>OY744615.1:48282585-48345085 GCA_963556255.1 Allolobophora icterica | reverse complement strand
GATTAGCGTTTATGTTATATTGTAATTTATATTAAGTTGTTTCCATTGGTCAAGATATGAAATATTGCGAGCGAACGATCCCTCAATAATTTCGCGAGTCGACAAATATATTGCGTTTATAGTGCACAATTTAAAGGTGTCTAGGGATCGCAATGAATTATTCAGTACTAGTTCATATACTTTGCAGTTCCTTTTCACTGCCTAACGAGATCTCATGGCTGCCATCGACCAACCTTACCTGATATTTCTTTGCACTTCAACGCCTCTACTTCCGCTGTAATCAACTTCTGGCTGCGCCACTCCTTCTCTTCCGTTTTTTCCACTCTCAAAACATCCGATCGCTTGACAGGATTTATCGAGTACGCAGTTGACTCGACGCAATCGGATTGCAAAATATGATATAACATGTTTAATATGAATTTAGTTAGATTGGAAAAACAAATGTCAACCTCAACAAAGTCAACTGACGACTTATATATATATATATATATATATATATACCGTAACCCATTACGGCGGTTCGCCTAATTATTAGTAATATAAGCACTCTTAAAAGAGGTGTCTAAGGCGTCGGAAAGGATTTGTTTAAATTTCAGACTTATGACGTAGTTACTGTTCAATGACCCAGAAACAGAAATCCAGGGCAGTTTCTCGTAGAAGTAATGTTCATTGTGTAACGACTCTTTTGCTTGCCTCGGCCGTTAACAGAGACTTAATTAATGATAGTGTGATTACTAGCACGGACAGTTAGTTGCTATTGTTAACGACCCTGTCTCATTACTGTGGACCCAGAGTTTAACGACATGATATGGAAACAATGGCCGTTAATGTCAGAAATTATTTTCAACTATTCTTATTGTTCGTAACTGTGTCGGACTTCGCCCTATTTCATGTTATACAATGATACTTGAAAGAGCTGTGTAAGACGTCAGAATAAGATTTATATTTAAATTTGTTACTTATAAAAACTAGATAGTTCCTGTTTAACGACGCTATAGCTGTGCCATAACAAAGGCGATTTGCGTCGCCCTCCTCCTTAAACCCGGCCTCGTACTGGCAACATCGGATTATGAAACCGTGAATGGATTAGTTTCTAAGAAGTTAACGACATTTCTTATGGCTTCGAAGGCCGTTGACGTCTTTAGGAAAAAAGTAATTTTAGATTTCATTGTTTAACGACATCTTATGGCTGCCAAGGCCAATAAGCGTCAACTTTAGCACAACTATTAGGCAGACGCGCCATGGGGCAAGAATTAAGCGATGTCCATGATTACTCAAATATATTGCGTCTTTCTTAACCATTCTAAAGGTGTCTAAGGAACGCCATTAATTATTCAGCACTAGTTCTTGATTGGGGTTCATTTAGCGATGTCTTGTGGACGCCATCGATATAGCTTATTTGTTGCACTTTTTCCTGACAAATGGCGCTTCTACTTTCACTTTAATCAACTTCAGGGTCAGCCATTCCTTCTCTTCGGTCAAAAACACCCGATCCCTTGATACGATTTCTCTAAAACGAAATCGAATCGATGTATTCTGAATCGAGCGAATGTCGACCTCGACACCGTCATCTCCCGACCCTACGTCGTAAAACGATAAAGAATCGCCCACGTGGACGATCCGTTGCCAATGACGACCGCCATGACGTCACTGTAACGTAGTTGCGGTCATTAATGGCGTGATCCTCCTAAGGGTAATTAGCAAAAGGCCGAGAACAGTCATGTATCGATACTTTGGGCAATTACAGTGTGTGTGTGTGTGTGTGCGCGCGCGCGCGTGTGTGTGTGTGTGTGTGTGTGTGTGTGTGTGTGTGTGTGTGTGTGCATATCTGGAGACTGTCGGGTCCGGGAGTAAGTAAGTAGGTCAATCTTGTAGAAATTATTCATTGCTTTCATTGTGGAAGTATATAGGCCAATGTATCTCTCGCACGCATGTACTCAAGCACGAATGTGTGTTTTAATGACCTGTAGATAATGTATTAGCGTAATATCACCATCATAATCATCATCATTTTCATCATTTTCATCATCATTTTCATCAGCAGTTTCGCATTGAGATAGAGCGGCTATTATCCACACTGGTATGTAGAGATAGGCATGATAGTATTCTAATAGATTTCAATGTAGATTTGTTAAGAGTTGCTGATCACAATAGAACAATCTCTTTCTTTAACACTATTGCGGATTATTGTTTTCTACGTACTATAACCAGGTCCACAAGAGCACTTCTTATTCTGCATTTTCTAACACTTCTTATTCTGCTTTTCAAATCGATAACATACTCACCAATAGTTGGCCTTCGGTTGTGGAATCTAAAATAATTGCCTCGGATGTATGAGATCACCTTCCGATTCTAACTTGCTTCAATTTTGAAAGTCACAACAGGAATCTATCCGAAATTCTGTCCCTAGGTTAATTAGCGACGACGAGAGGCTTGTACAGTATAAGTCGAGCTGAAAGAAGGCCCTCCTATATGTACTTAAAATATGTAAGAAAATGCTTTAATTGTTTTAATGAGATAAACAGTACTAAGGTGAGGTCACGTAATATAATTATATCAAATTCATTATTACGTATTTATTAAGCGCCACTATCTAATAATGACCAAGCATCAATCTATGGCGTTAGTCTTTCGTTCTTTGTCATTTATCTCGGCTTAAGTTCAGTTTTTGTGGATCTTTCTTGTCAACCTTTCGGATTTAATTTCATTCGACAGCTACTGCTATCCAAAACTTAATTTTTTCACTGTTTCGTCGTCTGAACTGAATGTTTATACCGATGCATGCCGGGTAAACGGCCTAAGTTTTCGCTCGTTTTACTGTTTATCTCGACGATCTTCTTGCCAGCCTTTGGACAAAATTTCACTCGACAGCTACGTCAATTCTAAACTGGATGTAAAACGCAAATTGATTCGAAAACCTGATTTGTTTGCTGTTCCGTCGTTTTAATTTAACGTTTCGGACAGATGCATGCTGGGTACTTTGGTGTCTGCGCTAGTATCATCATCTACGGATTCTACGCTCTCGTCAGTATGGAACGTATCGCTTATTCATCTCAAGAACTTCGGTCTTTCTGGTCATCCTCCATTCATCCCACTTGAAGCCTACGCAAGACCCTGTTCAAGTATCAGATATGGTGCCCTGCCAACAGTCGCTTCAACCACTCACCTCGTACCTCGTGTCTTCATGAGCCGATGCTGACGGCCTTCAATGCTTCCTCCGATTCTTCGTCATCCTCTCCTGTTTCTTCTCCAAGAGTGGACTTGCATGATCTTCACCCTACCGACTCGTCTCATCCTCCGCTCGCTCACTCCTCAGTCCTCAGGCCTACGAGCTGCCTCCTGGAACGCCCACTCCTTATCTGAAAAGTTCGCCTTCGTTTTTCAATCTCGTCTCAAGGATCGGCTTGACGTTTTCGCTGTAACTGAAAGCTGGCATCAGGACTCCGACAGTGGCGGCGCCACGATTTGAAAA
This sequence comes from Allolobophora icterica, assembly GCA_963556255.1. Taxonomy (NCBI): domain Eukaryota; kingdom Metazoa; phylum Annelida; class Clitellata; order Crassiclitellata; family Lumbricidae; genus Allolobophora; species Allolobophora icterica. The sequence goes on along the minus strand of OY744615.1, from coordinate 48,341,613 downwards.
GTGGTACGGCAAATTAGAGGGTCTGGGTAAAAGTGTACGGTAAAATCATGTTTTTTTCGTAAAACCTTAAAAAGTGGCACGGCAAAAGCCTTACAACAAACATAGGCGGCGCCGCCACTGGACTCCGATGATGTTCCGATTCTACGAGCGACTCCGTCAGGTTACTCCTCTCGCGACTGCCCTCGTCCATCTCATCCTGATGGTCGTCCGACTCGTGGTGGTGGCATCGTTGCCTTCTTCCGGTCATCTCTTCGGGTCACGCAAGTCTCACTCGACACGTCACCAACCACGTTTGAAGTTCTATGTCTGAGCATAGCCTTGCCTCGTGGCTCAGTTACCCTCCTCACGGTTTACAGACCTGGATCCGCTACCGTTACTCCTCAGTTCTTCGAAGAATTCTCCTCTGTCCTTGCGTTTCTTGTCACTCGCAATACTCAACTCCTCATTCTTGGCGACTTCAATCTTCACATGGAGGACCCTACCATTCCTACTCCATCACAATTCCTTGAACTTCTCACTCAGTTTGGCCTCCGCCAGCACGTCAGTCAAGCCACACATCAACTTGGTGGATGTCTTGATCTCGTCATTACCTCTGATGACGACCAAGTTACGGACCTTCTGATCCTTCTTCCTACGATCTCCGATCATTCGTATCTCAAATTTACTCTCCCCTCAGTTCACTTACCATTCCATTCGGAAGATGCGAGGATGGAAATCGTTTGACTCTCAGGCTTTCAGCATCGCTATCAGAGACTCTCTCCTCTCGTCACCGGGTCCTGCACTTGACACTCTCACAGTTCCTCAACTATTTGATCTTTACACCTCCACCGTTCCCGGTCTGCTAGATTCCATGCTTCCATGTCGTCAAGTAAAGACCCGTCATTGACCATTGGCCGTCTGGTTCGACGCCGACTGTCAAACTTTGTCGTCGCACCCGTTGCTTGGAGCGACGCTCTCGCCGGACCAAGGATCCAAACGACCTGACACATGACCGCCCCTACTTCCGCTGTAATCAACTTCTTGGTCGGACTTTCCTTCTCTTCCGTTTTCAGCTGTCAAAACATCCGATCGCTTGATGCGAATTCTCGACAACGCAATTGAATCAACGCAATTGGATTCCAACGAATGTCGACCTCCACACCGTCATCTGGCGACCCATACGTCGTTAAACTAATAGAATCCCCACGTAGACGATCCGTTAATTACAATACCACGGACAATTTATAGAGCGCCATAAAGCGACCATGCCGCTACAAGGGCCTGCGTTGCTAATGACGACCGCCATTATTCAGTAGTATTGTTTCGTGAGGGTAGTTTACACGCGTAGTTAGTTTAACGCCACCTTCTAACAGCCAGTTCGCTTTATTTATAGTCATAATAGGACACTTAAAAGCGGTCTTCGAAATGCGAGAAAGGATGCCTATTTAAGTTTCAGAATTCAGACTTATAATATTATATAGGTAGTTGGTGTTTAACGACGCTGTGCCATAACAAAGATGAGTAGCGTCGCCCTCCTCCTTTATTCAGGTTTCGGACTAGCAACACCTGACTATAAGACAGTGATTGCATTAGATTATAACAAATCAACGATGTTTCTTATAGCTTCGAAGGCCGTTGATGTTGTTAGGAAAAAGATTTCTCACTGTATTATAAAGCCAAGGTGATATCTAGGCACTAATTAAATAGTCATTGTTTGACTATATCTTACATCAATCTTGCATCAACATAAACTATTGGCCGAAGGAATGGAGGCAGTAATTACGCGAAGTTAATGAATAAATATATAGCTTCTTTGAAACGTAATTTAATGGTGTCTAACGTTCGTCATGCATCATTCAGTATTAGTTCCTGATTACGGTTCTTATAGCCTCATCTTGTGGCCTATTGTATTGTATTGTATTGTATCTAAACATTTATAAAGCGCCTCTCACAGTATTCGCTAATCAGAGGCGCTCCTATATCGACCTTCCTTAAATAATTAATTTTTGCATTTTTCTGATCCAGCAGCAGAAAACGACAAACTTATAGTATCCGAAAGACACCATCTAAAGGTGTCAAACATCAGCTTACAATATCAATAATGTCACATCATTTAAAGCAATATATCTAATGTTATTTATAATGCACATAGCTATAAAATGTTTTGATGCAAATTAAACAGTACTTCGCAACTATTGGCACTCGCAAGAAATATTTAAACAACTTCAGATGCACAGTACATATAATTATAATTATGACATTATATTCTTATTTCATTATTGAAATGTTTAATTGATTATTTCTTATTCCTCGGTTCAATGTACCAATTTCACATACATCATGCACATTAAATGAAACATATGGTTATACCAAGTTCCTCTTTTTAAAGAAACTGTTCAGGTATCTAACACATTCAACTATAAATTTTATTAATTAACAAAGCATATGTGATCATAATAATTACAATTGTTTCAAGTTTGATTTCAATGCATTCCAGTTACAATTACCTGTATATTTCCTTTATTGCAACACAATTATACAGCTATAAGAGTGCTATAGTGCAAGAATATTTTATCAGAGTCGATGAATAAATATATTTCATATGTGGAAAGCATTCTAAAGGTGTGTAAGATTAGTATTACAATTATTCAGTATTAGTCCATAATTGTGGCTCTTTCAGCGACATCTTGTGGCTGCCATCGACCTGACCTTACCTTTTAATTTTTTCCACACTTTTTCTGACACACTTCCGCCTCTTCTTCCGCTGTAATCAACTTCTGGGTCAGTCACTCCTTCTCTTCTGTTTTCCACTGTCGACCTCCACACCGTCATATGCCGAAACATACATAAGTAGTAAAAATAAAACGAATTGCAACGTGGACGATCTGTTGCTAATGACGACCGCCATGACGTCACTGTGAACTAACAGCGGCCATATATAGCGCGATCCCTTAAGAGTAATTAGTAGAGTTTTGAATGGAGAGGAGAGTTGTTAGCTGCTGATGGCGTATGCTGAAGGTTCGAGAATCAAAATATTTCCGCCCCCACAGCATCTGAATGGAGTAGATTGGTTGCAGGTGAACAGAAGAAAGGGTAAGTGGAGCGAGCGAGTGGTAGGAGAGCGTTGGAGGGAGGATCAAAATATCCTTGATCGTCATCAGAGGTGATGACAAGATCACGGCAGACGCCCAAGTGGTGCGTGGCCTCAGTCACATGCTGACGTAGGGCAAGCTGGGAGAGGAGTTCAAGGAATCGAGAGGTGGTTGGAAGGGTAGGATCCTCTAGGAGGAGATTGAAGTCACTGAAGAATGAGGAGCTGGCTATTGCGGGTAATGAGACTCTCAAGGACGGAGGAGAATTCTTCGAAGACTGGGCTAGTGAGAAGAACAGAGCCAGGTCTGTATACGGCGAGAAGAGTCACAGGGTCGCGAAAAGGAGGGGGCGATACTCAGACAAAGAGCGTCGAGAGAGAGGGACTTGTTTGTCCCGGAAAGAGGATCGGAAGAAGACGATGATACCGTCACCGCGGGCTCGACGACCGCAGGGTGAGGCTGTCAAGGCGGTCACGGGATGACTAGCCTGATGGAGTGGCTCGTGGGATCGATATGTCATCGGAGCCCTGGTGCCAATTCTCAGTGACCGAGAGGACTTTGAGTTGGCCGTGCAGGAGGGAGTGAGAAGAGAAAGCAAACTAGGTAAGGTGGTGGCGGATTTCATGGAAAAATAATTAAGTCATTCTACTGTTTCGTATTCAATATGCGGATTTATCATCTACTAATATTGCAGAAATGCAGTCAAATATTAATATTCTGTTAAAACGTTTAAAAGGTGTTTAAAGAGCGCATGTAAAACCTGAGTATTTTTGTTTCGTTAAGGTTGTTTACATGCGTAGTTAGTTTAACGCCACCTTGTGTCAGTAAGGACAGTAGTTAGCGCCGTTTTTTTTTTTTACCTCATCAGAGATCAACATAATTGTGATCTAACGATAACTGTAGTTTTCTTTTCAACAACGATTCGTTATAATAACACCCGAAATATGGCAGTGGCTGCAAATTTATTCTCTTGTTAGGCCTACGCCAAACAAATAATGATAAGGGGTCAAAATAATTTCTGACGAGCGTTGTATTTAGACACCTTTAAAACGACATATTCATAAGGTATATGTTCGTGTATATTGGACAATCGTTCGTATACATGGGATTCTCCCTGGAAAGCTTATCTAGTTATTCTCCCAATATATAACAAAACCAAAATTTAAAAAATTGTGACACATAAACCAGTTAGTGCGTACATTGTAGATTCAATGGATTACCTAGCTGACCAGTTTAAAAGAGTCAATGATATTGACTGCCTGCTTCATTTTTCGTGCATACTGTTTGTAAAATTGTTAAAATTTGACATAATATATAATTAAACAGAAAATTAATAAATAATCGCTTTAAAATTACACGTCGCAAATACATGTATTGTAAATAATTTTTAACAAAAGTTGCTTAGAAATTAGAATAACTAGATTAAGGATCTCATGCATATTATGAATCTTCATCAAGAATCTTTTTTCTCTTTATTATAGGCTACTGTAATGGAGAAAGTAAACATTGTAATTCCGATCATTTTCGAGGGGCAATGAAAGGTGATTTACTACGTGTGTTGATACATTGACTCGTACGTCAATCATATATACATATATACATACATACATACATACATACATACATACATACATACATACATACATACATACATACATACATACATACATACATACATACATACATACATACATACATACATACATACATACATACATAAATACATACATACATACATACATACATGCATACATACATACATACATACATACATACATACATACATACATACATATATAAATACATACATACATACATACATACATGCCTACATACATACATACATACATAAATACATACATACATACATACATACATACATACATACATACATACATACATACATACATACATACATACATACATACATACATACATACATACATACATACATACGTACATCTGAATCGTAATTGTAAGCTCCACGTTTCTAAAACGCTACTCTAAAGCTAAGCACAGGGCACCACTTATTCACGAGCTCTGCGTCGTATCAGAGATCGATGTCCACTGGAAAGCCGAGTCCAGTATACATACAGATGGACACACAATGCCATGATATACCAAAATACGCGAAACTGTAAACATTTCACAGAAAACGAAGCCGACCTTATTAAACCCCGTGCAACTGTCCTGTTCCAGTGTCACTTTCAATAATTCGCACGGACCGGATCGCACCGTGTGAGAAGAGGCGGACAGTATTCGTCCATTATATGATTATTCCTGGATGGGGCCCAGTTGGATGCACTCTAAACCATATCGAACCTCGAAACAGTTATGAGGACAACGAGTGCCAAGGCTTTAGAACAACAATGACGTACCTACCTAAGATTGATTGATTGTATTTTCTCGACCACCCACGCAGTCAGTAGTAGAGATCCCCATTGTATTGTATTGTATATGGCCTTTTATAAAGCGCCTCTCGTGGTATAGACCATTCAGAGGCGCTCCCAGTGCGCGAGACCCCGAGAGACTATTAGACTATTAGTCTATGATAAGGGTAATTCTTTGCCATCCTAAGCGACATTTTGTGACTGACACGGTCGTTGACATCGACAAAGTAACTCCTCCCAAGTATTCAAAACCGATAAAAGAGATGAGCGTAATATTTTATCAAATGGCATCGATGATGGAGCCAAAAGTATTATGGATAAAGTACAATAGCAGTTCTACATAATAATTATTATGATCAATAGAAACAGTAATTCTAATATAAAATTTCTAAATGTAAACCTCGAACTGTCTATTTATACACGTGTTACCCGGGTCACAATTGAATAATCGTCGTCGGAGTTAAGCCAAATATATAGTTTGGCTAAACTGTTTAATAGAGGTGTCTGAAACACCGTAAAACGATGTATGCTTATAACAGCAGGTAGGCACTTTGTGTTTAACGAAGACGTGGTGTCATGACGAAGATGACTGGCGTCGCCCTCCTTTTCTACCCGAGCATCGGACTGGCACCACCAGACCATAATGCAGTGGTAGAGTTTGATTCAATTATTGGATTGGATTAGAAGAGATTAACAACATATATTATGGCATCAAAGGCCTATGATGTCGATAGGAAAAAATTCTGTAATTTCTAATCGTATCTTCTAAAAACCAAACATATTTGCGTTCAATGATTAGTAGTTTCCATTGTTCGAGTAATCTGATAGCCTATTGCATTTCACGCGAAACTATTAAACGGATCGCGAAATATATTGCTTCTCGTGCAAGCGTTTTAGAGGTGTTTAAGAATAGCAGTCAATTAATCAGGATTACTTCATATTTTAACGTTCTTATTAGTGCCTAGCGACATCTTGTGTCTTCTATCGACTTAACCTTATGTGAGAATTATTTGCACTTTTTCCTGACATGCGACAGCCTCTACTTCCGCTATAATCAACATCCGGGTCCGTCATTCCATCTCTTCCGTTTTCCGCTCTCAAAACATCCGACCGCTTGACACGAATTCTCATCAACGCAATTGAATCGACGCAATTGGATTCTAACGAATGTCGATCTCCACACCGTCATCTGCCGACCCATACGTCGTAAAACGACATCGAATTTCCAGTGTGGACGATCCGTTGCTAATGACGACCGCCATGACGTAACGGCGGTCACTAGTGGCGTGATCCCTCTGAGGGTAATTAGTAGAAGGGCATAAAATGTCATGCACCGATGCTTTGGATCTATATAGATGATGTTGTTTATTGGAGTTTAAGGAGCTGCTCAGTCCGGTACACGTTAAAATCCGCGAAAGAATATCCGCGCGGTTAAAACCGCGTCGTTAAAATCCGCGCAATTAAAAATCGCGAGTAGTTATTTACCGCGCGTGGTCATATCCGCGCGGTTGTGAGCCATAGTAATGTCGCTTCTAGTTTTAATTATATTTTAATCATTGATCCAGCTTCTAGTTTTAGTTAAGTTTTAATCGTTGACCCCTCTTCCAGTTTTAATTATAGGCCCTATTATCATCGCTGATCCTGCTTCTAGTTTTAATTATATTTTAATTTCTTTTATCCAGCTTCTAGTTTTAGTTATGTTTTAATCGTTGATCCCGCTTCCAGTTTTTATTATATTATCATTGCTGATCTCGCTTCTAGTTTTAGTTATATTTTAATCGTTGATCCAGCTTCTGGTTTAAGTTATGTTTTAATCGTTGATCCCGCTTTTAGTTTTAATTATATTATCATCGCTGACCCCGCTTCTAGTTTTAATTATATTTTAATCGTAGATCCAGCTTCTCTTCGCTTCATAACGTTATAAACATCTGTTTTTAGAAACATAATGAACTCTCTCTCTAGAACGTTGTAAACATCTATAAAATAGACTTTATAAACATCTAAAATATAGGCCTAGACTTTAGAAACATCTGTAAGATTGACTTTATAAACGTTTATGATAGTGACTTTATCGTATGAACAAATAAAGATCGCGCGGATATGACCACGCGCGGTAAATAACTACTCGCGGTTTTTAATTGCCCGGATTTTAACGACGCGGTTTTTAACCGCGCGGATATTCTTTCGCGGATTTTAACGTAAACCGCTCAGTCCTGCCAAATATTTTGGCACCCTTAGAAAGTATACATAATATTTAATGTTTTTCTCTAAAGAATATTCATAAAATTTGTCCATTATTAATTCAATTCAATTCAATTCAAAGATTTTTATTGCTTCCAAATAACGTTTGTACAAACAACAAGCAATGGTACAGCACAAAGAATTCACGTCTCTGGTCGCAAAAGGTGACCCCCAAGGGAAGGAAAATCCCGCTGAGTGGGGACACCTACTTGGTTCCGTTACGATGTCCAAGAGACTGTCGAGGTTAGAGTTGCTTCCTCCTAGGTTACAGGTAACATCCCAGTATTCCAATAGCAGGAGAAGCCTAGGAGGGAGGCGAGTTATTCATAAAAAATAAGGCATATGAAAAAGCTTAACTAAACTTAACTATCCCACTCACAAACAAAAAGTAAGTAGGTTAAGTTAGGGCCCAGATGCGGACGTGTGCCCCCCAGACCCGTCGTAGTCCTAATGAATGGGGTGGTTCAATCATCCTTCAACAAAAACTCTCTCAGTCGGGCTTTGAATAAATGGACGTTAGCAGAATGACGCACAATGGGAGGTATCCCATTCCAAAGGTTCGGTCCAAAGAATTTTATGCTATATACCCGGGTATTTGTGCGTGCTTTAATGGGTCGAAGTGCAGCAGCATTCCTTGTACGATGTGTATGAATCTGAGTCCCCGCTATGAAGTAGTCTTTAAATGTTGCTGGTAAAAGATTATGCTCAAATCGAAAGAGGAATTCACCTATTTGGGCCGTCCGAATTTGTTTAATGTCTAATATATTGAGTCTTTTAAAGATTGGGTTGGTGTGGGAGCCAAACGGTACTCCTGCAATCACTCTTAACGCCTTCTTTTGTAGGGTAATCAATTTGGTTAGTCTGGAGTCGTAGTTGGAGGCCCAAACCATATTACAATAGTTAAGGTACGGGAAAACTAATGCATAATATAGATTTAGCTTGATGGGTTCGGGAAGTAGATACGAAATCCTGTTAATTATTCCTATATTTTTCGCGGTTTTTTTAGCTACGTAGTTAATGTGCTCTTTCCATGTCAGGTGTCTGTCTACAAATACCCCCAGAAATTTTGTAGATTCAACTTGTGCTATGGGGACTCCTGCAATTTCCAGAGACAGATCCGTTGCTGTAATTTTTCTGTGGGATTTGAATAGTATAAAGTTCGTCTTATCTATGTTGAGAGTTAGCTTGTTTACTGTAAACCAGTTGTTGACGAGTTTTAACTCGCTGTTAATAATTTCCATGAGTGCTTGCCAGGACTTGTTCGCCACAAAAATGTTGGTGTCGTCAGCAAATAAAATGAAGTAAAGTGTATTAGATATTTTTGCCAGGTCGTTTATATATAGTAAAAATAGTAAGGGGCCAAGGTTGGAGCCCTGAGGGACCCCATACATGATACGGCGACTCTCTGATAATGCTCCATTACACATTACCTGTTGAGTTCTATTATGAAAATAACTAATAAACCATTTTAATATTGGGCCTCTAATACCATAGTGCTCTAATTTTTTTAGAAGAATGGAGTGGTCGACCGTATCGAAGGCCTTGGCTAGATCGATGAATATACCAACGGAAAATTCATTTTCATCAATTGCTTTCGAGATACGGTCCTCCATGTCTAATAGGACCATATAAGTAGAGTGTCCTGTTTGGAAACCGTGTTGAGCGTGATGGATTAAATTATTAGTGTTTATATAACTACTAAGCCTATCGTAAACGATTTTTTCAAAATATTTGGCAAAGTAGGGAAGTACCGATATTGGTCTGTAATTAGTTAGATTATCTTTTTCACCTTTTTTAAATATTGGCACTACTTTAGCTATTTTGATCTTATTGGGAACAATTCCATTAATTAGTGAGCAGTTAATAATAGTCGTTAACGGTTTAACTATCCATGCTAGAGTTGGGGTGGCAATGTAGGGATCTATATTATCTATACCTTTAGTATGGGTTTTTTCAAGATACTACTTATTTTTAGAAGTTCTTCCGGCGAGGTTAGAGTCAGCCCCATTGATTTCAACCGAGATGGCGGTAGGTATTCTTCAAAGGAAGTAGGGGACTCAAGAATTTTAGATGCAAGCTCACTGGCTATACTAGTGAAATAGCTGTTAAAGTTGTTGGCAATCGTTGCTGGATCTTCCACTAAGACTCCATTTATTTTCAGGGTGACTACCTTTGTTGTCCTGTCATCAGTTTGCAAGGCGGATCTGATTAGCTTCCAGGTTGCTTTTAGGTCATTTTGATGTTTAAAGAACTCAGACGTATAATAATTACGCTCAGCATTCCTTCTGATTCCTTTAAATTTGTTTCTGTATTCAATAAATTTCCTCTTATTTAGTTGGTTCGGTGTTTTTAAAAATCTTACATAAAGTAGATTTTTTCTCTTACATGACTTTAAGATCCCAGAGGTCATCCAGGGCTTTTTGAATTTTACCTTAGAATTTTTTGATTCCATTTTCACCGGGAAGACCTCATTATAGATCTGGGTGTATTTATCGATAAATAAATCGTACGCCTCATTTGGACAGTCTTGGTCACATGCCCTCGAGATTGGGTCCCAATTAACTTGTTCAAGTTGGACTTTAAACAGATTTAGGCCCGTTTCATTGACTATTGTAGTTTCCTTATACTGCTTATCCTTGCTTTTATTAATCTCTAACGTGAACCGAGACCAGATGGGTAGATGGTCCGAGATGTCTGAAATGATAATATGAGCCTTTTGCAACTTTGCCCAGGCAGTAGTGTAAATATTATCTATCAACGTGCGTGTGGACGAAGTGATCCTTGTAGGTTTAGTTATGGTCGGTAGGTAATGATGAGACGCTAGACAATTATAAAATGAATTGGAGTCCTTATGCTCATTTATTTTTTGGAGGTCAATATTGAAGTCTCCTAGCAGGATTACCTCTTTTTCATTGCTTTTTATTCCCATTAACAATTCCTCCACTTCCTCATTAAACTCCTTGAGCTTTTCTCCAGGCGGCCTGTAGATTACACCCACGACAGGGGCGCCCTTTTTCAAATTAACACGAATAAAGAGACTTTCATACGTTTTATGATTCATATAGCTACCCTTGGGTGTATATGGCTGATATTTTAAATTTTCATTTATCAGCAGGCCCACCCCTCCTCCTCCCCCGCTTCTCGCTTTACCTATAAAGTTGTACCCTTTAATATGAATGGAGTCTTCTAGGTCAGATTCCAACCACGTTTCTGTTAGAGCCGTTATCGAGGTCTGCAGCGTTAACGCCAGATCTGAAATTTCGGGCAGTTTATGGACCATGCTTCTACAATTAATGTGTAGTAACGTAAGACCCTGATTACTCAGAGGTCCTCCAGAATTTAAGTGCTCAGCCAGAGACACAGGGTCAGCATAGCTACTAGACCACGTGGGGTTTTTGAAATAATTTTCGTCCGGGTCAGCATTTAAATTATCTAAAATGGAGTTAGATTCGGACACTTCTGTGAAAACCTCTAGTTCTGGTACATTAAAAATTCCTCGTACTACATCATCAGTAGATGTAAAACTAAGCGCCCAGCACAACCACCCAATAACTAGGTTCATAATGCAATAACCACCCAATAACCACGCAATAACCATGTGACGTCACGACCATCGTATGAGTCATCGAAACTATTGGAAATCCCCGCGGTATCGATCAGATTGTGCGCTCTGATGAGTCGTGGGATGATTACGCGGGCTGGGAATAATTTCTTGCAGTTTCTGATTATAGATTAATCAAGTTATCGTTATCGACCCAAGAATTGAACGAGTCTGAATATCCTAACCATTTAACGAGTGATTTCTTCCCACGTTTTCTAATCACTTTTTCGATCCTATATATTTCTTGAGTCGTCTTCTGTAGCTCCTGTTCATAGAATGAGCCTTGTATCTCCTCACCATTAGAATCATTAATCTTATAAGTTGGAGGATCTGTGTATTGAACCTGGGATACTATAGAAACTTCCTCCGTCCATCTGGGTGTATATCCTTTCGAAAAGATATTCTTCTTTTTAGTTATCCTGACTTTATCTCCGATCGAGAATCTAGGTGTAATAGGCTGTGAGACCTCTTCGCCGTATAAATTCATAAATACAGTCTTTTCATTCGTTTTCATACTAGCCTTAGCGGGAGTCATTTTAATGGAAGAATGTCTTGTATTGTTGTAATTACTAACCATTCCGTCTAAAACGTCGATATATCTTCTCGTCGAATTAGCTGTAAAGTACTTAAACATTTTATCTTTCATCGTCCTGTTCCACCTCTCGACAACGCAAGATTTTTCTTCATTCTCCGTAGAGTACACCTCGAGCAAATTCTTAACGTCTTTGTTATAAAACTCTTTCCCCTTATCTACCCATAATTTAACAGGCTTTCGTCCACTCTCGAGTATCTTCAAGAAGCCGCTTGCTGTAGATTTCCCACTCTTATCATTCAATGGCACGATCCATCCGTACTTTGAAAACACATCTATAACGGTTAATAGGTATTTCGCACCATCGTTTTCTTTAGCGAAGGCTTGCATATCTACTAAATCAGCCGCCCATATCTCATCTATCCCACTAGCGTACACTTTTCTCTTTCTAAAATGCCTTACTACTGGTTTATGTAGTTCATCCGCTAATTGATCGGTCCATTTCGGATCGGGGCTTTTTTTAAACCTAACCCGAGACTCGATTTAACAGACAATATAGGTTTAACTACCGCTCTCTCGAAACGCTCTCGGATAGTAGGATTAGGAATATTATTCAAATCATTAATCATTACTCTATCGGCAACATTCCTAGAAGCCGTATCGGGGTGTCGATCGTAAGCCAAATCATGATGGTAAGCCGCGTTATCTACTCTGTTGATGGGGTTACTCCAATCTTTAGGAGTGCCGTCGGGATTCAGTCTCAAATCTAGTCTTGTCCCGGGTCCTGTAAACGAGTGACCTGGAAGATGCATCTCACCTGGATATTTAGCCCAAGGTAACTTTATCTTACTAGTGGCTGCATTCAACGAACCAACTACATCTCCGCCTTTCGCAGTGGTTCCTTTTACGAATTGAGTTTTTGTTTTCCCACATACAACGCATACACCTCGTTGCATGGGTCTCCCATTCTTAGCCACGACATCTTGTATATCTTTTGTTTCAGTCTGTCTTTTACACTTTACGCAATACATTTCAGTTTTAATATAGAAGTTTTATATATTTAAAATGGAGGTGAAAGACTTAACGTGGAACGATTTATCGTTGAAAAGATTTAATATCAACCTATTACCTAAAAGTATAAGGGGTGTAATAGTAGGAAAATCGGGATGTGGTAAGACGACGTTATTGTTAAACTTACTTTTGAGACCCGGATGGCTCGACTATAACAATTTGCAAGTATTCGGAAAATCTCTATTTCAACCGGAGTACAAAATTATAAAGAAGGCATTCGAAGAAAAACTGTTAAAAGAAGCGATCATCGGGTTGTTTAACATTCGAGATGAGATAATGAGGTCTAATATATCTCCGGCGTGCGTTGTTGAAGAGATAGCGGAAATTGCAAGAGACAAGTCGGATATCGAATGCAGGTTTTACGAATCCGCGGAAGATGTGCCGGATCCTAGTGACTTAAGCAGCGCAAAAAATAACTTGATGATTTTTGATGATTTACTTTTGGAGAAGCAGAACAAATGTGAAAAGTATTATGTTAGAGGCAGGCATAGTAACGTGGACTGCTTTTACCTCTCACAAAGTTATTTCGAACTGCCTAGACGGACTATCAGAGGGAATGCAAACTTTATTTGCTTATTTTATTTTATTTGCTTATTTTATGTTGATCATATCTATACCGATCTCAACCGCATCAATTCGTAGTTATCGACTTAATGAGCAAAAAGAGCACCGGTAAATACCGACGCGGATTGGATGAATTTTACATTCCCAATTCTGAATTAAAATAATATAATACACTAGTAAAAATGGAAGAACTCCTCGTGAAGATACAGGTGAACACGGCACAGACTGCGACTAACACGAATCCTAAATCGTCGTTTTACATTTTAGTGGGTAACGAAAAGGACAGAACCGCACGAATAATAACGAGGAACAATCCTGTAATCGAACTAGATAAAACCAAAAAGTATGAAATGGCTCTAGTCGATTTGTATACTTACTACGTGTTTCCTAACATAAACGCGAGCAACAACAACTTCCGGTATTCGCCGGATCATGGCGTGACGTGGTTCGACGTAGATATTCCGGAAGGGTCCTATGAACTCACGGATATAAACGACTACGTGAAGAAAATCATGAAAGAGAACGGCCATTACGATGTCGGAAACGAAGAACATAGCATTACGTTAGAAGCAAACACCAACACGTTGAAGGCGGTGTTGACTATCGCGCAGAATTATGAGGTCGATTTTAGAACCGCGAACTCGATTAGAACCGTTCTAGGTTTCGAAAGTCGTCTATACATATCCGGGTATAACGAATCGGAGAACATCGTGAATATAATGAACATAGACAGCTTTAGAGTAACTAGCGATATAATCGGAGGTTCGTACTCGAATGGATCAACGACGAATGTGATATATTCGTTTTTCCCAACCGTTGGACCTGGTTATAAGATCATCCAAATCCCGGCTAATTTAATTTATCTCCCCGTTACGATGAATACGATTTCATCGATGGAAACGAGACTTACCGACCAAAATGGAAAACTAATTAACATTAGAGGGGAAGCAATGTCGATCAAGTTTCATATTAGAGAAGTGTGAAGATTATTAAAAGTTTATCTTAGTTATATATAAAATGACTCAGTACACAAAATTCTGTGTTAATATTTCAGAAGGACAAAAAGACAAGATTAAACGAGCGCTCGAAGCGGGAAGCGATGGCGTTAGTATTAGACTATCTCACGATGATATGGATGGAGACCACGTTTTAGCTTTTACGAAAGCGCAAATTAACAAAATGAAGAATGCTTGTCAGAACGGAAAGGGCGCGACGATCAAAATGAGTAAAACGCAATTAATATATAACGCTAAAGTCGAAGGCGGTTTTATCGGAGCTCTATTACCATTTCTAGCTACTGCCGGAAAATTTCTTCTTTCTAGCGTAATACCTAGTTTAGCACAAGGCGCTTTAACGGGTATAGGTTCCGCAGCTGCATCGAAAGTTGTAGATAAAATAAGCGGATCGGGAGTAGTGTACGTTAATAGAGACGGCCTGGCTTGTAAAGTAATACCGGATGGAAATGGGTTGTATCTATCTCCGTGGTCGAAAGGCAGTACGATAGGAACGGGATTGTATATGAAAACGGGTAGCGGATTGTATATGAAAACGGGTAGCGGGTTGTATATGAACACAGGTAGAGGGCTTTTACTAGGCCCTAATTCGCCATTCCAAAATATTCCGATTCTCGGTATGTTGCTTTAAAAATAATCCTCGTATAAATAAAATGTCGGGATTCAACAGACCTATCCATAAATTTATAACGAAACCCACACGTCGGGTTGAAGTTAGAACCCAACCGAAAGAGGTGCGTTGGACGTTGAAAAGAGTGACGCATACACCCTGCAGACAACTGGGTGGACTAAGATGGGAGATTTTTGCGCAACAACTGATAACGATTCAACCTAGAGAAACAGCTACGGTGGCGCTAGGACTAGGTGTTCGAATGACGAAAGGATCGTGTTTAGTTTCGCTTAGACAGGAAATCGAAGCGAGTCTACGAGATGGAGTCGTTATCGGACAAGTAGAAGACATCGAAATTACTATTCAAAACGACTCCGATTCCGTAGTTAGTATAATCGAAGGCGATTCGTTATGTTTCGTTAATTACCAAAAATATATCGCAGTTTAAAAAATTATATCGCGTTATTATAAAAAGAATGGAGATCCCACTGAAAATCGATGGAAGCGCCCATGCTTTCCGACTTTCGAAAATCACTGAAATTCAACAAGAGCTCGAGCGGGAACTCAAAAAAAGAGAGACTCTAGGTAAAAAGTATCGTAAAGGCGTTAGGATTATCAACGTAGTAGACGGTATATCGACTCTAGTCGCGTTGGGCTCAACTGCTTCGGCAATCACGGTTCTGTCTACGATAGTCGCGGCACCTATCGCGTTAGGTCTACAAGTACTGGCGGTTGGAGCGGGTGTTTTCAGCGTGATCGGGCGCGTAATCAACAGAAAGCTCACGCCAAAGGCGGAGAAGCACGAAAATATTAAAACGTTGGCTGAAGCGAAACTCAACACCATCAGTCACTACATCTCGAAAGCTTTGGAAGACGGTAATATTTCAGACGAGGAATACTCGTTAATTCTAAACGAACGCGTGAAATTTAACGAAATGAAAGAAGAAATCAGAAAATCGAGAAATAGCGGAGAAACTATAGCCGAGTCGTTGAAGGACGCGTTTGCGAAATCGAAGGAAAACGTAGAACGTGAAACGTAAAACATAAACGTAAACGTAGAACGTAAAACGTGTGTAAAATCACGTTCGTTATCGCGTTTCATTTCAATGTTTTAACGCGTGTTCCAAAAACGCTTTAAAACATTATACCACCTATTTAAAAAATGTCATTTCTAAAGATTAACGATCCCACCAAAAGAGACTTTATCGTCGAAGAGTTTCTGAAGACGAAGAAAAACATTCAACGAGATTATTTATCCGAGAAACTAGGCGATATAGGATTGCAGCGAGATTTGGTAAAGTTGTACAAGCCGATCGTGGACTCGCAATCGACCATATCGAAAGAACAAAACGCTTTGTTATCGACTATTAAGGAAAACTCAGCAGCCACGTCTAACGCTCTAAACGCGCTTCCCGCATCGATATCGTCGTCGTTAAAAGCCATACAGCTTCCGCAGTATCCCTCGATAGAGGCTTACGAGGATCCCGTAGAAGACGTTAGAATGTTAGAATTAGGAGACGTGGCAACGAAATACTTGTCCCAATACGCCTCTAATAAAAAGTCTACCGATACGACGTTCGGTCTAAATTCAAAAAAAGACGGGAAATTTTATATCGGAGACACACGCGTATCGTTCCAGAACGACGATATAATAGTCGGAGAGAAGACTTATACAGGTACTCCAGGACTTTGGGAGCTAGTGACTATGGCTAAACCGAACAGTTCGATTTACGACGACAACGATATGTCCGATTACGTCGAGATTCTAGACGCGACGAATGCGATGAGGCAACCTAACAATCCGAGTAAACCAAAATCGTCTAGAAGCGAAAAGTACAGAAACATCATTAAACCGATATGGGAAATGAAGTCTGGAAAACAGACGCCGAAGACGGGTAAAGGAGTCGTCGTAATTCCGCAAGATCCGAATACTTTAGTAGAAATGTTGAGTCTACGATTCGCTAGCTACGACGCGGGTAATACGGGAGTGAGAAACGAGATCGTTGGTATATGCGATGAACTATTACAACAAAAAGAGATCGGTAAAGAACAGTATAAAAACTTAATGTCGCGATTATAAAAAACTTTGAAGATTCTGTAACTCGCTTTAGTTACAGAATATCGTTTACATAAGTGTCGTTGTCGTATACATCTCCCATATTTCATCGTTTATACGCTCATGAAACGCAACCTTCGCCGTGAAATACCTCTTTTCCAAGCTATTGAGCTTGTTCTTAAGGTCGTGAATGATCGACTCGAATTCATTAGCAACGATCTTTTTGGTAAGCTCATCCGAGTCGTCATCCGAGATCTCTTCAGTATTATTCTCCGCGTTAGAGACTACTTTAATGTAGTGGCAATCGCTATACTCACTATCGCTATACTCGCTGTCGCTATACTCACTATCGCTATGCTCGCTGTCGCTATGCTCGCTGTCGCTACACTCACTACATTCTGAAGCGTCTCCGACTAGGTCGAAAACGTCGGTTATGAATTCACTACAAGCGTCTTTCACTTCAGAAATAAAAAGGGATATGATCTTTGCGTTATTAGAAGCCATAGTTAAAAATGAGCCGGCCGATTTTTCAGCGTATTCTTCGTAGGAATCCATTTTATATTCTCGTGTTGTTTTTATATTAACGGGAGAATATAAATAAACATTCATAATTCTAACATCGAACAATCCAGTTCTGGATATAAAAACTTAATGTTGCAATTATAAAATGCTCGTCGTCGCTAATAGAAGAATTAAGAGAAAACACGTTATAGGAGGAGCGGGAATAATGGATACTATTACGGGAGTGTTCAAGAAGCTCTTTACATCTGGCGTTGCTAACCGAGTCGCATCGTCCGCTCTTAACGCGGGTAAAGACGCCGCGAGAGAGTTGGGTAAAAAGGCGCTACAAGTTGGAAAGAATACCACCGTTGAGGTTGGTAAGCGATTGATGGATAAAGCCGCGGCTAAACTCTTAGCTTCCTCAGCACTATCGCCTCACGTAGTCGAAAACCAAAAGGTCGAAACGATACCAGCGCTTACGCAATCGAATGCGGCTATCTTAGCACGGCTAATCGATAACGATGCGGCAGGACCTGATATTAATAAGATACTAGCCGGTCACGGACTTTCTTCGAATGCCGTGTCCATTCGAGATCTCGTACGTGGTCTCAACAAAAACGGAGCGGGATTGAAACTCGCGTGAGTTTAAATAAATAATCTTTAGTAATTAAAATGCAGTCAAATATTCTAAACTTTACGGCACCCACAGAGGTCGATGAAGGAATCGAAAAATACGAATGGCATGAATACGAACCGGCAGCGAGAACGAGTTTTAACACACCCGGCGAGATTCGCATAAATATCGAAACCCAAGATCTATTTTGCCATCCCGCCGAATCTTACCTGCTATTCGAAGGTAGGTTGGTTAAAGGAGATGGAATGAATACGGCGTACGCTAATGGAGACGCCGCAGCCCTCGCGAATAATGGACTCTTGCATCTTTTCAGCCAAATCGCGTATTCCCTATCGAATCAAGATATCGAAACAGTATTTCACCCAGGACAAGCAACTACGATGTTGGGTTTGCTGAAATATCCGGACGACTTCGCCAAAGCGCAAGGTCTTAATCAATTATGGTGTAAAGATACTGATGCAACCGCGGTTATAGCGGATAACGCGGGTTTCGCGATCAGACAGGCGTATCTTATTCGAAAACCAACGACTAGGGGAACGTTTAGTTTCGTCGTGCCCCTCAAACATATTTTCGGATTCTGCGAGGATTACGATAAAATAGTATACGGTTTTAAGCACACGCTAACGATGGTTCGCAAATCGGACGACGACGCTATTTTTAGACACGCTACCGCGGATGCTGGAAAAGTCGACGTCGTGAAAATCTCGTGGTTTATGCCGCACGTTACTCCCGCGGATATGGAGAAGATGCAATTGTACAAAACTATCGAATCGAAAGCATCGGTACCAGTTGCGTATCGAGCTCGTCAATGCGATACTATATCAGTTCCTCAATCGACTACTTTTAGTTGGCGTCTTAGCGTTAAGACGGCTCCTGAAAAACCTAGATGGATAGTCGTCGGATTTCAAACCGCTCGAAGCGACGGCAACCAAGAACATAACCCATCGATTTTCGATCATTGCAACCTCAAAAACATGTACGTGATGATGAATCAAGAGAGATATCCAGCGGTCGACTACGATCTATCGTTTCCCAACCAGAAATTTTCGAGAGCTTATAGAGACGCGGCGTCGTTCAGCGAAAAGTTCTACGGAATGGATCCGTTGATTACGCAAAGCAACATCACTCCGGCCGATTATAAAGAGCTATATCCGCTCATAGTTTTCGATGTTAGTAAACAGTCGGAAAGACTGAAATCGTCGGTCGTCGATATCCAAATCAAAGCTACTTTCAACGCCGCAGTCCCAGCTGATACCCAAGGTTACGCGGTTATAATTTCGGATAAGTTGCTAAACTTTCAGTCAGATGGACAGAAAATGAGCGTGGTGTACTAATCGTCTGTATGAAAAATGTATTTCATGTTTAAAGACAATCTTGTAATATATAAAATGAAACTGCCAGAATTACACAAGTTAGCGAAAGAGAATAAGATTAAAAGCGCCACTCATCTCAACAAACCGGAATTGGTAGAGCTGCTGATCGAGAAAGGATTGATTCCCGCGGACAACTCCCTGTTAGGTAAACCGAAATTAACGAGAAAAGAATATCTAAAAGAATATCAAAAAGAATATTGGAAAGATCGTCGAAAAGAATATAATGACGATGGTAGATACGATAGATTGAAAGGTATCAGAAACAACCCGAAACGAGTCGTTATTTTTGACTTGGAAACGGGTGAGACCATCGAGTATTCGTCGATTCACAAGCGGCTAAAGCTCACAGAGAAAACGCCCGACTAATATTGTATTATAACGGAAAAGTATACAAAAACAGATACGAAATTACGGTGTACGACGGAATCTGTGAGATCGATAAAGAGACTTCGAGAGCATACGATGAAACAATCGATGCAGTTGCACACCCAAGCGAAGAGTCTTCTCAATGATAAGATTTCTACATTTTTAGAAACCTATCGTTTGTATACACGCGATAGGTTTCTACAGTTAAAATTACAGACTTAGTTTAAGGTCGCAAGAATGCCGCTGAAAAGTCTCTAGCTATTATGGGTGTGGCGATGGACGAATAAACGAATATCTCGAGGTAATCGGTACCGGTTAGAAAAACTATAGTACTACCGGTTGAATTGTTATGCGCAATTCCCGTACCCCCTCCACCCGCAATTTGCATGTGCGACACCCCGTTTTTATATAGGAAGACGTTAGCAAAAGCGGTATTACTCGCGCTACAAAATTCTATATACGTCGTAACGATATAGTATCCGGCTTTACCAGGAGTGAAACGAGTCGGTCCTGTACTGTTATCACTACTATCGGTATTGAATCTTACTCTATCGAAAGAAACTATTGTGTGAGTTGCAGCGAGTATGGCTTGTTGAGATATAGTGTAAACGCTAAACGCGGGTCCGACTGCAGATGCATCGACATATTTTTTAGTCGCTGCATCTCCATCACCGCTGGGATCGCGTAGGCCTGTAATGTGTGCACCATGCATAAAGATGGGCTTATACACATTTATTTTAGACTGACCCGTCGACTTAACCATCTCTAAGGCGGTTTCATTATTTATTCCAAAACGAAATCCATCCGTCGATTGTAATGTAATTGGTTGGTTTAATCGACCTTCTATTTTATTCGTTGTATTTCCTAACAATATATTAAAAACTTTATTTCCAACTAAATCCTTACATCCTATCGCCCGCTTAAGGTCCCTACCGATGCTTAAGAATAGGTCGCCAGTCATGGTATCACCGGTTTTAGACACTTTTAGATTATCGTTGGACGGTACATCGGCGCGATTCGTTATCAAATCTATGGCTTGCCCCCGACTTAGAGCCCCATCCATTCCTGCTTCCGAAACGTTCGTCGTAGGTAGACCTTTTATCGCGTGACCACCCATTTTTAGATTTCCAGTCGCTGGGTTTGCTCCATCCATTCGAAGGAAACTAGCATTTACTTGACTAAGCGTAACACCACCAGCAATTATTCTTTGCGTAGATCCTGAATCTGTATGTCCGAATTTATCTACTGGCATTGTTTTTTAATAGACGATATTATTTAATATAATTCGTTTATAACTTCTTGAAATTTACAACCATTGTTGCACGTTTTCTTCAGTACATACAAACACAAATGACCGCAAAACACTTCGTTATCCGGCTGTATTCGCTCGCTGTTGTAAAACACCGGGCGCCGTAAATACTTTAATAGTTCGGTAGGAGGAGGAAGACCGTAACTATCGAAATATAACTTATCGCTACCGTTCTTTAAAAAACCGACCCAGTGAGAGCCTACCCCATTAGAATCGTCTAGGTTTAATATCCCACATTCGTTCCGTTTAGGTTTCTTAGGCAGCTCGTCTCGTAAGAACACGCCTCTAAAATTCAGAATATTCAACTTCTTCGCAGCATCCAATAATTCAAAATTCGTTAGCGGTTGATTTGGAAGAACTACGCCTTCGACATCGATGTTTTTGACAGTTGTAAAACTCATTTTAATATTCAACTAATACTCTTATTGATGAAGCGAGTAGTGTCCGTATGCTAAAGTATGTATACCATCTTGCTGAATCACTCGTTTGTCGTCGTCGGCCGACAGCGCGACTTTATTTACTTCTTCGGTGTAAATGTCGTGATGATACGAGCGAATAACGTTCATTTTCCTTAACTGTTCGCTTTTCGTGAACACACACTCTTTGTAATCTTCGTGAGTTATCGTTTTACTAACCACGTTTTTCCTCACACCCTTACATTTCTTATGATCTTCACCAGAAAGCCTGTACGAGTACAACTTCGACCTCAATCCAACGAACTCTTCGATCTGTTTTCCTGCCGCTTCATCTTTAAACATACCAATAACTTTCTTATTAACTCCGGTTTCGATACATGATGGATGATCTTTCGGATACTCGCTCGTGTCGAACCTACTTCGAACATCGTCGGCGATATCGGTGTAAAAATCGTCGGTCTTTATTTTGTACGCCAACGAATCCGTATCGGTGAATAAAAGCTTAGCCCTATCTCCGTATTTAGTCTTGATGTAATTATAGTGGAAATCATAGACTAAAGTCTTACTCGAGTCTAAAATACACATACCTAGATATATCGGCTTGTTATAGAACAGCTTGGTCTTTTTCATGTGAACGGCGATTAGATTTTCATCGAAAATGGTTCGACCGTCGTAATTAGGTTTCGCCGTGAGCTTCGTAGCTTCCTTCTCATCGCACACCAATCGTACGTCAACTCGATTCTCGATACATTCCATAGTCTTACCGAAGACGCTATTATTCATCAGCTTGAAAAAGTCCTTCTCGAAATCGTTAGTAGCTCTCGTTCTCAATTCCGTATTCAAGTCGATATACTTTTTCAGCCAAGCGCTTTCTTCGAATATTAACCCTCGATGAATTTTCGTTATCTTCAAACCGAGACTTTCGTACAACTTTAAATTACCGTAATGAACAACGTACTTCTTTTTATCGTTTAAACTCGGAATTAGTTTCGTTACATCCGATCCTGTAGGTTTTATACTCTCAGGAGCTAGAGGGTAATCGTTATGCAGGTGGTGTAGTTCCTTAGGATACTCAAGATCGACTTCTAACACACACCCCACCCCATCTCGTTCGGTAACGCTTCTCCAATCGTTCAGCTCGTTATCGCTCATCCATTTAAACCCATGAGTTGGTAGAGGTTTGCTCATCGCCCATCCGTACAAGTTATTCGCGTCTAAGTAAGGAATGAATACCGAAGGCTGGCTCCGATCAAAATCTTCTCCCATGTACTCGTTGTTCGCTTTCGCGTATCGTTTCGAAATCGTGCTGACTCCCCCTCTTATTCCCTGCTTGATCATCAGTAACATATCGTAGTCGCTCAACAATTCCAACTCTACACCGGTCAACTTTAACGCTGCGTCCCAAGCTAGTCCGGGTGAAGTGTAATACCACGCGGGATCGAGCCTATAATTTTCGATGCACACGTCTCTAAAGTTTTCGAATAAATCGGCTAATAATAAAACATCCGAAAGATTATACAAGTCGTGATATTCTCTTAACGTTTTACAACGAAATACCTTCCATACATTTTTGGCGTGCTCGTAATCTTCATCGCTGATGTCTGAATCGTTCAGTTTAGAATAGAATTTATGCTTCGGAGGCAATTCGGTCTCGTTTAATCGTTCAATACCATCAACGTAATCGTACGCGTAAACACCTTTTCTGAGCAAAAGATCTAACTTCTCACCTTCGAAGAAATCGCCTAAATTCTTACACTGTTCTTTACGAAGGTTCTTCGATAACGCGTCGAGACTCGAAGGCATGAATCTAAAACTGTCGATAAAGCGTAATTCGCGCTTGACCGTTATCTCTTTTCCCTCTTTATTTACAAAGTTACCGACCACGATCTCTCGGCTAAACGATATATACTTCTCTTCGTTATTCGGAATACAGTTAATTTTCTCACCATTCTCACCTCTCAGTTTCTTCACGAATAGATGGCTGTCGTATCCGGATAGATTATGGAATACTACAGGGAAAAACTTGGGGACTTTGTAGTTCATATTACAAATGTTATGGGCGGCGCCTCTGAATTTACCGCTTAAATGACAGTGATCTCTAACTCGATCTTTACCTAACTCTCCCCCGCAGATATGACAGTTAGTAGCTTCGTCGAAACATTTCTTCTCAGTTATACCGAATATCATATTCTTGGGGAATTTAAACTGGTTATATATTTCTTTTATATTTTCTACAAGAGAATCTACGAATATCTGGGCAACATCGTCGTCTTCGTTTTCAGCCGTAAACCTCACTGGCTCTTGGGAATAAACACCGTCGTCGAAGCATTTTATATGATAACAAAACGAGCTAGGCGTATGTTTCTGGTATTTATTAGTGTAAGACGTGTTGGGATCGGGCTGGCATGTATCGATCGGTTTGATAAAAGACTCAAAATCGGCGTAAACTATAAACGGCAGTCTCATCGATTTAAAATAATGCTTAAAACTTAACATAGTTCCTAGGTCGGGGAGAACTATTCGTTGGGCGTCTTGCCGTGAACAGTACTCGGTATGCTTATTCAGCGATTCTACTTCTCTGTAACCGGTTAAACATCTTTTACAATAATGCATCGAATTATGGGATTTTTCCGTTCGTGCCGCCATCAATTTATTAAAGTTCTTTATCCAACAGTAATGCTTCTTTTCACCGTCGGAAATAAGCAGTAGATCTACGCAGATATCGCTTTCATGCTTCGATATATATAATGGGTATACATCCTTTTCGTAGCCGAATACGTTAACGCTAACGTTATTGTTACGCTCAAACTTATTTATAATATTAGCGTCAGCAGCAACCGGGAATTCAATACCTTTCCAATCGAGTTTCTTAGATTGTTCTTTTAGATCTTCTGTGATTCTTTGAGGGTTTTTATCCGTTGGATTCAGCGCTCTAGTAATACACCATTTAAAACATTCTTCGTCGTCGTTTTTCAGGTTAATAATAGCCGTTTTATTAGCTAAATACTCGGGAAGATGAATATAAGAACTACCTTTCAATGGCTTATATACCACTGTATCGATATCCAACTTCACAACGGCTTTAAACCGCCAATTACTGCCTCTCATCTGAAAACTTGCCATGCTCTCCTTAATTTTATCCACTGCGTTGCTATATATTTCGCTCACGTCGGTTGCGTCTAAAATGATATCGGTCTTCGATTTAAAATTAGGTTCGGCCACGACTTCTTCCCCGGATTTAATATCTACTTTCTCCATTACGCAATTAAGATTGAATTGAACTTTTACCCCTCGATTTTTCGCTAACAGACTGACTACCTGCGGTCTTACGGCGTTAAGAAAAGACGTAAGATCGATGGAACCGGTGGAATCGATCGTGTATTGCTTAGTAAAACCTTTAATAGCCTTCGCGGTCTCTCGGATTTGGAATTTGTTTTTATTGATTTTACTGAAAATACTTGAAACCCTCGACTTCAACGATTCCAATCTTTCATTCACGGTTTTCTTTTCCTTTGGAGGAATGGAACTAACCCACCGATCCGCAAAAGAATTAATAACAGACCTAACCTTAGTCTTCATCTCATTCCAAACATTACTAACAGAAGATTTCCAAATATCAGACGGAGGCGTATACTTACCTGGAACAAGCGTTGGAACTTTAATGTCCGGAACCGGAGCGTCTAACGGATTGATCGCAGGCCTAGGCGACATGAGTGCTACGAGTTCCGCTTTTCGCAGTCTCGAATAACCAACCATACCTCTCTCTCGAGCGATATTTTGTAGTTCTTTAACGGTTTTTGACGAATAGTCCATTTTATTATAGACATTTATTCCTTTAAGCGATTTCTTGAAATCAGTTCGTGTATCCATTTTATTATGGACATTCATGCCTTTAAACCCTTTCATAAAACTAGATTGATAGAAACTATAGGAAATTCCCAACCAGCGTAATCGCCTGATGACTCATAGGCGAGTCATCAAAACTGCGGGAATTTCCAATAGTTTCGATGACTCATACGATGGTCGTGACGTCACATGGTTATTGCGTGGTTATTGGGTGGTTATTGCATTATGAACCTAGTTATTGGGTGGTTGTGCTGGGCGCTTAGTTTTACATCTACTATCATCAACAGGGACTGAGATACCCTCCTGACAGACTCCCTCCCGCTCATCATCCGATTCGGAGCTAGATTTAGTAACACAATTGGGACAAACCCATGATACCCTTTCCTTTAACGATAGTTTCAAATTTGGGCTACAGTGTAGATGAAACACCTCATTACAGACAGAACACATAAATTGTTGAACGGTTGTAAACGTGGTCGTGGAGCACACGCCGCATCGTGGGCCAGATAGGATTAAGTCAATGACTAATTCAGCACTTAGAGGCGCGCAGCCGCTCCCATAACTGAAGATAGATAGTTGGCAAAGTAAGGAAGTAAGTCATGTAGAGCTAAAGCTAAAGGCTACGAATAATCCAAAGTCTTAGTGTTGGTTTTGGAGTTTAATCCGAGGTGAAGAATGTAATGATGAAACAAAGGCCTATGACATCGTGTGAAAGTGTCTTAGACGTGTCCAAGAGAAACGATGCATTGTGCAATGTCAGCGACATATTGTGACTGTTATAGAGTTATTGGCGTCGAACTCCCACTCCCTTGGAAGGGCTGTAGTCCAGCCTGATGCATAGATATCTATGTTTAAATATAGATATCGATGGCCTGAACAAGTCGATTCCAAGAGTTTAACGACACCTTGCGGGATCAAGTGATGTTGAAGTTGTTTAGTTACTATTTAAAGACACTGTTTCATAAAAAAGATGATTAGCATCGCCCTCTTCCTTTCTCTAGGCTTGAGACTGGCACTACCACAGTTATGGTAGTGGCTGATATGATAGCAAAATTACTCTTACCAGTTTTCACTGTCTGTGTAATGAACTCATAAAGCATCAAACGCAGCTCGTTTATAAAGGTTCTGTTAAAGCGTTTTAAAGGTGTCTGAATAGCGCACTAAAATTATAAAATATAATAATGATTATATTCTTTATTATTTCTAACCAACAGACGCAGTAAGATTACATTGAAACATGAAAGTACAATCAATATCTTAATTAAACCCACGGTTTGACAGCCATGCAAGGCGCGGCCCTAGAGGGGGTTACGGGAGTCGATCCGCGCACCCTATGCTCTCCTGGCCACGACTGTTACCACTACTCTATCCCCCTCCCCTTCAATGCAAGTGTTTCGTAATGATTAATTTTTACATGCGTATATAGTTTAAAGCCACCTTGTGACAGTAAGAACATTGAACGCCGATGTTTTACACCATCAGGGATAAAAAATACATGTCATCCAACGATGACTGTAGTTTTCTGTTTAACGACGCAGTGTCAGAACAAAGATTATTAGCGTCACCCTCCTCTTTTATGCACTCTTTGGACTGGCAACACCCGGATATTAGGTAGTGGCTGCACATTTCGTTTTAAAGTAAAAGAGCTGTATCTAGCCAAACAAATGGTCATAACTGGTCAAAGTAATTTCTAACGATCGTTGTACTTCGACACCTTTAAAACTGGATACTTTTAAGGTATATATATTTGAATATATCGTCAGCCTTTGATAATATGATCCCGGTGACTCTTCCCAGTAATTCTTCGTAAATAATAGAACCGAAGCTTAAACAATTGTAACACATAAGCCAAATCATGCCTATATTGTTAGATGACGTAACTTACATTCAAATGCGTTACCTCTCTCAGCAGTTTAAAAGAGCAACGATATTAACTACCTGTTTCATTTAACGTGCACAATGTTTGTGAAATGGTTAAAATTTGATATACGATAGGACGTTTACGGTCGGTATTGCCATTAGATATAATTAACTTAATAAATAATCGCCTTAAAATGCCAAAATGAAAAAATATTATGTCGCAATTACATGTAATGCAAATTTGAAAATTTGCAACAGAATTTGTGTAAAAATTAGAATAACTAGATTTAAAATGTCATGTTCGTTAAGAATCTTCATCAAGACTCTTTTTAACATTTAAATTTTCTTACCTGTGACAATTTGGCCTCAAAACCACCTTATCGCTTTACGTGTAACATACACATTGTCATCTGTATTATTTATGTCGTTTAACAATAAATATTAGTGACAATACAAAGTACTCAAACAATGAATATTAGTGACATTACAAAGTACTCTTTGTCACCTTTAAATGAGGGCCTTTCTGAAGCCATAAATTCTTCGTTTTCACTAAATTGTATACACTACTGAATTGTCGTCGATGGATTTTGATGTAATATAACGACGTTAAAGTTTGGAATAAAAAAGGACGAAGTGCATTTCTTAGCACACCTTTTTAAAGTTTTTAATTTGCACTATAAGTAACAGATGAGTCAACTGTCGGCATATCTTGACTTATGAAGAGTATGTAAGAAGCGTTCAACATAATATCTGCTTTTGATTGTGTTGATCACTCTATTCTTTTACAAGTACTTGAATCTCAGTTTGGTGTTATGGCCTCTGCTCTTCTGTGGATTGCTAATTTCTTGACAAACCGAACACACTTAGTACACCTTGGTACAAAGACTTCAAAGTGCTTTAATATTCTTTTTGGTGTCCCTCAAGGTTCTATTCTTGGTCCCCTTTTGTTTATCCTTTACACCTCAAATATTATTCACATTGCTCTTAAACACGGCATCCTCATACACCTTTACGCTGATGATACACAGCTATACATTAAGCTTGCCACCAAGGACATTGATAATGCAAAGTCCCGCTTAACCATCTGCTTCACTGAAATTCAAGCTTGGTGCGCATCTATGCGCACCAAATTAAATGCCTCTAAGACAGAGCTTATCTGGTTCACCCACCATCCGAGGTCTAGCTCAGACATACTCCACTCTGTACTTAACCTTGGCCCAGACTGTTCCATTAAACCTGCTGAAGTTGTTCGAGACCTTGGTGTCCTCCTAGACAGTACACTTTCTATGAAAAATCAAATCTCCTCCATAACCAAATCCTGTTTTTTCCCATCTTAGACGTAAGCTCTATAAGGCAAGTTAGGAAAAGCCTAAGCGAGAAATGTCTTCGCACCCTTGTCCAGGCCCTAGTCATTTCCAGACTCGACTATTGCAACTCAGTATTACCTGCAAGATCTGTCTCCTGATGTATCGAGTCTACACAAACTCATCTCCTCTATACGTCTCTTCACTGGTTACTCTATGTTGTTCTCTTCAAGCCAGACGAGGACTGCGATCGTCATCTCAAGGTGACTTTTTCCATTGCTCGTTCAGTCAGAAAATTTGGAAACCGAGCATTTGAATTAGCCGGACCGACTGAATGGAACAAACTTCCGGACTTTATTCGCACATCCTCGTCACCTTCGATCTTTAAATGCAACCTTAAAACCTACCTGTTTAAGATGTACTATATATGACTAGTATTTTTCCTGTTACGCGCTTTCGTGCAAGATGTGTTTTTGTTTAGGCGCGCTATAAATGCCAGATTAATAATAATAATAATAATATAATAACATAATTCCACACCTCTTTTAAGATTGGTACCGCCTTATAAGATGAAGTAGACGCAAAGTGGTACATTCACTTAAACTCCGTGGTTGCTCGTAATCTGGCAGTGCAGTCCCTAGACTGGAAAAGGCGAAGGACGACGCCAATGATCTTTGTTATCACTGAGTGTCGTTAAACTGAAACTACTACTACTACTACTACTACTACTACTACTACTACTACTACTACTACTACTACTACTACTACTACTACTACTACTACTACTACTACTACTACTACTACTACTACTACTACTACTACTACTACTACTACTACTACAACTACTACAATAACTACTACTACTACTACTACTACTACTACTACTACTACTACTACTACTACTACTACTACTACTACTACTACTACTACTACTACTACTACTACTACTACTACTACTACTACTACTGCTGCTGCTGCTACTACTACTACTTACCACTACTACTAATAATACATTTTATAGCGTTCTGTAATCATACTAGTTGCTTAAACCGGTTTTTAAAAACGGGGAATCGGGCGATTAAAATGAAAGCAAGTTGCACGGCCTAAGTAAATAGGCGCATTAAAACCCGTTAAACACGTTCGTTTCAGCCTGTTCGCCACCTAAGTAAATTAGTTTAAGCCCGTTTTAATCTGTTAGTTTAAAGAGCACGCTTTCTAAACGCACACAAAAGACGCTATATAAAGTGCCTTCATACATTTATGCATACGTACATAAATACACGCACATACGAATACATACACATTCATGCATACGTACGTACACACATACACACAATTAAATACATACATGCGTACATCAGAGTCGTAATCGTTGACTCAAACTTTCTAAAGCGATACATTAAAGCTAAGCGCAGGGAACCAGCGTCGCGTTAGAGGGGGTTTCCACAGTCCTGTAGAAATCCGAGACCGGTCTAAATATATACATAATAGATAGACACACGATGACGTAATATACCACAAACACGTGATACTGTAAACATTCTTTACAAAACGAAGTAAACCTTATCAGACCCAGTGCAACTGTCCTGTTTCCGTGCCTCGCACAATCCTCTTTCAATTTGCACAGACCGGATCGCACCGCGTGAGAAGAGACGGAAAGTATTCGCTCATTTTTATTATTCATGGATTTCGCACCCAGCTGGATGCACTCTGAAGTCGTATCGGACCTGAATAGAGTTACGAGAACAATGAGAACAAAGGCGCTTGAAGAACAATGGCCTACCTACGTAAGTAAGATTAATCGTAGTTTCTCGACCACCCACGCAGTCAGAAGTAGAGGCCCCCAATGATGAAGATACGGCGTGGTTTACAAGACTGTTACAAAAGAAGTTACGATCACGGAATTGTCAGGACGGCGTCACGAAACGTCACTGCGTCGCACGACCAGTCACAATGATTTGATTGTTTTAGTGAAATAAAGTAAGGTGAGGTCATGTTATCTAATTATATTAAAATTTTTATTACGCCTGGACCTTCTGGTTCCCCGTGTCAGGACTTAACTGGCTCAATCCATGTCCTTTGCTTTCATTGGCCCTGCTCTATGGAATGATCTTCCTCCATCTGTTCGTTCCTCTGTTCTGTCTGGTGACGTCTCTTCCTCCGTTGTCTTTCTAGTCCGGTCATTAAATAGTTGAGGTTCAACAAAATTTGAAGAAAAGGTTTCTCGATGGGTTTCACCTCTTTGATACGTCTACATTACAGGAAAAAAAGGTTACCAAAATATGACATGGGGAACTATGTGAAAATGGGTCAAATCCAAAATGGCTGCCATCAAAATTAACAAAAGTGGAAAAAATTTAATATATGGAACCACTCAAGTTAAAAACATCTGTGATGAGTCTATTCATATCAGCATATACATATACATGTTATGGAATGTAATTTTCAAGTTAAATTTTAAAAAAAACAAAATGGCCACCAAGATTTGACGAGAAAAGCAAAATTATCATATCTACATATCTAACGGCTATAGTCTAGGGCCTAGGCAATTTACAGTTAGACCTGGGCAAAATTGCATCAGAAGGTTTTTAAACGGTTTCTTGTTCAGAAAAACTTGCTGAATAACATATAAAAAATCCCCCTAAATCCGACCACGGGAACACCCACAAAAATGAATTTAAAAATGGCGGATTGGGGGTTTCCTAAGAAATGCCAATAATAATACACATAATTAGACCTGGGCGAAATTGCTTCAGAAGCTTTTTTAAACGGTTTCCTGCTAAGGAACCATTGCTGAATAACATATCCAAAATCCCCCCCCCCCAATCGGACCACGGGAACACCCCCAAAATGGCCAAATCCAATATGGCCACCATCGACCAAATTGAAAAAATCACCTTTTTTGTTTTTTAGAGTATATGCACGTGTAATACCTCTAATATTACTGATTTCGGTATGTAGAATTCATTTCTGATGTTGTTTCCACCTTTCGGGGTCATCTTCACCTTGAAAGGTCATGGTCAAGGTCATTTCGGCAGATTGAGAAATTCACCTTTTTTGTTTTCTACAGTATATGCATGTGTAATACCTATAATGTTACTGATTTCGGTATGTAGAATTCACTTCTGATATTGTCTTTGTCATTCTGGGTCATCTTCACCTTGAAAGGTCAGGGTCAAGGTCATTTTGTTACATTGATGACGCCATCAAGCAAACTTTCCATCATTCGGTAAATGTAAATTTGTATGTGTTGCTGTTCTTCACTGTGACCATAAACACACAAATTAAGTTTCACATTATTACTGTAAGAGAGTCTGTTGTTATTCACACGTGCAAATTGTGTGTGAGTTCTGTGGAGTACTGTTGTATCCGAGAGAGAAAGAAACTGAAATATAATTGTGGCTACTCTCGAGGATTCTATGCCAATCTACTTATTGGGGAGATTGAGCCTAGACTGAATCTCACCCAATGGCTTCAAAAGTCTACTCTTGCCAAACATGTTGTGGTAGATTTGATGTCTAAGATGCAGCAGATGCCAATAGCACAATTCCCTAAGCTTAGTGTGGCCATCGACACCATCATAACCTCAGCCTCATCCCTCTACCAAAATGTGAAATTCATCCATCAGGTACTTGCCTCCTACACTGAGATGTCTGAGCTGTGGAAGCGATGTTGTTGCAGCAGCTGGAATAAGTGTTAACATTTTTGTAGATCTTAGACATGAAATCTACCACAACATGCGTGGCAAGAGTAGACTCCTCACGCCATTGGGTGAGGTCCAGTCTAGGCTCAATCTTCCCAGCAAGTAGTGACTTGTTGGTGTGAGCTGGAATATCACTAGTTATCGAACAGTGGAGATGCTGAGAGCAAATTGTGTGTGAGTACCTGCCTGAGGTCCATACCACGCTCCTTAGCAATGTCCATGTTCTTATGCACCTCTGTCATCTCCTTGGATGACAGGTCGTTCTTCTGCGTCTCCATTGTTGATGGTGTCTTCTGAGGATGAAGTCGTGCTAATTTTCTTGGTCTTCTCAACGAATCTCTCCTGCCTGTGAGCGGTAGGCATGCTGACCATGCTGATCATTCTCAAGAAAGTTAAGCAAGTTAAGCAGGCGGCAAGCCACCTTTCGGTCAACATCCACCTTTGTGAGCAGGTTGTGCAGTTACACGGGCACATTGACTGTCACCGAGTATAAATTCTGCCGCTCTACACGAAGTCTAACAGCTGAGACACGTTATGGTTAAAAGCAAGATGGCGAGTGATGTTCAATGCAGGCTGTAGATGGCATTCTGTGTGGCTATTGGGGTGGTTAGAGGTGAGAAAATTGAGAAGGCTGTGATAGACCCGATCTCCTGGACCAAGAGCTCGAACTCTGCTACAGCAGTGGCATTGCGTGTGGCTTCTACCACATAGTGACCTCCAGGACCCATCGACATTCGCTGGATGGTCTGCTCGACCTTCATGCCACCTCCGACAGCACAGCACCATCCTGGGCCATCCTGAGCAACCCACTGGCTCACACAGAAGCGCCTATAGAGCTCAGGATGTGTGAACTCCAACACTTTGACCTGTTCCAGATACCACGATCCATAACGTAGGAAGTTGATGCAGTCACATTCTGCAAAGATTGGCATAGAATCCTCGACAGTAGCCGCAAGTATATTCCAGTTTCGTTCCCTCTCAGTTACTACAGCGTTCTTGATGATGGCGACCAACTGCGGTTAAAACTCAAAAGAATTGGCAGAGCTCAGACTTGGCTTTGAATTCCTTCTCAAATTCCCGGAAGTCCTGATGCAACTCCTCCACTTCTTCAATCAGGGACTCAAACTGTTCACGGCAACATTGTTTTTCAGCCAGTGCAATTTGCAGTACCTGCAACTGTGCCAGCACTGGATATGCAGCTTTGCCTTGTGATTCCAGAATATCTCCCACTGAAGCGACCATATCAGGTCCTCCACAATAAGAATAACAACAGACTCTCTTACAGTAATAATGTGAAACTTAATTGTGTGTATATGGTCACAGTGAAGAACAGCAACACATACAAATTTACATTTACCGAATGATGGAAAGTTTGCTTGATGGCGTCATCGTTGTAACAAAATGACTTTGACCATGACCTTTCAAGGTGAAGATGACCCAGAAAGGCGAAAACAATATCAGAAGTGAATTCTACATACCGAAATCAGTAACATTATAGGTATTACACATGCATATACTGTAGAAAACAAAAAAGGTGAATTTCTCAATCTGCCGAAATGACCTTGACCATGACCTTTCAAGGTGAAGATGACCCCGAAAGGTGGAAACAACATCAGAAATGAATTCTACATACCGAAATCAGTAATATTAGAGGTATTACACGTGCATATACTCTAAAAACAAAAAAGGTGATTTTTCCAATGTGGTCGATGGTGGCCATATTGGATTTGGCCATTTTGGGGGTGTTCCCGTGGTCCGATTGGGGGGGGGGGATTTTGGATATGTTATTCAGCAATGGTTCCTTAGCAGGAAACCGTTTAAAAAAGCTTCTGAAGCAATTTCGCCCAGGTCTAACTGCAAATTATGTGTATTATTATTGGCATTTCTTAGGAAACCCCAATCCGCCATTTTTAAATTCATTTTTGGGGTGTTCCCGTGGTCGGATTTAGGGGGATTTTTTATATGTTATTCAGCAAGTTTTTCTGAACAAGAAACCGTTTAAAAACCTTCTGATGCAATTTTGCCCAGGTCTAACTGTAAATTGCCTAGACTATAGCCGTTAGATATGTAGATATGATAATTTTGCTTTTCTCGTCAAATCTTGGTGGCCATTTTGTTTTTTTTAATTTAACTTGAAAATTACATTCCATAACATGTATATGTATATGCTGATATGAATAGACTCATCACAGATGTTTTTAACTTGAGTGGTTCCATATATTAAATTTTTTCCACTTTTGTTAATTTTGATGGCGGCCATTTTGGATTTGACCCATTTTCACATAGTTCCCCATGTCATATTTTGGTAACCTTTTTATCCTGTAATGTAGACGTATCAAAGAGGTGAAACCCATCGAGAAACCTTTTCTTCAAATTTTGTTGAACCTCCATTAAAAATTGTTGTTTAATGACTGGACTATTCCTAAAACTTGCTTTTTCTCTCGGGGTCTCTCGCAATGGGTTAGATTCAATGATTACGCGGAGTCGACGTATATAGGCTTATATATAGCATTCCTGGAAAGCCTTTTTAAGGTGTCTAAGGATAGCAATGAATTCAGTCAGTATTAGTTCATATACCAGTAGTAGTAAAACCAAGCGCCCAGCACAACCACCCAATAACTAGGTTCATAATGTAACTAACTACCCAATAACCACGCTCATAATGGCTCAACCACGCAATAACCACGCGACGTCACGACCATCGTATGACGTCATCGAAACTATTGGAAATCCCCGCAGTTTCGATGACGTGAGTGGGGATTTCCTATAGTTTCTATCAATCTAGTTTTATGAAAGGGCTTAAAGGCATGAATGTCCATAATAAAATGGATACACATACCGATTTCATGAAATCGCTTAAAGGAATAAATGTCCTTAATAAAATGGACTACTCGTCGAAGACCGTTAAAGAACTACAAAATATCGCTCGAGAGAGATGCATGGTCGGTTATTCGAGACTGCGAAAAGCGGAACTCATAGCACTCATGTCGCCTAGGCCTGCGATCAATCCGTTAGACGCTCCGGTTCCGGACATTAAAGTTCCAACGCTTGTTCCAGGTAAGTATACACCTCCGCCTGATATTTGGAAATCTTCTGTTAGTAATGTTTGGAATGAGATGAAGACTAAGGTTAGGTCTGTTATTAATTCTTTTGCGGATCGGTGGGTTAGTTCCATTCCTCCAAAGGAAAAGAAAACCGTGAATGAAAGATTGGAATCGTTGAAGACGAAGGTTTTGAGTATTGTTAGTAAAATCAATAAAAATAAGTTCGAACTTCGAGAGACCGCAAAAGCTATTAAGGGTTTTACTAAGCGATACACGATCGAAGGAACTGGTGGAATCGACGTCACGTCTTTTCTCGTTGCCGTAAGACCGCAGGTAGTCAGTCTGCTGATGAAAAATCGAGGGGTAAAAGTTCAATTCAATCTTAATTGTGTAATGGAGAAAGTAGATATTAAATCCGGAGAGGTAGTCGAGGCCGAGCCTAATTTTAAATCAAAGACCGATATCATTTTAGACGCAACCGACGTGAACGAAATATATAGCGCCGCAGTGGATAAAATTAAGGAGAGCATGGCAAGTTTTCAGATGAGAGGTAGTAATTGGAGATTTAAGGCCGTTATGAAGTTGGATATCGATACAGTGGTATATAAGCCATTGAAAGGTAGTTCTTATATTCCTCTTCCCGAGTATTTAGCTAATAAAACGGCTATTATTAACCTGAAAAACGACGACGATGAATGTTTTAAATGGTGTATTATGTATAATGGCGCTGAATCCAACGGATAAAAACCCTCAAAGAATCACTATAGATCTTAAAGAACAATCTAAGAAACTCGATTGGAATGGTATCGAATTCCCAGTCGCTGCCGACGCCAACGTAATAAATAAATTTGAGCGTCGCAATAACGTTAGCGTTAACGTATTCGGCTATGAAAAGGATGTATACCCATTATATATATCGAAGTATGAAAGCGATATCTGCGTTGATCTACTGCTTATTTCCGACGGTGAAAAGAAGCATTATTGTTGGATAAAGAACTTTAACAAATTGATGGCATCACGAACGGAAAAATCTCATAATTCAATGCATTTTTGTAAAAGATGTAGTTCTTTTTCAGCATCTAACGACATCTCGTGACTGCCATCGACCTCACCTTACCTGATAAAAGTTTGAACTTTTTCTGACATATGACCGCCTCTACTTCAGCTTTAATCAACTTCTGGCACCCCTAGAAAGAATATATGATATTTAATGTTTTTCTCTAAAAACATTATATGCAAAGTTTTTCCATTAATAGTATAATGTTACGAATAATCCCCAGTTTTAGATTTGCTTTTGGAGTTTACTTGGGAAAGCTGGTTTTAATTATTAAGTAGCAGTAGTTTCAGTTTAACGACACTGTGTCATAAAAAAGCTCATTAGCGTCGCAATCCTACATTATCTAGGCTTAGGACTAGCACTACCAGAGTAGGAGTAGTGGCCGAGTTTTAATCATTAAAGAAACGCCTTGACAAATACACGATGTCAATTGAATGTGTTTTAGAAGTGTCCAAGCGAAACGATGCAGTTTGCAATGTTAGCGACATCTTGTGACTGCTATAGGGCCTTTGACGTCAACCTCAAACTTCCCTTGAACAATTCGATTCCAAAGGTTTAGCGAACCCTTACGGGATCAAATGCCGTTGACATTGGTTTTAAACAAAAACTGTTCATGGTGAACGAGCTACATCGGTTTCTGGACCTAGAATTTAGAAATCTCTCTCTCCCTGTATCTGTGCGCTCTGCTCAGTCGCTTGTGTTATTGTGTTCTCAACTTCAAACTTACCTCTTTCAAACTGCTTATCCACAATAGGCTGCCTCTGTCTTACGGACTGATCTTCCGGATATTGACCTAATTACGACTTGGCTTTGGTGTGCCATCGGTTGATGCCTTGTGCATTAGACACCGGCGCAATAGAAGTTATTAATTAATAATGGTAACTTATGCTTGAGCGTCGGCGACACAGGCTGATGTTCCTCGAAGCAAGGGGATCTGGAGTGTAATTTGTGGAGTTCGCCGTATTTATTTTTATACTAGTCATATATAAGAGGTGTTTAAAATGTCCCAAACGGATTTATATTTAAATGTTAGGTTTAAAACATAATGTAGGTTGTTCCTGTTTAGGACGATGTACCATAATAAAGACGATTGGTGTCGCCCTCATCCATTATCAAGGCTTTGGACTGGCAACACCCGATTATGAGGGATGGATAATATTCTAACAAATAATATTATGGTGAAATTTCTTTTGGTTTTGAAGGCCATTAACGTAGTTATGAAAAAGATTTCTCATGTGGTTCAAAGGGCGGTGGAATCGGTAAGAGACTAGAATAACATACCAGAGTCGATGAATAAATATATTGCATATGTGGAAAGCATTCTAAAGGTGTCTAAGATTAGTATTACAATTATTCAGTATTAGTCCATAATTGTGGCTCTTTCAGCGACAGTTTGTGGCTTCCATTGACCTAACGTTACCTTTTCATTATCTTATAGCTTTTGCCACTTATCCCGATACATGACCGCCTCTACTTCCGCTGTTATTAACTTCTGGATCCGCCACTCCTCTTTCGTTTTCCGCTGTCGACCTCCACACCGTCATCTGCCGAACCATATGTCGTGAAACTAAAACGAATCGCCAGCGTGGACGATCCGTTGCTAATGACGACCGATATGACGTCACTGTGAAGTGATCGCGGTTATTAATGGCGCGATCCCCTAAGTGTTATTAGTACAGTGTTGGATGGAGAGGAGAGTTGTTAGCTGCGTAAGGCGAGCGCTGAAGGTCCGAGAATCGAAAGATTTCCAAGAAAGTGAATGAATTGATAGGAAGAGAACTGAATCGAGTAAATTGGTTGCAGGTGAACGAAAGGAAGGATAAATTGAACGAACGAGTGGTGGAAGAGCGTCGGAGGGAGGATCAAAGATCCTCGAACTTATCGTCGTCAGAGGTGATGACAAGATCAGGGCAGCCGATAAAACGTGCGACGCCTCAGTCACATGCTGACGGAGGGCAAACTGGGTGAGAGGTTCAAGGAATCGAGAGGATGTGGAAAGGGTAGGATCGTCTATCTGGAAATTGAAGTCGCCAAGAATGAGGGTCTGGCTATTGCGTGTAATGAGACTCTCAAGGACCGAGGACTCGAGGAGATTTCTTCAAGGAATTGGCTATTGAGAACAGCAGAGCCAGTCTGTATGCGGTGAGAAGAGTCACTGGGCCGCGAGGGGGAGGGGCGATACTCAGGCAAGGAGGTTGGCACGTAGTGATCGAAGCGTCGAGAGAGAATTGTGTGACCCGGAGAGAGGATCGGAAGAAGACGGTGATACCGTCACCGCGGGCTGAACGATCATCAGGATGAGGCGGTCGAAGGCGGTTATGGATGAGTAGCCTGAAAAGGTGGCTCACAGGATCGGTATGTCATCAGAGCCCTGGTGCCAAGTCTCAGTGACCGATAGGACATCGACTTGCCCCCGGAGGAGGGAGTGAGAAGCGAAAGCAAACTAGGGAGGGTAGTGGCTGATTTGATACATAATTGTTTTTTGGGATATGTAGGGGCAGGCATTTACCGCTTTAACTGCATGTACCTGTATCAAACATAGATAAATGCCTGCCTCTGCATATACCAATATACTGCTGCAGTTATTTTCACTCCAAACGTGACTTATAATCAAGCATTTCAATAAACACATTCAGTTCTCTTCCTATCAATTCATTCATTTTCTTTATCAACCTGTCATTACTATGACGGGCAAATACTCTAGTTGTTCAAATAACCTTAAGGCTGATTACATATTGCACACGACAACAGGATCCGCACGATTAACTTGCGAAGCGGGTAGACAAATATATTGCACCTGATATACCAGTTTAAGAGGTGTTTAATTATCGCATTGAATAATTCAGTATTAGTTGATATAATTAAAGTTCTTTTTAAATTCCTAGCGACATCTTGTGTCTTTCATCGACTTAATCTCATGTGGTAAGTATTTGCACTTTTTCTTGATCCATAACCGCCTCACCTTCCGCCGTAATCAACTTCTGGGTCGGCCACTCCTTCTCTTCCG
Source organism: Allolobophora icterica (assembly GCA_963556255.1). Lineage (NCBI taxonomy): Eukaryota > Metazoa > Annelida > Clitellata > Crassiclitellata > Lumbricidae > Allolobophora > Allolobophora icterica. Next base: position 48,302,044 of record OY744615.1, on the reverse strand, counting down.
TTTTCCGCTGTCAAAACATCCGATCGCTTGACACGAATTCTCTTAAACGCAACTGAATCAACGCAATCGGATTCAAACCAATGTCGACCTCCACACCCTCATCTGCCGACTCTTACGTCGTAAAACTAAAACGAATCGCCCACGTTGACGCTCAGTTGCTAATGACGACCGCCATGACGTCACTTTGACGTAATCGCGGTCATCAACGGCATGGTCCCTCTGAGGGTAATTTGTAGAAGAGTGTGAAATGTCATGCATCGATGCTTTGGGTGAATAGAATGTGCGTGTGATATTGTTGAAGTGTGTCGGGTCCGGAGATTATCTTAGTAGGATAGTCTTGTAGAAATTATTCACCGGCGCCTATGCAACGATTGCTTTCGTTGTCAAAGTAAATAGGCCAATATGTGCATGCATGAATTGTGTGTGTACATGTATGTATGTATGTATGTATGCATGCATGTATGTATGTATGTATGTATGTATGTATGTATGTATGTATGTATGTATGTATGTATGTATGTATGTATGTATGTATGTATGTATGTATGTATGTATGTATGTATGTATGTATGTATGTATGTATGTATGTATGTATGTATGTATGTATGTATGTATGTATGTATGTAGTATGTATGTATGTATGTATGTATGGCTATGTATTTATTCATGTCGATCTATGTAGATGATGTTGTTTATTGGAGTTTGGGAACAGTCAGGACTAAGAAGGAAGCTCCCTTACTAAGTATACATAATTTTTAACGTTTATCTCTAAAAACATACATGTACATACACACTTTTTCCATTATAACTTAGTGGTCACGAATAATGCACAGTTTTAGAGTTGCTTTTGGAGTTTACTCCGAAGAAAGTGTTTTTGAGGTGTCCAAGCGAAAGAGACATTGTGCAGTGTTAGCGACATCTTGTAACTGCTGTAGGGTGGCCGACGTCGAACTCTAGCTCCCTTGGAAGGGCTGTTACAGTAGTCTAGCCTGAACCTTCGATATCTATATTTAAATATAGATGTAGATGGCCTGAACAAGTCGATTCCAAGAGTTTAGCGACACCTTCCGACATCAAGTGACGTCGAGGTCGTTCAGTTACTGTTTAACGACGCGGTGTCATAAAAAAGATGATTTTTCCTCATCCTTTCCCCAGGCTTGAGATTGGCACTACCATGGGGATAAAAATTGTGGCCGATTTGATAGCAAAATTACTTTAGCCCGTTCCAACCGCTTCTTTGAATGATGAAACCCTAATGTCAAGCACTCACTCGGCGAACAATGCAGTCTATTATAAAGATTCCGTACAAGCGTTTTGAAGGTGTCTTCAGCGCGAACTAAATTATTCTGTAATAGTGTTTCGTAATGGTTATTTACATGGGTAGTTAGTATAAGCAGAAGCATGGTTCAGTAACTAATTATTATGCGGAGACGGCGAATGCATATATTGCGTCTTTATAAAGCAGTTTAATGGTGTCTAAGATTCGTAATGAATTATTCAGTATTAGTTCTTAATTTGTGGTTCCTCTAGCGACATCTCGTTGCTGACACCACCCGAATACAAGGCAATGATAGAGTTTGATTCAATGATTGGAAATGATCAAAAGAGGTTATAAATACATTTATTATGGCATCGTTGACGTCGATAGAAAAGAATATGAAAGTCAAGCATTACGGCTTGATTTTGCTGTATCAGAGCAATAGAAGTTAGTAATTACAATTGCAATCATATTCATGTTAAATGATTTAGTTTCCATTGTTTAAGATATCTTATAGTATCAAGTTTGAGCTACAATTCAACAACTTGTAGTCGACGTATATTATGGTATATATTACATTTCTAGAATACGATTTAAAGGTGTCTAAGGCTCGCAATGCATAATTTAGTACTAGTTCATATACTTGCTGTTGCTTTTCACTGCCTAGCGACATTCTGTGGATGCCATCGACTTAATCTTCTGAGATAATGAATGGATTAGATCCCAACAAATATTAACATTTCTTATGCTTATGAAAACCATTGGAGTAGTTATTGAAAAGATGTCTCACGTTGTTCAACTGACGATGGAATTATTTAGCGGAGTCGATGAATAAATATATAGCGTCTGTGGAAAGCATTGTAAAGTTGTCTACAATACACTCCAGTCCTCCCAGCCCTCTTATCTCCCCAGTTGTTCACGGTCCAACCACTCCGCTCAACCCGCTCCTCTTCTGCCCTAACACTGCTCCGCCCTTCTGTCACCTCATCACTAAAATTTGCAAACTCGCTCCATAGCCATAGCTGCCCCACCCCTCTGGAACAAACTCCCACCAGTACTGCGAGAACTTTCAGATCCATCCTACGAACTCACCAAAACCTCACCACTTGCTATATCTCCACAAGTCTTTCACTCAAAACTGAAAACACTGCTCTTTCACAAATCCTATCCCGAATCCTCCTCCTCTGTCTACCTTCCTCGCCGTCTAAACCCTAAACACCACCCACCTTAGCCGTCTTACTGTCTTCCTGACTGACTCCCTTGGATCTTGACCTGGAACCGATTCGACCCCCTGCCCCTGCCTATCGATTTTGATTTGTCTAAGCGCCTGTGAATAAGCTGGTACCCGCGACTTCGCTTTTTGGACGCTGTAGAAATCCGGAGATTGCGATTACGATTACGATTGAGGTTAGAATTAGATTATTCAGTATTAGTCCATAATAGTGGTTCTTTCAGCGAAATCTTATGGTTGCTATCGACCTAATCTCACCATATAAATTTTTTAGATACTTTTCCTTACACATTTCCACCTCTACTTCCGGGTGTAATCAACTTCTGCGTCCGCCACTCCTCTTCCGCTTTCCACTGCCGACCTCCATAACGTAATTTGCCGAAACAGAAGTAGTAAAAATAAAAAAATAATCGCCAACGCAGACGATCCGTTGCTAATGACGACCGCCATGACGTCACTGTGAAGTAATCGCGGTTATTAATGGCGCGATCCCCTAAGTGTAATTAGTGGAGTGTTGGATGGAGAGGAGATTTGTTAGCTGCGGATGGCGGGCGCTGAAGGTCCGAGAATCGAAAGATTTTCACCCCCGCAGCATCCGAATCGAGTAGATTGGTTGCAGGTGAACGGAAGGAAGGGTAAGTGGAACGAACGACTGGTAGGAGAGCGTCGGAGGGAGAATCAAAGATCCTCTAACTGATCGTCGTCAGAGGTGATGACAAGATCCAGGCAGCCGCCCAAGAAGTGCGTGGCCTCAGTCACATGCTGACGGAGGGCAAACTGGGAGAGGAGTTCAAGGAATAGAGAGGAGGTGGGAACAGTAGGATCCTTTAGGTGGAGATTGAAGTCACCAAGAATAAGGAGCTGGCTATGGCGGGTAATGAAACTCTCAAGGATGGAGGAGGATTCCTCGAAGAATTGGCTAGTGAGAAGGGCAGAGCCAGGTCTGAAAAGAGTCACTGGGCCGCGATGGGGGCGATGCTCAGCCAAAGAGCTTCGAACGTAGTTCTGGAAGCGTGGAGGGAGACTTCTGTGACCCGGAGAGAGGATCGGAGGAACACGATGATACCGTCACCCGGGGATGAACGACGGCAAGATGAGGCGGTCGAGGGCTGTCACGGGATGGGTGTATCATGAGGATAAGTGGCTCACAAGCAAAAATAGGTAGGGTGTACTGGTGGATTTAATACCAATATTATTTTTAAGCAGTTCTCCGTTCGTATGCAATAAGCGTTTACCACCAACTCATCTTGGGAACAATGCAGTCGAATATAAATATTCCGGTAAAACGTTTTAAAGGTGTTTAAAGAGCGCATTAGATTACTCAGTATTATTGTCTTGTAAGGGTGTTTGCATGCGTAGTTAGCTTAACGCCACCTTGTGACAGCCAGGACAATAATAACGTCGATATTATCCTATCAGAGATCAACATAATTATTATACAAGTCATCTAAAGATAAATGTAGTTTTCTTTTCAACGAAGATTAGCGTCGCCCTCCTCTTTTATTCACGCCTCAGTCTAATAACACCCCAATATAAAGCAGTGGTTGCAAATTTCTTCCCTCTGCGGCGTAAGTTAAAGAGCTGTATTAGGCCTACGCCAAACAAATGGTGATAAGAGGTCGAATTAATTTCTGACGAACGTTGTTCTTAGACACCTTTAAAACTGGATACTCGTAAGATATATATTCGTATACATATCTTCAATGTTACATAATGTTTGTATCAATTACTAGTATATTCTTCGAATATATTTAAACTCAAATTTACATAATCGTGACAAATAAACCAATTCATGTGTACATTGTAGATTCATATGCCGTAACGAGCGGAGCAGTTTAAAAGAGCAACGATATTAACTGCCTGTTTCATTTAAGTTGCATAAAAAAATAAATAATCGCTGTATAACTCCATAATTTGAATAAGAATCTCATGTCGCAAATACATGTATTGTAAATTTGTAACAAAAGTTGTTTTAAAATCAGAATAATTAGATTTAGAATCTCATGTACATTAAGAATATTCATCAGGAATCTTTTTTACATTTTAAATTCTTGCGTGGATCAATTTTGCCTCAAAATCACCTTACCACTGAACTTGTATCATAGACATTGTCACCTGTATAATTACATTAGGTCGTTAAACAATGAATATTAATGACATTACAGGTACTCTATTGTCACCTTTGCTGCAGTGGTTCCCACGATCTGGAATGACCTTCCCCTTCCGCTTAGGCCCAAACTAGTGACTGGCTTTTCCTCATCGGTCTGGCGTTCCCTAAAGGCATTTCTGTTTCCCTGGGGCTTCTGTGCTGAGAGCGCCTCTGAATTGTTTCTGCGAGAGGCGCTTTATCAATTTCTAGATACAATACAACACAATACCTTTAAATTGGAATCTTTCGGACGCCATTAATTCATTGTTCATACTAATTTTTATACACTCTTGAATTGTCGTAGACAGCCTATAACGACGTTAAATTTAGGAATTAAAAAAGGAGAAAATGCAGTTCTTCGCATACCTGTTTAAAGATTGGCATTCGACCTATAAGAAGAGGTAAGCGGACTCGGAATTATTTCATAATTTTCATTCACTCTAAAGTGTAATATTCGCTCTATAAAAGAAAGCAGAAGCGTTTCCCGTATTTATCACGCTACTTGACTGCTCAGTTAAACAGCGTTGAGCCTTCTCAGTGGCTGGCCCCTCTACGTAGAATGGGCTCGCACTTGCTCTGCCCTTATTTCCACGAGGCAGTTCGCCTGCTTTCTACCGCCTCCTTAAATCTTCTCTGTTTAACCGTGGCTGGACTGGGAACTCCTCTGTGTAGGGTCCTTGAAGAGGCGCTATATACATTATCAAAATGAATGAATGAACGAACAAAGATGAGCGTAATTATTAATCAAATGGCATCGATAATAGAGCCAAAAGTATCACGGATAAAGGTAAATATCAGTTCTATATAATGTTAAGATCAGTAGAAATTGGAAACCTCACCGAATAATCAATGACGAGTTAAGACTTATTTATAGTTGAGCTAAACAGCTTAACAGAGGTGTCTAAGGCACCGTAAAACGACTTATACTTATAACAGCAGGTATAGCAGTTTATGGAAGACGTTGTGTAATGACGAAGATGATTGGCGTCACCCTCCTTTTCTATCCCTGCTTCGGACTGACCACCAGACTATAATGCATGGATACAGAATAACAATAACGGTAGCATGGGTAGAGTTTGATCCAATTATTGGATTGGATTAGAAGAGATTAAGGAAATATTTAATGGCTTCAAAGGCCTATGATGTCGATAGGAAAAGATTCTGTAAAATCTAATCGTTTCACCTGGAAGCCAAGAAATAAATATACGTTCAATGATTACTAGTTTCCGTTATTCAAGTAATCTTAACGCGTATTACATATTACACCAAACACCAGATTCAGCTATTCAATCGCTAGACGGGTGGCAAAATATATTGCGTCTTTGGTGAGCCTTTTAGAGGTGTTTAAGGATCGCAATGAATTATTCAGTATTCGTTCGTATACTTAACGTTCTGTTTTAGTGCAAAACGACATCTTTTTTCTTCCATCGACTTAACATCATGTGATAATTTTTTGCACTTTTTCCTGACACATAACCGCCTCTACTTCCGCTGCAATCAACTTCTGGTTCCGTCACTCCTTCTCTTCCGTTTGCCACTGTCATAACATCCGATCGATTGACACGATTTCTCAACAACGCAACTGAATCGACGCAATCGGATTCTAACGAATGTCGACCTCCACACAGTCATCTGCCGACACATACGTCATAAAACGACAACGAATAGCCAGCCTCGAATAGCCGTTGCTAATGGCGACCACCATGACGTCATTTTGACGTAGGATGATTAGCGTAGCCCTCCTCCTTTCTGCTGACTCGAGAATCTCACCAGCTGATTTGATAGGAAAATTACTTTGAACAGTTCCTACCGTTTCTATGCATAACGAAGTCAATTTATCAACTCATCCAGCCAACGATGCAGTCGATTATAAAATACGTGAAAGCGTTTTAAAGGTGTCCAAATAGCGCAGCGAACCATTCTGTGACAATGTTTCGTTATGGTTATTTTTTACTTGCGTAGATAGTTTAAAGCCACCTGGTGACAGTCAGGAAAGTGAACGCCGATGTTTTTTTTACCCCATCAGAGAGCAAGAAATACATGTAATCCCATGATAACTGTATCATAAAAATGATTAGCGTCGTCCTCCTTTTTATCCACTCTTCGGACTGGCAACACCCGAATATTGAATAACAGCTGCAGATTTCTCCCTTCTTTGGCTTAAGGAAGAGTTGTATCTAGCCAAAGAAATGGTGATAACTGGTCAAAGTAATTCCTGACGAACGTTGTCTTAGACACCTTTAAAACTGGATTCTCTGAAGGTATATGTGCGTATATATTGTCAACCATTTATTATGATGGCGTTGTCCCCCTAGCTATTCTTCGACTATTACAATGGAACCGAAATTTAAGCAATTGTAACATATAAGCCACTTCATTGGTACATTGTGAAATAATGGAACTTAGATTCAAATGCATTGCCTGGTTGAGCAGTTTAAAAAAGCAACTATATTGACCACCTGTTTCGTTTAACATGCCTAAAAACTAGAATAAGAAGATTAAGATTCTCATTTACATTAAGAATCTTCATCAGGAATTTTCCTGAGATTTAAAATTTACTGAGTAAATTTTCAATTTTCTCTCAAAACCACCTGATCACTGTACGTGTAACATTGTTACCTGTTTTACTTCATATAGTTAAACAATGAAATATTAGTGACATTAAAGTACTCTATTGTCACCTTTAAATGGAAGTCTTTCGGATGCCATAATCGTTTGTACTAATTTTATACACTTTTGAATTGTCGTCGACAGCCTTTGATGTCATATACTGGAATACCGGACATTAACCCCCTAGACATATTCCCCGAACATATTCCCCAGACAGTTACCCACGGACACTTCCCCTCCTCCCGAATCTCAGTAGGTCATTCCCCCGGACAAATTCCCCCTCTGTGAATTTATGTATGTATGTATGTATGTATGTATGTATGTATTATTATTATTATTATTATTATTATTATTAATGAGCTTTTATATAGCGCCCCTTCAAGGTTATCTACTCAGGAGCGCTCCTAGTCCAACCACGGCTAAAGAGAGTAGTTTTTAAGTTTGTATGTATGTATATATATATATGTATGTATATATGTATGTATGTATGTATGTATGTATGTATGTATGTATGTATGTATGTATGTATGTATGTATATATATAAGTATGTATGTATGTATGTATGTATGTATGTATGTATGCATGTATGTATGTATGTATGTATGTATGTATGTATGTATGTATGTATGTATGTATGTATGTATGTATGTATGTATGTATGTGTGTATGTATGTGTGTATGTATGCATATATGTATGCATGCATGTATGTATGTATGTATGTATGTATGTATGTATGTATGTATGTATGTATGTATGCATGCATGTAAATGTATGTATGTATGTATGTACGTATGTATGTAAGTATGTATATTTTGATCATTAAAACAAAATGATTTTTGTATGTTGCATTGAGGGGGAAATGTCCTAGGAGGGGAATGTGTCGGGGGGTGCTTTCCGGGGAATATGTCCGGGGAGTAAATGTCCGTTCACCGATATAATGACGTCAAATTTTGGGATTAGAAAGGAAGAAATGCTGTTCACAGCACACCTTTTTAAAATTTTGCATTCGCATTATATAATGAGGCCTACCTGCGCTAACTGCTTGCGCCGAAGGCCTTGGTAAAGGCCCCCACCACACGGTCTGGAGGTAAACCTAGGTTAGTAAATAAGGGAGATCATTCGACAGAGATGAAAGAGGCGCCTGCCACTCGTGTGACGGTCTCTCGATCTGTAGAAGATCGATTGTTCATAGAGTTTATTGGTCTGCCTTTGTGTAAGGTAAACGCGACCGCTGTAAGGACGGAGCTGAACACGTTGTTCGGCCCGTTGTCTGCGGACCTGGTGAACCCATCGGCCACGAGTGTACGTGTACACCTTGCTGGCCCTGAAAAGGAGGCAAACAGAGCGCGCCTGCTCGCCTGTATCAAGATCTGTAATTACCAGATCAAGGTGTCGGAGCCACACGAGATCGTGCGCCACAGGGGCAAATATGTCCAGAAGGTGATTAAAGGAGTGTCACATGCTCTGTCTGATTCGGACATATACGAGTCTGCGAAAGAACGTGAAAATCTGCCTGTGGTAAAGGTCGAGCGTATTCACAAGATAGTGAACAAGGTGAAGGTGCCAACTATGGCTGTCCTAATCAGTTTTTTGCCTGGTGCGATCGTCCCTGCACGATTGCATGTAGGTTTTCTTACATTCAAACTGCATACGTACGAGCCACCAGTTACCCGATGTTTCTGTTGGTTTTTTACCTGGCCACGTGGCCAAGTTTTGCAGGGTCAAGACCCTGCGATGCAACATCTGTGCCGGTGAGCACAAGGGTGCCGATTGCACAAAGCGGGACGAACCGAAGTGCGCAGCCTGCGGCGGACCGCATCCCGCGCTGTCTAGCAGCTGTCCGAAGTACGTGCTAGCAAAGGCAGCGACCACCATCAGCGTACGCCAGGGCGTCCGATACAGCGATGCGCTCCGGATGGCTAAGGCGCAGATCAACAACGCTCAGCCTCAGAAGCCGACGACAGCTGCAGCCGAAACCGCAGCAACTACATCTGACGCTGCACTAACAACGACAACGACAACAACACAATCGCGTCCCTCTCCAAAGCCTCGACGGGCCAAGGCGACCCATCCAGCTGCAGACGTCACCGTGCTGCCGCCGGTTCGGGAGGAGATCGCGAAGACCGACGACGATGGTTCCGCCCAGAGACACGCTTTGGACGCCCTCACCCGCGCCTGCGCCTTGTTCGTACAGGGAATGACGGCGATGGGAACGAATGAAGGCGCCGCTATCACTCCGGCCAAGCTGATCGAGCTCATCCTCGGTGCCATCCATGGCGCCTTCAAGATCCCGCTCGATAAGACAAGCGACGTGATGACACCCGTCTACCCAGTCGCCTCGACAACTTCCGGCATATCGTCAGCCACGTCAGCCACTTCACCCGTCAACCGCCATCATTGATCTCCAGATTCTCCAGTGGAACGCGTGCGGCTTCGGGGCCCGGGTGGGGGAGCTGAGGCACCGCGTCTCCGGGATGCGGACACCGCCGGTGGTCATCTGCATCCAGGAGACGTGGCTCAGCCCGTCCATCAGTCTTGAGATCCCGGGGTACTCCTGTGTGCGGCACGACCGTACCACTGGAGAATTGCGAGGAGGAGTGGCGACGTTCGTGAGGACGGGTATCGCCTACTCCCTGATCAGCACTACTGACGTCCCGGAATCGATCACCATCTCGATCGACGGACCCCCAACAAAGATCAGGATCGCCAACATCTACCATCGACCACCAATACCAGGAGACCCCTTGCTGCCGGACACTTACTCGCCCTTCTTCCGTGACAAGTCTGCGATCGTTCTGGGAGACTTCAACGCCCACGATGATGTTGTTAATTGGAGTTTGGGGAGCAGTCATGACTACGAAGGAAGCTCTCTTACACAGTATACGTAATATTTATTGTTTGTCACTGAGACTTGGTACCAGGACTTTGATGACACACCGATCTAGCGATCCACTCCTCCAGACTACTCATCCCATGACTGCCCTTGACCGCCTCATCCTGCGGTCGTCCTGCCAATGTCGGACGGTATCATCGTCTTCTTCCGATCCTCTCCCCGGGTCACACAAGTCTCTCTCGACCCATCGATAACTACGTTCCAGCCTCTTTCCCCGAGCATCTCTACCTCGGGACGCAGTGACTCTTCTCAGCGCATGCAGACCTGGCTCTGCTCTTCTCACTAGCCAATTCTTCGAAGAAGTCTCCTCCGTCCTTGAGAGTCTCAGTTCCCGCAATAGCCAGCTCCTCATTCTTGGTGACTTCAATCTCCACCTAGAGGATCCTACCCTTCCCACCTACCCGCAATAGCCAGCTCCTCATTCTTGGTGACTTCAATCCCCACCTAGAGGATCCTACCCTTCCCACCTACTCTCGATTCCTTGAATTCCTCTCCCAGATTGCCCTCCGTCAGAATGTGACTGAGGCCACGCACCTCTTGGGCGGCTGCCTTGATCTTGTCATCACCTCTGATAACGATTGAGGATCTTTTGATCCACCCTCCAACACCCTCCTACCATTCGTTCATTCAATTTACCCTTCCTTCCTTCACCTGCCACCAATCTACTCCATTCCGATGCTGCGAGGGTGGCTAGTTTTCGATTCTCGGACCTCCAGCGCCCGCCATACGCAGCTAACAACTCTCCTCTCCATCCAAAACTCTACTAATTATCCTTAGTAGATCGCGCCATTAATTACCGCGATTACGTCGCAGTGACGTCATAGCGGTCGTCATTAGCAACGGATCGCCAACGTGAGCGATTCGTTTTAGTTTTACGACGTATGGTTCGGCAGATGACGGTGTGGAGGTCGACAGCGGAAAACGAAATAGGAGTGGCGGATCCAGAAGTTTATTACAGCGGAAGTAGAGGCGGTTGTGAGTCAGGAAAAAGTGCAAATAATTATCACATAAGGTTAAGTCGTTGGAAGACAGACGTTGTCGTTATGCGCCAAAAAGAACTTCAATTATATCAACTAATACTGAATTATTCAATGCGATACTTAAACACCTCTAAAACTGTTTTATCAGGTGAAATATATATGGCTACCCGCTTTGCAATTTAATCGGTGCGTTCCTCGTCATGTGTAATATGTAATCAGTCGTATAATTATTTGAACAATAGAATCTTTTTCCTATCGACGCGGGAAGCCTTTGTTGTCACAAGCTGTGTCATTAATATCTTCTAATCCATTCATTGGATCAAACTTACCACTGCCTTATATTCGAGTGGTGCCAGTCTGAAACTCTGAAAGAAAAGGAGGGCGACGCTAATCATCTTTGTCATGACACAAATTCTTCGCCAAACATGACTGCTTACCTTAAAGTACAATATCAGTTCTATATAATAATAAATTAGACCAGTTGAAACAGTAATTTTTTTTACAAATATCAATCAATCAATCAATCAATTCTGTTTATTGTTCCACACAGGTAAACAAGGCAACAAAACAAGAAACAAAATTAAATAGCCACTATGATAATGGAAATTATTGTACGTTAAGGAATTAATAGGTACCGTGAGTGGGTCAATGGGAAACCCTAAAAGGACCAAGGTCCCGCTAGAAAGGGCCCCCATTTACTTGATAAAACTCAACGACGACCATAAGCACATGAGTCATTAAGTACACTTGGTTAGAAACAACAGCTAGTTGTGGGAACAGCACGTGGCACTGAAAAACAAGAACATCTTGCACAGAAAACTAATGGGAGAGGGGTCGCAGCAGGCTGTCACTGGGCGGTCTGCCCAGTCAGTTGGTATGAAGGCAAGTTTTTTAAGAAACATAATAGCTGGGGATAAGACGTAATTTAGACGGGAGACTATTCCATAATTTAGGTCCCAGTTTGGTTATTGAAAATTTCCGTATGTTGGCGCGTGAAAATGCAATCAGATACGTGTTAAGTTTTTTCCTGGTAGAGCAGGGATGTATGTCAGGGGTGCTTGTGAAAAAGTTAATGAATGCATTGGGTAGTAAATTGAAAGTATAGCGGTGCATGAAATCGCAAATTTGATAAGATGTTATACTGGCAAAATTCATTAGGCCCATGGACTGGAATACATGGAAGGTATGAGAATTTCGTGGGGATCTAGTGATAACTGGAGTAATACGCTTCTGTAGGACTACAAGGCGTAGTAAATTTGACTTGTAGTGAGGTAAGGGTATACAAGTGAGTAGTAAAGATTTACCAGGGTTTTTGTGGGGATAACTGAGGAAATACGCGTGATGATCCCAATGGTTTTAGAAATTTTATTTGCAATGTGGGCAATATGAACAGACCAGTTGACGTGTTGGTCGATGTAAATACCCAGAAATTTGACAGAGGAAACTTGGGGTATTGGTAAGTTGTCATTTACAATTGGCTTATTGGGCTGGGGAATTGATTTGCAGCTTGAAGAGAATAGGATATAGTTGGACTTGTTTATGTTAAGGGATAATTTATTAGCTTTAAACCACTCAGAAATAAGGTTAAATTAAATGTTAATGGTCGTTGCAATTTGATGGGGAGAAGAGCCAGAGAGGAATACATTAGTATCGTCTGCAAGTAGTGCAAATATAAACCTCATACTGTAATTTGGACATGGAATTTGGGCCTAGAGACGTCGGACATCAACGATGGAGGTTTTCAATAATCCTTGACGGAATTAAGCCTTATTCATCTTTAGGATGAAAAGCTTTACAGAGGTGTCTAAGACACCGTTTGGCGATCTATGCTTATAAATAAATTAGTGGAGATTAGAGTGCCGTATTTCGTAGACAGTCGATTAAATCGAAGCAACGATATCAGAAGCACTTAGGTCGCTACGCAGTGGCTAAGGGTGGATTCGAACTTGCGACCCTCCGGTTACAAGGCACCGACTTACACCAATACAGTACCGCGTCCCCCTAAATATAGGTTTTTAACAGCAGGTAGGCAGCTTATGTTTAACGAAGACGTTTTGTCATGACGAGAATTATTATCGACCGTCGCCCTCCTTTTTTACCCCTCCTTCGGACTGGTACTACCCGACTATAAGGCAATGGCAGAGTTTGATCCAATGATTGGATTTAATTGGATTAGAAGAGATTAATGACATATCTTGTGGCATCAAAGATCGTTGACGTCGAGAGCAAAATGATTCTGTAAATTCTCATCGACTTATTTTCAATGAATAGCATTCTATGGTTGACAGAAGATTAAACGAGTTGTTTTATTATTATTCCAAAGTTTAACGTCGTCCTTTGGCAACAATGGCCGTTGACGACAATTCACAAATACAATTTCTAGAAAACGATAAACTTATAGTGTCCGTATAACACCATGTAAAGGTGTCAAACATAAGCTTACAATGTCAGTAATGTCACATAACCCAAAGCAACATATCTAATGTTATTTATAATACACATAGCTATAAAATGTTCCGACGCAAACCAAACAGTACTTCGCAACTATTGTCACTCGCTAGAAATATTTAAACAACTTCAGACATAAATGCACAGCACATATGATTATAATTATGACATTATATTCCCATTCTATTATTGAAATGTTTAATTGATCATTTCTTATTCCTCAGTTCAACGAGTTGTTCATCAAATTTCTGACATATATTGCGTCAGTATTACACATTTTAAAGGTGTGCAAAAATCGCAATAAAATTATTCATTTTTACTTCATATATTTGCAGCTCTTCAATGCCTAGCGACATCTTGTGGCCACCATCGACCTAGCCTTATCTGGTAATTTTTTGCACTTCTTCCTGACCCACAACCGCCATTACTTCCGCTGTAATCAAGTTCTGGGTCCGCCATTCCTTGGTATGTATAGGGTGAGAAGCGTCACGGAGCCGCGAGATGGGATGCTCAAGCAAAGATATATCTTGCCGAAATGCAGTCAAATATAGGTTTTAAAAGTGTCTCAAGAGCGCATTTAATAACTCAGTATTATTGTGTTCTAAGGGTTGTTTATATGCGTAGTTAGTTTAACGCCATCCTGCGAAATCCAGGACAATAATTAACGCCGATTTTAAAAAATCTCATCATAGATCAACATAATTATTCTAGTTTTCTTTTCAACGACACTTGGTCTAATAACACCCGAATATAAGGCAGTGGCTGCAAATTTCTCTCTCTGGTCAGGCCCACCGAGAGGGAGGGGGGAAGCAAATGCCTAGGAGCCCGGCCAGTTTCCGGCGATTTTTAGGGGCCGGGCCGGGCCCGCAATCAACTTATCTCATAAAGCCTAGTGATAGATTAGGGGCCCGTGACTGTTCTGCCTAGGGGCCCGACATTTCTGTCGGTGGCCCTGTCTGCGGCGAAAATTAAACAGCTGTTGTATTAGGCCTACGTCAAACAAATGGTGATAAATGGTCAAAATGGTCAAAATAATTTCTGATGAACGTTTTACTTAGTATAGGGTGAGAAGCGTCACGGAGCCGCGAGATGGGATGCTCAAGCAAAGATATATCTTGCCGAAATGCAGTCAAATATAGGTTTTAAAAGTGTCTCAAGAGCGCATTTAATAACTCAGTATTATTGTGTTCTAAGGGTTGTTTATATGCGTAGTTAGTTTAACGCCATCCTGCGAAATCCAGGACAATAATTAACGCCGATTTTAAAAAATCTCATCATAGATCAACATAATTATTCTAGTTTTCTTTTCAACGACACTTGGTCTAATAACACCCGAATATAAGGCAGTGGCTGCAAATTTCTCTCTCTGGTCAGGCCCACCGAGAGGGAGGGGGGAAGCAAATGCCTAGGAGCCCGGCCAGTTTCCGGCGATTTTTAGGGGCCGGGCCGGGCCCGCAATCAACTTATCTCATAAAGCCTAGTGATAGATTAGGGGCCCGTGACTGTTCTGCCTAGGGGCCCGACATTTCTGTCGGTGGCCCTGTCTGCGGCGAAAATTAAACAGCTGTTGTATTAGGCCTACGTCAAACAAATGGTGATAAATGGTCAAAATAATTTCTGATGAACGTTTTACTTAGACACCTTTAAAACGGTATACTCCTAAAATATATGTTCGTATATGTTGGACAGCCGTTAGTATGCATATGGTCATCACTGGAGCACATACATAGACCTATAGTTATTCTCCCAATATAATAAAACCCAAATTTAAACAATTGTGACACAAAACCAACTCGTGCGTACATTGTAGATTCAAGTGCAATACCTAGCTGAGCAATGTAAAAGAGCAACGATATTGACTGCCTGTTTCATTTAACATACATACTGTTTGTGAAACGGTTAAAATTTTCCATTATATTGTATTGTATTGTATTGTATTGCATTTAAACATTTATAAAGCGCCTCTAGTTGGGTGAACCGTTCAGAAGCGCTCCCAGTGCGCAAGGCCACAAGATAAGAAGTAGGTTTTGAGAAAAGCAAAATAAGACGACGTGTTACCAATTAAAACTTGAGAGCGAGTAAAGGAGACAGTGTATTCCAGAGAGAGGGACCAATTGAGGCAATGATCGGGAATGCGCCATAGCTGTTCGAGTATGAGGAACTAAAAGATCCAGTCTGTTCGAGTAGCGAAGTGGACGATGCGAGGACACAGAAAGAGGCCGGTGAATTACATCAGTTAAATATCTAGTGGCAAGACCCCGCTGTATCTTAGACACCAGAATGAGGATTTTGAACTTAATATGTGCAGAGAGAGGAAGCCAGTGCAGTTGCTCAAACATGAAGGACGAAATGCGTGATTAGCGTGGCAAACGTGCTATTAATCTAGCAGCTGCATTTAGGACTGACTGCAGAGGCATGAGACGGTCCTTAGGAAGACCGATAAGAAGCGAATTGCAGTAGTAAATTCGGGAGCAAATGAAAGCAAGGACCAGCGTGGTGAAACAGATAATTATAATTAAACTGAAAACTAATAAATTATCGCTTTAAAATCACAAAATTAGAACAAGAATGTCATGTCGGAATTACATGTATTGTAAATTTGTAACAAAGGTTGCCTAAAAATTAGAATGACTAGATAGAGAATCCTATTTACATTAAGAATCTTCATCAGGAATCTTTCTTACATTTACATTTATTGCGTATATAAATTTTACCTCAAAGCCACCTTATCACACGCATCAAAGGCCGTCGAGGTATTAAATTCATGGTTACCTGTATTACTTTATGTCGTTAAGCAATGAATATCAGTGACATTACAATTTACAAGTACTCTATAGTAGGGACCTGCGAATCACAAATTTTCAGTCGAATCGAAACTCGAATCGAATCGGGGGTAAAGGTTCGTATTCGAATCGAATATCGGATCGAATCAGCGGGTACCAGTTTGGTATTCATGAAGCTTGATAGCACAGGCGTACCACAGTATCAATAGGCCCGATATCAATAACTTTTCACCAGTTTAAGATCAATTAAACTAAACTTTAAGCTAATTAACAGAATTGAAAATAGCACAAATAATTTATGAGCTAAGTAAGTAAGTATATTCTTTATTGTACCAATTGCATAACCGCACTTTGGTGTACATAGGCCTACATCTAAACGGAGTATAACTTTCTAATTATAAACACTTTCTTGCCAGAGGGTTTGCAGTCGTCGCGTTCCGCGTTGCACGCGGAAATTCAACAACCAATCCACGCGCAATAAACAATTAACAGTAGGCCCCAATTTTAAGAAAATTAGTTTACAACAAAGTCGTTATCATTTTTCCGAAAAACGGCTCGAAAATTTTTCGAATCATGACTTCATTTTCGAATCGAATCGAATACCGCCGTCCGATTCGTTTTCGAATCGAATATCGATGCCTCGCAGGTCCCTACTCCTACTCTAGACTATAGTCACCTTTAACTAGGAGTCTTTCGTACGCCATAAATTCATGGTTTCTTTACAAATTTTTATTCACATTTGAATTGTCGTCGGCCGCCTTTGATGTCTTGTTTGGCGGTCTCTGTCTGGTCCTGCTCCTCAGTTAAACAGCGTCGTGCCTTCTCAGTGGCTGGCCCCTCTACGTGGAATGGGCTCCCATCTTCTTTGCGCTTATTTCCATGAGAAAGTTCACCTGCTTTCTGCCGCCTCCTTAAGTCTTCTCTTTTTAACAGTGCGCCGCAGCAGATGGATAGGCCTTGTACTGTATTGTGTCAAGATGCGCTCGGTTCGACGATGAAGTGTTGTCGTAGGCCAGGCATGGCGAACCTATGGCACGCGTGCCCAACATGGCACGCCAACAGATTTTGCTTGGCACGCCACTGAACTCTGAACTTTCGTTTTTTCATACTTTTCTAATATTTCCTTATTTCTTGCATTCAGCAATTTCTTTCCTGCTTCATTGTCACATTAAATTATAGTAATTGTTAGACTTTAACTTCTAAATTGCACTCAAAAGATGAATCTAGCGATAGACCGTACATTTTTACTCTTGCGTGTGACGCATCATGTCAGCCTGCTATTATTGTAACCTCGAACGTGGTCATTTGGAAAGGTTCAAAGGAACAAACAGCATTGGATATTTCGGCAGCAGAAAATAAAGTTCTTCGAACATGAATATGGTTTCCAGACACATTTAATACACTGAAAACGGTCCCATTTGGAATTTTATCGATTTTTCCGTCAGGTTACTCGTGCAAATCTTTGTTCTCAACCATGAATTTCATTAAGTCTGACATTAGAAACAGATTAATCGATGATAGGGGTCTACACGTGCTGTGTGTGTGGCATTGAAAACAATAAAATAGAAACCAGACGTAAAACAGTTGGCATCTACAGTAACTGTCCAGCAACAAAAATCACACTGACAATGTAATGTTCCATATAAAATTATATAATTATAAATAAATCGCATTATTAAGTGGCCTCGTCCAAAAATAATGGGTATCCACAGCGGCAAGGGGGCAATTTCCCCTGGACATTGCAAATATTTTTGCAAAATGTTTTTGGATTATTATGATTATCAACAGTCCCAAAACGATTTTCAATGCGAAAAAACACTTAATTATTTAGGTAAAGTCCTTGATCATTATTTATTTTGAAAATGTTCTCTATATGCAAATTTTTTTCTCTATACAAAAACGTCATTGTTCCCCCATAAAAAATTTTGCACCTAAAATGTTTTGCCCCGTAAAAATTTATGCAGACGCCCATGGCAATGACTCCTCAATATTAGCTTTTACTTTTTTGGGGATGCTTCATTCCGTGTTCATTGGTTCTATAAAATGTCTGGCACGCGAAACTTTCCACTACCTTTAAGAACTATTTTCTGGCACGCGAGCTGAAAAAGGTTCGCCATGCCTGTCGTAGGCGATGCTTCCGTATTCGATAATGGATCGAATCATTACCCGCTACACCATCAGCAAAGTCTCTTTTGAGGCACTCCAGGTGGCGCCAGTCATTGCGCCCCTGAGATTGAGGCGAGGCTTGCATCGATCCACAATGTAGTCCAGTCGAGACGTCGATCAAACATCATTCCAAGAAACTTTACAGATTTTTCAAAGACCAAGTTTGCTGTCCCAAACTTGAGGCATGGTGGGTCTCCTTCTGGCCTTTCCCTCGTTTAAACCAAACAGCAACGGTCTTACTCGTAGACACCTTGATGATAATCATCGAAGAATTTTTTCACTCTATCGAGGTACCGTTGGAGTTCATTTACTTCCTGTTTGAGGCTAACCGTCAGACAGTGCTGTCATCCGTGACAGTTTTATGCCTTCATCAATTCAGAGGTATCATTCAGTAGTATACAATGAACTTATGGAGTACCATTTTCCATTGGAAACGAACGAGGCAGAAAATTGGAGTATAATTAATTCCACAATTAGACAGAGTCGGCAAATATATTGCATTTCTAGAGTCCGATTTAAAGGTGTCTAAGGACTGCAATAAATTATTCAGTACTAGTTCATGTTCTTGCAGTTGTTTTTCACTGCCTTACAACATCTTGTAGCTGCCATCGACTTAATCTTATGTGATCGTTATTCAACAGGGTCCCATAACGCAACTATTGCTTTCGTTGTGGAGGTATTTATAGGCAAACGTGTGCATGTATGCGTGTATTCTGCATGTATGTATGTATGTATGTATGCATATATATTATGCGTTTATGTATGTATCGATTTACGCTGCTATGTACTGCCAACATAATATGTCTCTCTCTACATTTATGTGTGTATGTATGTTTGTAGAAAAGTATGCTTGCAAGTATGCATATATGTATGCATGTAAGCATGTATATAAGCATGTATGTAAGCTGTATGTATGTATGTATGTATGCATGTTTGTAT
>OY744615.1:48210693-48282385 GCA_963556255.1 Allolobophora icterica | reverse complement strand
GGAAGAAATGCTGTTCACAGCACACCTTTTTAAAATTTTGCATTCGCATTATATAATGAGGCCTACCTGCGCTAACTGCTTGCGCCGAAGGCCTTGGTAAAGGCCCCCACCACACGGTCTGGAGGTAAACCTAGGTTAGTAAATAAGGGAGATCATTCGACAGAGATGAAAGAGGCGCCTGCCACTCGTGTGACGGTCTCTCGATCTGTAGAAGATCGATTGTTCATAGAGTTTATTGGTCTGCCTTTGTGTAAGGTAAACGCGACCGCTGTAAGGACGGAGCTGAACACGTTGTTCGGCCCGTTGTCTGCGGACCTGGTGAACCCATCGGCCACGAGTGTACGTGTACACCTTGCTGGCCCTGAAAAGGAGGCAAACAGAGCGCGCCTGCTCGCCTGTATCAAGATCTGTAATTACCAGATCAAGGTGTCGGAGCCACACGAGATCGTGCGCCACAGGGGCAAATATGTCCAGAAGGTGATTAAAGGAGTGTCACATGCTCTGTCTGATTCGGACATATACGAGTCTGCGAAAGAACGTGAAAATCTGCCTGTGGTAAAGGTCGAGCGTATTCACAAGATAGTGAACAAGGTGAAGGTGCCAACTATGGCTGTCCTAATCAGTTTTTTGCCTGGTGCGATCGTCCCTGCACGATTGCATGTAGGTTTTCTTACATTCAAACTGCATACGTACGAGCCACCAGTTACCCGATGTTTCTGTTGGTTTTTTACCTGGCCACGTGGCCAAGTTTTGCAGGGTCAAGACCCTGCGATGCAACATCTGTGCCGGTGAGCACAAGGGTGCCGATTGCACAAAGCGGGACGAACCGAAGTGCGCAGCCTGCGGCGGACCGCATCCCGCGCTGTCTAGCAGCTGTCCGAAGTACGTGCTAGCAAAGGCAGCGACCACCATCAGCGTACGCCAGGGCGTCCGATACAGCGATGCGCTCCGGATGGCTAAGGCGCAGATCAACAACGCTCAGCCTCAGAAGCCGACGACAGCTGCAGCCGAAACCGCAGCAACTACATCTGACGCTGCACTAACAACGACAACGACAACAACACAATCGCGTCCCTCTCCAAAGCCTCGACGGGCCAAGGCGACCCATCCAGCTGCAGACGTCACCGTGCTGCCGCCGGTTCGGGAGGAGATCGCGAAGACCGACGACGATGGTTCCGCCCAGAGACACGCTTTGGACGCCCTCACCCGCGCCTGCGCCTTGTTCGTACAGGGAATGACGGCGATGGGAACGAATGAAGGCGCCGCTATCACTCCGGCCAAGCTGATCGAGCTCATCCTCGGTGCCATCCATGGCGCCTTCAAGATCCCGCTCGATAAGACAAGCGACGTGATGACACCCGTCTACCCAGTCGCCTCGACAACTTCCGGCATATCGTCAGCCACGTCAGCCACTTCACCCGTCAACCGCCATCATTGATCTCCAGATTCTCCAGTGGAACGCGTGCGGCTTCGGGGCCCGGGTGGGGGAGCTGAGGCACCGCGTCTCCGGGATGCGGACACCGCCGGTGGTCATCTGCATCCAGGAGACGTGGCTCAGCCCGTCCATCAGTCTTGAGATCCCGGGGTACTCCTGTGTGCGGCACGACCGTACCACTGGAGAATTGCGAGGAGGAGTGGCGACGTTCGTGAGGACGGGTATCGCCTACTCCCTGATCAGCACTACTGACGTCCCGGAATCGATCACCATCTCGATCGACGGACCCCCAACAAAGATCAGGATCGCCAACATCTACCATCGACCACCAATACCAGGAGACCCCTTGCTGCCGGACACTTACTCGCCCTTCTTCCGTGACAAGTCTGCGATCGTTCTGGGAGACTTCAACGCCCACGATGATGTTGTTAATTGGAGTTTGGGGAGCAGTCATGACTACGAAGGAAGCTCTCTTACACAGTATACGTAATATTTATTGTTTGTCACTGAGACTTGGTACCAGGACTTTGATGACACACCGATCTAGCGATCCACTCCTCCAGACTACTCATCCCATGACTGCCCTTGACCGCCTCATCCTGCGGTCGTCCTGCCAATGTCGGACGGTATCATCGTCTTCTTCCGATCCTCTCCCCGGGTCACACAAGTCTCTCTCGACCCATCGATAACTACGTTCCAGCCTCTTTCCCCGAGCATCTCTACCTCGGGACGCAGTGACTCTTCTCAGCGCATGCAGACCTGGCTCTGCTCTTCTCACTAGCCAATTCTTCGAAGAAGTCTCCTCCGTCCTTGAGAGTCTCAGTTCCCGCAATAGCCAGCTCCTCATTCTTGGTGACTTCAATCTCCACCTAGAGGATCCTACCCTTCCCACCTACCCGCAATAGCCAGCTCCTCATTCTTGGTGACTTCAATCCCCACCTAGAGGATCCTACCCTTCCCACCTACTCTCGATTCCTTGAATTCCTCTCCCAGATTGCCCTCCGTCAGAATGTGACTGAGGCCACGCACCTCTTGGGCGGCTGCCTTGATCTTGTCATCACCTCTGATAACGATTGAGGATCTTTTGATCCACCCTCCAACACCCTCCTACCATTCGTTCATTCAATTTACCCTTCCTTCCTTCACCTGCCACCAATCTACTCCATTCCGATGCTGCGAGGGTGGCTAGTTTTCGATTCTCGGACCTCCAGCGCCCGCCATACGCAGCTAACAACTCTCCTCTCCATCCAAAACTCTACTAATTATCCTTAGTAGATCGCGCCATTAATTACCGCGATTACGTCGCAGTGACGTCATAGCGGTCGTCATTAGCAACGGATCGCCAACGTGAGCGATTCGTTTTAGTTTTACGACGTATGGTTCGGCAGATGACGGTGTGGAGGTCGACAGCGGAAAACGAAATAGGAGTGGCGGATCCAGAAGTTTATTACAGCGGAAGTAGAGGCGGTTGTGAGTCAGGAAAAAGTGCAAATAATTATCACATAAGGTTAAGTCGTTGGAAGACAGACGTTGTCGTTATGCGCCAAAAAGAACTTCAATTATATCAACTAATACTGAATTATTCAATGCGATACTTAAACACCTCTAAAACTGTTTTATCAGGTGAAATATATATGGCTACCCGCTTTGCAATTTAATCGGTGCGTTCCTCGTCATGTGTAATATGTAATCAGTCGTATAATTATTTGAACAATAGAATCTTTTTCCTATCGACGCGGGAAGCCTTTGTTGTCACAAGCTGTGTCATTAATATCTTCTAATCCATTCATTGGATCAAACTTACCACTGCCTTATATTCGAGTGGTGCCAGTCTGAAACTCTGAAAGAAAAGGAGGGCGACGCTAATCATCTTTGTCATGACACAAATTCTTCGCCAAACATGACTGCTTACCTTAAAGTACAATATCAGTTCTATATAATAATAAATTAGACCAGTTGAAACAGTAATTTTTTTTACAAATATCAATCAATCAATCAATCAATTCTGTTTATTGTTCCACACAGGTAAACAAGGCAACAAAACAAGAAACAAAATTAAATAGCCACTATGATAATGGAAATTATTGTACGTTAAGGAATTAATAGGTACCGTGAGTGGGTCAATGGGAAACCCTAAAAGGACCAAGGTCCCGCTAGAAAGGGCCCCCATTTACTTGATAAAACTCAACGACGACCATAAGCACATGAGTCATTAAGTACACTTGGTTAGAAACAACAGCTAGTTGTGGGAACAGCACGTGGCACTGAAAAACAAGAACATCTTGCACAGAAAACTAATGGGAGAGGGGTCGCAGCAGGCTGTCACTGGGCGGTCTGCCCAGTCAGTTGGTATGAAGGCAAGTTTTTTAAGAAACATAATAGCTGGGGATAAGACGTAATTTAGACGGGAGACTATTCCATAATTTAGGTCCCAGTTTGGTTATTGAAAATTTCCGTATGTTGGCGCGTGAAAATGCAATCAGATACGTGTTAAGTTTTTTCCTGGTAGAGCAGGGATGTATGTCAGGGGTGCTTGTGAAAAAGTTAATGAATGCATTGGGTAGTAAATTGAAAGTATAGCGGTGCATGAAATCGCAAATTTGATAAGATGTTATACTGGCAAAATTCATTAGGCCCATGGACTGGAATACATGGAAGGTATGAGAATTTCGTGGGGATCTAGTGATAACTGGAGTAATACGCTTCTGTAGGACTACAAGGCGTAGTAAATTTGACTTGTAGTGAGGTAAGGGTATACAAGTGAGTAGTAAAGATTTACCAGGGTTTTTGTGGGGATAACTGAGGAAATACGCGTGATGATCCCAATGGTTTTAGAAATTTTATTTGCAATGTGGGCAATATGAACAGACCAGTTGACGTGTTGGTCGATGTAAATACCCAGAAATTTGACAGAGGAAACTTGGGGTATTGGTAAGTTGTCATTTACAATTGGCTTATTGGGCTGGGGAATTGATTTGCAGCTTGAAGAGAATAGGATATAGTTGGACTTGTTTATGTTAAGGGATAATTTATTAGCTTTAAACCACTCAGAAATAAGGTTAAATTAAATGTTAATGGTCGTTGCAATTTGATGGGGAGAAGAGCCAGAGAGGAATACATTAGTATCGTCTGCAAGTAGTGCAAATATAAACCTCATACTGTAATTTGGACATGGAATTTGGGCCTAGAGACGTCGGACATCAACGATGGAGGTTTTCAATAATCCTTGACGGAATTAAGCCTTATTCATCTTTAGGATGAAAAGCTTTACAGAGGTGTCTAAGACACCGTTTGGCGATCTATGCTTATAAATAAATTAGTGGAGATTAGAGTGCCGTATTTCGTAGACAGTCGATTAAATCGAAGCAACGATATCAGAAGCACTTAGGTCGCTACGCAGTGGCTAAGGGTGGATTCGAACTTGCGACCCTCCGGTTACAAGGCACCGACTTACACCAATACAGTACCGCGTCCCCCTAAATATAGGTTTTTAACAGCAGGTAGGCAGCTTATGTTTAACGAAGACGTTTTGTCATGACGAGAATTATTATCGACCGTCGCCCTCCTTTTTTACCCCTCCTTCGGACTGGTACTACCCGACTATAAGGCAATGGCAGAGTTTGATCCAATGATTGGATTTAATTGGATTAGAAGAGATTAATGACATATCTTGTGGCATCAAAGATCGTTGACGTCGAGAGCAAAATGATTCTGTAAATTCTCATCGACTTATTTTCAATGAATAGCATTCTATGGTTGACAGAAGATTAAACGAGTTGTTTTATTATTATTCCAAAGTTTAACGTCGTCCTTTGGCAACAATGGCCGTTGACGACAATTCACAAATACAATTTCTAGAAAACGATAAACTTATAGTGTCCGTATAACACCATGTAAAGGTGTCAAACATAAGCTTACAATGTCAGTAATGTCACATAACCCAAAGCAACATATCTAATGTTATTTATAATACACATAGCTATAAAATGTTCCGACGCAAACCAAACAGTACTTCGCAACTATTGTCACTCGCTAGAAATATTTAAACAACTTCAGACATAAATGCACAGCACATATGATTATAATTATGACATTATATTCCCATTCTATTATTGAAATGTTTAATTGATCATTTCTTATTCCTCAGTTCAACGAGTTGTTCATCAAATTTCTGACATATATTGCGTCAGTATTACACATTTTAAAGGTGTGCAAAAATCGCAATAAAATTATTCATTTTTACTTCATATATTTGCAGCTCTTCAATGCCTAGCGACATCTTGTGGCCACCATCGACCTAGCCTTATCTGGTAATTTTTTGCACTTCTTCCTGACCCACAACCGCCATTACTTCCGCTGTAATCAAGTTCTGGGTCCGCCATTCCTTGGTATGTATAGGGTGAGAAGCGTCACGGAGCCGCGAGATGGGATGCTCAAGCAAAGATATATCTTGCCGAAATGCAGTCAAATATAGGTTTTAAAAGTGTCTCAAGAGCGCATTTAATAACTCAGTATTATTGTGTTCTAAGGGTTGTTTATATGCGTAGTTAGTTTAACGCCATCCTGCGAAATCCAGGACAATAATTAACGCCGATTTTAAAAAATCTCATCATAGATCAACATAATTATTCTAGTTTTCTTTTCAACGACACTTGGTCTAATAACACCCGAATATAAGGCAGTGGCTGCAAATTTCTCTCTCTGGTCAGGCCCACCGAGAGGGAGGGGGGAAGCAAATGCCTAGGAGCCCGGCCAGTTTCCGGCGATTTTTAGGGGCCGGGCCGGGCCCGCAATCAACTTATCTCATAAAGCCTAGTGATAGATTAGGGGCCCGTGACTGTTCTGCCTAGGGGCCCGACATTTCTGTCGGTGGCCCTGTCTGCGGCGAAAATTAAACAGCTGTTGTATTAGGCCTACGTCAAACAAATGGTGATAAATGGTCAAAATGGTCAAAATAATTTCTGATGAACGTTTTACTTAGTATAGGGTGAGAAGCGTCACGGAGCCGCGAGATGGGATGCTCAAGCAAAGATATATCTTGCCGAAATGCAGTCAAATATAGGTTTTAAAAGTGTCTCAAGAGCGCATTTAATAACTCAGTATTATTGTGTTCTAAGGGTTGTTTATATGCGTAGTTAGTTTAACGCCATCCTGCGAAATCCAGGACAATAATTAACGCCGATTTTAAAAAATCTCATCATAGATCAACATAATTATTCTAGTTTTCTTTTCAACGACACTTGGTCTAATAACACCCGAATATAAGGCAGTGGCTGCAAATTTCTCTCTCTGGTCAGGCCCACCGAGAGGGAGGGGGGAAGCAAATGCCTAGGAGCCCGGCCAGTTTCCGGCGATTTTTAGGGGCCGGGCCGGGCCCGCAATCAACTTATCTCATAAAGCCTAGTGATAGATTAGGGGCCCGTGACTGTTCTGCCTAGGGGCCCGACATTTCTGTCGGTGGCCCTGTCTGCGGCGAAAATTAAACAGCTGTTGTATTAGGCCTACGTCAAACAAATGGTGATAAATGGTCAAAATAATTTCTGATGAACGTTTTACTTAGACACCTTTAAAACGGTATACTCCTAAAATATATGTTCGTATATGTTGGACAGCCGTTAGTATGCATATGGTCATCACTGGAGCACATACATAGACCTATAGTTATTCTCCCAATATAATAAAACCCAAATTTAAACAATTGTGACACAAAACCAACTCGTGCGTACATTGTAGATTCAAGTGCAATACCTAGCTGAGCAATGTAAAAGAGCAACGATATTGACTGCCTGTTTCATTTAACATACATACTGTTTGTGAAACGGTTAAAATTTTCCATTATATTGTATTGTATTGTATTGTATTGCATTTAAACATTTATAAAGCGCCTCTAGTTGGGTGAACCGTTCAGAAGCGCTCCCAGTGCGCAAGGCCACAAGATAAGAAGTAGGTTTTGAGAAAAGCAAAATAAGACGACGTGTTACCAATTAAAACTTGAGAGCGAGTAAAGGAGACAGTGTATTCCAGAGAGAGGGACCAATTGAGGCAATGATCGGGAATGCGCCATAGCTGTTCGAGTATGAGGAACTAAAAGATCCAGTCTGTTCGAGTAGCGAAGTGGACGATGCGAGGACACAGAAAGAGGCCGGTGAATTACATCAGTTAAATATCTAGTGGCAAGACCCCGCTGTATCTTAGACACCAGAATGAGGATTTTGAACTTAATATGTGCAGAGAGAGGAAGCCAGTGCAGTTGCTCAAACATGAAGGACGAAATGCGTGATTAGCGTGGCAAACGTGCTATTAATCTAGCAGCTGCATTTAGGACTGACTGCAGAGGCATGAGACGGTCCTTAGGAAGACCGATAAGAAGCGAATTGCAGTAGTAAATTCGGGAGCAAATGAAAGCAAGGACCAGCGTGGTGAAACAGATAATTATAATTAAACTGAAAACTAATAAATTATCGCTTTAAAATCACAAAATTAGAACAAGAATGTCATGTCGGAATTACATGTATTGTAAATTTGTAACAAAGGTTGCCTAAAAATTAGAATGACTAGATAGAGAATCCTATTTACATTAAGAATCTTCATCAGGAATCTTTCTTACATTTACATTTATTGCGTATATAAATTTTACCTCAAAGCCACCTTATCACACGCATCAAAGGCCGTCGAGGTATTAAATTCATGGTTACCTGTATTACTTTATGTCGTTAAGCAATGAATATCAGTGACATTACAATTTACAAGTACTCTATAGTAGGGACCTGCGAATCACAAATTTTCAGTCGAATCGAAACTCGAATCGAATCGGGGGTAAAGGTTCGTATTCGAATCGAATATCGGATCGAATCAGCGGGTACCAGTTTGGTATTCATGAAGCTTGATAGCACAGGCGTACCACAGTATCAATAGGCCCGATATCAATAACTTTTCACCAGTTTAAGATCAATTAAACTAAACTTTAAGCTAATTAACAGAATTGAAAATAGCACAAATAATTTATGAGCTAAGTAAGTAAGTATATTCTTTATTGTACCAATTGCATAACCGCACTTTGGTGTACATAGGCCTACATCTAAACGGAGTATAACTTTCTAATTATAAACACTTTCTTGCCAGAGGGTTTGCAGTCGTCGCGTTCCGCGTTGCACGCGGAAATTCAACAACCAATCCACGCGCAATAAACAATTAACAGTAGGCCCCAATTTTAAGAAAATTAGTTTACAACAAAGTCGTTATCATTTTTCCGAAAAACGGCTCGAAAATTTTTCGAATCATGACTTCATTTTCGAATCGAATCGAATACCGCCGTCCGATTCGTTTTCGAATCGAATATCGATGCCTCGCAGGTCCCTACTCCTACTCTAGACTATAGTCACCTTTAACTAGGAGTCTTTCGTACGCCATAAATTCATGGTTTCTTTACAAATTTTTATTCACATTTGAATTGTCGTCGGCCGCCTTTGATGTCTTGTTTGGCGGTCTCTGTCTGGTCCTGCTCCTCAGTTAAACAGCGTCGTGCCTTCTCAGTGGCTGGCCCCTCTACGTGGAATGGGCTCCCATCTTCTTTGCGCTTATTTCCATGAGAAAGTTCACCTGCTTTCTGCCGCCTCCTTAAGTCTTCTCTTTTTAACAGTGCGCCGCAGCAGATGGATAGGCCTTGTACTGTATTGTGTCAAGATGCGCTCGGTTCGACGATGAAGTGTTGTCGTAGGCCAGGCATGGCGAACCTATGGCACGCGTGCCCAACATGGCACGCCAACAGATTTTGCTTGGCACGCCACTGAACTCTGAACTTTCGTTTTTTCATACTTTTCTAATATTTCCTTATTTCTTGCATTCAGCAATTTCTTTCCTGCTTCATTGTCACATTAAATTATAGTAATTGTTAGACTTTAACTTCTAAATTGCACTCAAAAGATGAATCTAGCGATAGACCGTACATTTTTACTCTTGCGTGTGACGCATCATGTCAGCCTGCTATTATTGTAACCTCGAACGTGGTCATTTGGAAAGGTTCAAAGGAACAAACAGCATTGGATATTTCGGCAGCAGAAAATAAAGTTCTTCGAACATGAATATGGTTTCCAGACACATTTAATACACTGAAAACGGTCCCATTTGGAATTTTATCGATTTTTCCGTCAGGTTACTCGTGCAAATCTTTGTTCTCAACCATGAATTTCATTAAGTCTGACATTAGAAACAGATTAATCGATGATAGGGGTCTACACGTGCTGTGTGTGTGGCATTGAAAACAATAAAATAGAAACCAGACGTAAAACAGTTGGCATCTACAGTAACTGTCCAGCAACAAAAATCACACTGACAATGTAATGTTCCATATAAAATTATATAATTATAAATAAATCGCATTATTAAGTGGCCTCGTCCAAAAATAATGGGTATCCACAGCGGCAAGGGGGCAATTTCCCCTGGACATTGCAAATATTTTTGCAAAATGTTTTTGGATTATTATGATTATCAACAGTCCCAAAACGATTTTCAATGCGAAAAAACACTTAATTATTTAGGTAAAGTCCTTGATCATTATTTATTTTGAAAATGTTCTCTATATGCAAATTTTTTTCTCTATACAAAAACGTCATTGTTCCCCCATAAAAAATTTTGCACCTAAAATGTTTTGCCCCGTAAAAATTTATGCAGACGCCCATGGCAATGACTCCTCAATATTAGCTTTTACTTTTTTGGGGATGCTTCATTCCGTGTTCATTGGTTCTATAAAATGTCTGGCACGCGAAACTTTCCACTACCTTTAAGAACTATTTTCTGGCACGCGAGCTGAAAAAGGTTCGCCATGCCTGTCGTAGGCGATGCTTCCGTATTCGATAATGGATCGAATCATTACCCGCTACACCATCAGCAAAGTCTCTTTTGAGGCACTCCAGGTGGCGCCAGTCATTGCGCCCCTGAGATTGAGGCGAGGCTTGCATCGATCCACAATGTAGTCCAGTCGAGACGTCGATCAAACATCATTCCAAGAAACTTTACAGATTTTTCAAAGACCAAGTTTGCTGTCCCAAACTTGAGGCATGGTGGGTCTCCTTCTGGCCTTTCCCTCGTTTAAACCAAACAGCAACGGTCTTACTCGTAGACACCTTGATGATAATCATCGAAGAATTTTTTCACTCTATCGAGGTACCGTTGGAGTTCATTTACTTCCTGTTTGAGGCTAACCGTCAGACAGTGCTGTCATCCGTGACAGTTTTATGCCTTCATCAATTCAGAGGTATCATTCAGTAGTATACAATGAACTTATGGAGTACCATTTTCCATTGGAAACGAACGAGGCAGAAAATTGGAGTATAATTAATTCCACAATTAGACAGAGTCGGCAAATATATTGCATTTCTAGAGTCCGATTTAAAGGTGTCTAAGGACTGCAATAAATTATTCAGTACTAGTTCATGTTCTTGCAGTTGTTTTTCACTGCCTTACAACATCTTGTAGCTGCCATCGACTTAATCTTATGTGATCGTTATTCAACAGGGTCCCATAACGCAACTATTGCTTTCGTTGTGGAGGTATTTATAGGCAAACGTGTGCATGTATGCGTGTATTCTGCATGTATGTATGTATGTATGTATGCATATATATTATGCGTTTATGTATGTATCGATTTACGCTGCTATGTACTGCCAACATAATATGTCTCTCTCTACATTTATGTGTGTATGTATGTTTGTAGAAAAGTATGCTTGCAAGTATGCATATATGTATGCATGTAAGCATGTATATAAGCATGTATGTAAGCTGTATGTATGTATGTATGTATGCATGTTTGTATATGTGCATGTATGTATGTACGGAAATAAGTGATAGAACAGGAGGAGAGGGCAAGATAGACAGTGTCAAAGCGCAGCACCTCAATTCCCCATCGACAGAGAGAGCGCCCACCTTCATGGTTTAATCAAACTTGGAACACAGCACTGCCCGATCCTTGTCTGGTCATTATTAAATCAAGAACTGTTCTTGTTGAACGAGTTTTTTCAGTTGCTGGATCTACTTTTTGGAGCTCTCTCCTTGTGTCTGTGCGCTCTGCTCAGTCGCTTTTGTCATTTCGTTCTCAACTAAAAACTCGCCTCTTTCAAATTGCTTATCCATCATAGGCTGCCTCTCTATCTCAAGGACTGATCTTCTGGATATTGACCATTGGTTACGGCTTGGTTTTGGTGTGCCATCGGTGGATGCCTTGTGCATTAGACACGGGCGCTATAGAAGTTACTAATTAATAGTGATAGCGTATTCTGGAGCGTCTGCGACACAGGCAGTCACTCTTTGAATTAGGAGGCTCGCCCTCATCCTTTATCCAGACTTCGAACTGGCGACTCTCGATGATAAGGCGATGAATGTATTTGATTCCAACAAATCAGTGACATTTCTTAATTATGGTTTTGAAGGCCATGGATATAGTCATGAAGAGGATTCTCACAGAGTGCAACGTAGTATTTTAGCGGAGTCGATGAATTAATATATCACGTCTGTGGGAAGCATTATAAAGGTGTCTGAGGTTAGTATTAAATTATTCAGTATTAGTCCATAATTATGGTTCTATCAGGCGACATTTTTTGTCTGTCATGGACCTAATCTTTCCTTCTAATATTTTCCACTTTCTCTGACCCACAAGGACCCCTCTACTTCTGCTATAATCAACTTCTGGGTCCGCCACTCCTCTTCCGTTTTCCGCTGTCGACCTCCACACCGTCATCTGACGAACCATACGTCGTAACGTAACTGTGACGGAATCGTGGTCATTAATGGCGCGATCTACTAAGGATAATTAGCAAAATGTCTGATGGCGAGGAGAGTTGTTAGCGGCGGATAGTAGTACTCGGGGTAAGTCGCTAAACAGTTCCCGGCTGACTTGATGAGTTACCGACTGACTTAGCGACTCAGTCAGACAAAGAGCTTTGAATTTAGTTATCGAAGCGTCGAGAGAGGTTTGTGTGACCCGAAGAAAGGATCGGAAGAAGACGAGTATACCATCACTACGGGTTGGACGACCGCAGGGTGAGGCGGTCGAGGGCAATCATGGGATGGGTGTATCCTCGAGGAGTGGCTCACTGGATCGGTATGTCAACAGAGCCCTGGTGCCAACTCTCAGTGACCGAATGGTCATCGAATTGGCCCTGGAGGAGGGAGTGAGAAGCGAAAGCAAACTAGATAGGGTAGCGGCTGATTTGATTAAAAAAAACTTATTTTTAAAACAGTTCTCCCGTTCGTATGCAATAAACTCATTTTGCCAACAATGCAGTCTTATATAAAGATTCCTTTTAAACCTTTTAAAGGTGTATAAAGAGCGCATGTAATAACTCAGTTATTATTGTTTTCTAAAGGTTGTTTACATGCGAAGTTAGTTTAGCGCCACCTTGTGACAGTCAGGACAATTATTAAGGCCAATATTTCTCCATCATCACAGATCAACATTTTTATTATACAAGTCATCTAACGATAACCGTAGTTTTCTTTTTAAATGACGATTCGGTCTAACAACACCTGAATATAGTGCAGTTGCTGCAAATTTCTTCTCTCTGGGGCGAAAGTTAAAGAGCTACATCAGGGCTACGCCAAACAAATAGTGTTAAGTGGTCAAACTAAATTCTGACGAAAGTTGTACTTAGACACCTTTAAAACGATGTTCTCGTAAGGTATATGTTTGTATACATCGTCAACCTTTCATAATATCCTCCTGTTAACGACTAGTTTGGGATGTAATAAAACCCAAAATTAAACAATTGTGACATATAAACCAATTTATGCGTACATTATAGATTCAATGCATTACCTAGCTGAGCAATTTAAAAGAGCAACAATATTGACTGCTTGTATCATTTAACGTGAATAGGCTTTGTGAAAATTTGCCATTAGATATAAATAAACTGAAAATTAATAAATAATCGCTTTAAAATTATAAAATTAGAATTATAATCTCATATCGTAATTACATGTATTGTAAATATGTAACAGAAGTTGCTTAAAAAGTAGAATACCTAGATTAACAATCACATGTACGTCGAGAATCTTCATCAGGAATCTTTCTTACATAAAAATTCTTGCGCATATTAATTTTTGCCTCAAATGCCACCATATCACAATACGTGTATCATACACTTTGTTACCTGCATTACTTTATGTCGCTAAACAATGAATATTAGTGACATTACAAGTACTCTATAGTCACCATTAAATAAGAGTCTTACGCACGCCATAAATTCACAGTGTTTACTAATTTTTATACACTTCTGAATTGTCGTCGCCGGCCTTTGATGTCACATAACGGTTAAATTTAAGAATTAAAAAAGGAGGAAATGCAATTCTTAACACACCTTTTTAAAATGTTCCATTAGCCATATAACTCGCAACTCGAATGTGACACAAAAATTTATTGCATAGAGTAATTCGACACCTTTTTTTAATTTGATCTTCGCTCTATAAGAGAAAACAGAAGCATTATTCCGTATTTGTATCAAACAGTTTAGAGCTATGTGTTTTATAAATAACATTAGATATATTGCTTTAAATGATGTGACATTATTGATATTGTAAGCTTATGTTTGACACCTTTAAATGGTGTCTTTCGGACAGTATAAGTTTATCGTTTTCTGTAAATTGTATTTCTAAATTGTCGTCGACGGCCTTTGGTGTCATAAGACGACGTTAAACTGTGGAAAAATAATAATAATTCCGTATTTTATCGGTACTTTATGTACATGAATACAATAAATACATAGATACGCACATCTTAATCGTAATCGTAAACTTCTCTAATCTAAAGCGCTACCCTAAAGCTAAGCGCAGAGCACCCGCTTATTCACCAGCGTCGTATCTGCACGATCCATCCAGAAATCGATGTTCAGTGGAAATCCTAGGTCGGTCTAAATATATACATACAGATAGACACAATGTCATAATATACCGCGCATCCGTTATAAGATCCTCTTCCTTGTCTCTAAATCTCAGCAGTGCACTGCCCCGAAATATCTCTCGAACTATCTGCGAAAACCGCTATTTGCATCTTCTTCTCGCTCATAGCACTCTGTAAATCGGCTTGATCTTTTTTCCAAGGGCTAAAACTTCCTTGGCAAGATGGCCCAGCACCGGGCGTTTGCTGTAGTGGGTCCAACGATCTGGAATGACCTTCCCCCTCTGCTCAGGGCCAAACAAATGACTTGCATTTCCTCATCTGTCTCGCGTTCTCTAAGGCATTTCTGTTTCCCCGGGGCTTCTGTGCTGAGAGCGCCTCTGAATAGTTATTCTGCGAGGCGCTTTATAAATTTCTACATACAATACAATACAATACAATACCATAAATATGTAAAACTGTAAAAGTTCTATACAAAACCTAGACAACCCTATTAAACCCCGTGCAACTGTTCTGTTCCCTGGTCTCTCTCAATTTGCACGGAACGGCTTTCTGCCTAGCAGCGCATCTCCTATAGGATTGATTCTCTTGTCTGGCGGTCTCCCTCTGGTGAAGCTCCGTCCTACCTATCTGATCTCTGTTGTCCGCTCTCTGGCCTAATGTCCCGTCGAGTTTTGCGTTCTGCAACTTAGGGTGAGCTGTTGGTCTCTCGGTCCCCCCTCTTCTCAGTGGCTGGCCCCTCTACATGGAATGGGTTCCCACCTCCTCTCTGGTTATTTCCACGAGGCAGTTCACCTGCTTCCTACTGCCCCCATAAGTCTTCTCTGTTTAACCGTGGCTGGGCTGAGAGCACCTCTGAGTAGGGTTCTCGAAGAGGCGCTTTATAAATTATCAAAATGAATGAATAAATGAACAAAGATGAGCGTAATTATTAATCGAATGGCATCGATGATAGAGTCAAAATTACCAGAGATAAAGTAAATATCAGTTCGTTATATAATATTAAGATCAGTAGAAACAGTAATTTTATATTTACTGAAACTGAATAATAATGAGTATAGGACACTCACTGAATAATTCTTTACGGCGTTAAGCCCTATTTATAGCTAATCTACACAGCTTAACAGAGCTGTCTAAGACACAGTAAAGCGATATATACTTATAACAGCAAGTATTGCAGTTTATATTTAACGAAGACGTTGTGTAATGACGAAGATGATTGACGTCGCCCTCCTTTTCTACTCCTGTTTCGGACTGGCACCACCAGATCATAATGCAGTGATAGAGTTTGATCCAATTATTGGATTGGATTAGAAGAGATTAACGACATATTTAATGGCTTCAAAGTCATTTGACGTCGATAGGAAAAGATTCTGTAAATTCTAACCGTTTCATCTGAAAGCCAATAATTAAATATACGTTCAATGAATAGTAGTTTTACCGAATGAATGGCTAGACGGATCAGCATATATATCGCGTCTATTGTAAGCGTTTAAGCGGTGTTTAAGAATCGCAATGAATTATTCAGTATAAGTTCATATTCTTAACGTTCTGTTTTAGTACCTAACGACGTGTTGTGTCTTCCATCGACTTAATCATATGTGATAATTTTTTGCACTTTTTCCTCACCCATGACCGCCTCTACTTCCACTGTAATCGACTTCCGGCTGGGCCACTCCTTCTCTTCCGTTTTCTGCTGTCAAAACAGCCGATCGCTTGACACGTATTCTGGAAAAGGCAATTTAACCGACGCAATCGGATTCTAACGAATGTCGACCTCCACACCGTCATCTGCCGACCCATACGTCGTTAAGCTAAAACGAATCGCCCAAGCGGATGATCCTTTGTAAGTGACGACCGCCATGACGTCATTTTGACGTAATCGCGGTCATTAATGGCGTGACCCTTCTGAAGCTAATTAGGAGAAGGGCCTGAAATGTCATGCACCGATCACGGGTAAATAAATTGTGTGCATGAATTTGTTTTGAAGTCCGTTGGGTTCGGGGAATAAGTAAGTAGGTCAATCTTGTGAACATTTTTCATCAGGGGCCTAAGCAACAACTGCTTTCGTGGTGGAAGTATGAAGGTCAATGTGTGCATGTATGAGTGTATGCCATGCATGTGTGTATTGTATGAGTATATGTATGTATGTATCTACGTATGCATGCATGTGGCATGCATGCATGTATGTATGTATGTATGTATGTATGTATGTATGTATGTATGTATGTATGTATGTATGTATGTATGTATGTATGTATGTATGTATGTATGTATGTATGTATGTATGTATGTATGTATGTATGTATGTATGTATTCATGTATGGAGATTCATACAGATGTTGGGGTTTATTGGAGTTTGGGAGAAGTCATAACTAAGACGATGGCACCCTTGAAAGTATGCATGACATTTAATGTTTATCTAAAAACATATACACAAAGTTTTTTTCCCGTTATTAGTTAATGGTTACGAATATTCCACAGTTTTAGAGTTTGTTTCTTAATGAAGTATGCAATAATTATTATTAAACGAACGACTGGGACGTCATTTGAAAATGTTTTAGAGGTGTCCTAGCAAAAGGATGCACTGTCCAATATTAGCGACATCTTGTGACTGCTATTGGGCCGTTGACGTCGAACTCCCACTACCCTTCGAAGAGGTGTAGTCCAATCTGAACCAGCGATATCAATATTTAGATATGAATGATATCGATGGCCTAAGCAAGTCAATTCCAAGAGTTTAACGACACCTTACGACATCAAGTGCCTTAAGGTTGTTTAGTTACTGTTTATCGGCACTGTGTCATAAAAAGAAGATTAGCATCGCCCTCTTCCTTTTTTCTCCCACAGGTATAATAGTGGCTGATTTGATATGAAAATTACTTTGACCAGTTCCTTCCGTTATTGAGCCTTGCTCATTAACTCCTTAAGCCGACAGTGCAGTCCTTTATAAAAATTCTGTTAAAGCGTTTTAAAGGTGTCCAAATAACGCACTGAATTGCACAATGACATTGCTTCTTAATGGTTAATTTTTTACGTGCGTAGATAGTTTGAAGACACCTTGTAACAGTCTGGACAATGAACAACGATGCATTACCCCATCAGAGATCAAGAAATACATGTAATCCAATGATAAGTGTATCATAAAAACTGACCAGCGTCGCCCTCCTCTTTTATCCACTTTTGGGACTGGCAACACCCGAATATTAGGTAGCAGTTGCACATTTCTTCCTTCTGTGGCGAAAGTAAGTGTTGTATCTAGCCAAACAAATGATGGTAATTGATCAAAGTAATTGCTGACTAACGTTGTACTTAGAGACCTTTATAACTCGATTCTTTTGAGGTATATGTTGGCCATTCGTACGGTGGTGTTGATTTCATCCAGTTGGTCTTGGAATATAATAAAACCGCAGTTTAAACAATTGTTGCATACAGGCCAATAATATTTATATCTAGGTTGTTAGATGATATATCTTAGATTCAAATGCATTACCTATCTGAGCAGTTTAAAAGAGCAACTATATTAAACTTTGGAATTAGAAAGGAGGACACACCTTTTAAAATTTTGCTTTCGCCCAATAAGTAAAAAATGAGTCGACGCTCTCAGTAATTAGAGCTGTACCATGCCAAAAATAACATCTGTCGACGTCAACAGCTTTTGTTGCTATAAGATGTCGTTAAACCCTGGATCCATCCATCCTTCTCTCAGTAATTCGATAGATTGCTTATGTGAGAACTGTTCAAAATAATTTAACACCTCTTTTAAGTTTGATATTTGCGCTATAAGAACGAGAAGCATCGCATATATTCATTTTATTTTTTCGAAAATCTGACTTACATTATTATCGAGGAAGCAAAGAAGCTAATTCGAAACGCATATTAAGGCGTCATACAATAAGTGCATTAATACACGTACATACATACATACATACATACATACATACATACTTAAATACATACATAATTACGCACATCTTAATAGATATCGTAAAACTCCACATTTCTAAAGCCCCGAAAAGTACCAGAAAATGAACACGAGCAATACACCCCAATAATAATAACAATGAAAAACAATTTGACTCGTGTCATGGGGGGGGGGAGGGGGCGTACGGTATACTCGGCATGAGGCACGAAATGTCCTAAGGCTGGCACTGAGTCTGGTCTAAATGTCGTAATCATAATCTCGAGATTTTTTCTACAGCGCCCCAAAATTAAAAGTCACGGGCTCCAGGTTATTCACAGGCGCTTAGTCAAAACAAATTCGATATTATACAATACTCACGTGAAACTGTAAACATTCTATACAAAAGAAGTAACCTTATCAAATCCCGTGCAACTGTCCTGTTTACGTGTCTCTTTCAATTCACACGGACTAGATCGCACCGCGTGAGAAGAGGCAGACAATATTCGCCAGTTATTTGATTATTCGTGGATTTGCACCCAGCTTGGTGCACTCTAAAGTCGTATCGGACGTGAATGGAGTTATGAGAACAACGAGAACAAGGACACTTGAAGAACAATGGCCTACCTACGTAACATAGATTAACCGTGGTTTTCCGACCACCCACGCAGTCAAAAATAGAGGTCCCCATTGACGCAGGTACGGTATTGGTTGAGATGAATACCCGAATGACACTAAAGAAAAGACGATTACGGAATTGTCATGACGGGGTCACGAAACGTCACTGCTTCGCGTCACGGCACGACCAGTCACGCGATGGGAACGTATGTCTGTATGTATGTAGGTTTGTGTGTATGTATGTATGCATGTATTAATACATGTATGCGTGTTGTATGTATGTAAATGTGTATGTATGCCGTATTTGTGCATTGATGTTTGTATATAAATTATGTAACCGTATGTATGTATGTAAGAAAAAAGCAACTGATACAACAGGAGGGGAAGGAAAGGTAGGCAGTGCCGAAGCGCGGTGCTTCAATTCCCCATAGGGCCATAGGCAGAGGAAAGCGTTACGGGTTCCCACATTCATGGTTGAATCAAGTTTAGAACAAAACACTCCCTGATCTTTCTCTGGTCATACCTAAAACAAGAACCGTTCTTGATGAACGAGTTTTTTTCAGTCGGCACCCAGGCAGTAATTAGGCAATTCAATCATTCATACGACACCTTATGGCTGCAGTTTGCGGTGTCTAAGGTTCGTCAGTAATTATTCAGGATTAGTTCATTAGTTCACGATATCTCTACACAGCGCCCGAAATATCCTAAGGCTCGAACTGAGTCCGTTCTAAATGTTGTATTCGTAATCTTTCTCTGGTCATACCTAAAACAAGAACTCTGTTCTGGATGAACGAGCTTTCTCAGTTGACATCCAGGCAGTAATTAAGCAATTAATTAATTCTTTGTTAAACGACATCTTATGGCTGCCAGGGCCATTGACATCAACCTTACTTCAGCGGTTAAAGTGAGGCTAGAGTAATTAAGCGGAGTTCAGAAACAAATATATTTCTTCTCATGAAAAACAGTTAAAGGTGTCTAAGGTTCGTTAATAATTATTCAGTATTAGTTCATATTTGTGGTTCTTTTGCGACATCTTATGGCTTCCGTCGACCTGATTATATTTTTGCACTTTTTTCCTGACACACGATCGCCTCTACTTCCGCTTTAATCAACATCCGGGTCGGCCACTCCTTCTCTTCTGTTTTTCGCTGTCAAAACATCCGTTCGCTTGACACGAATTCATGAAGACGCAATTGAATCGACGCAATTGAATTCTAACGAATGTCGACCTTCACACCGTCATCTGCCGACCCATACGTTGCAAAACTAAAACGAATCGCCCACGCGGACGATCCGTTGCCAATGACGCCTGTCATGACGTCACTGTGACGTAATCTGGGTCACTTATGGCGTTATCGCTTAAGGGTAATTACTAATTAGCAGAGGGGCGTGAAGTTTGTGTCGAAATTTTCGCTATTGCACTTAAATTAGGGTTCTCGGTAATTTAGTGCATTATTAATGATAGAGCGACTTTTCGACGTCGACACAGTAGGCTGACCAATGTTAAGAGATAGGACGACTTTTTCACGTTGCTGAGGTTCTTTAGTTAGTATTTTGGCGACGTTGTGTCATAAAAAAGATGATTAGCATCGCCCTCCTTCCTTTTCCTGGCTTGAGAGTGGCACTACCATACGCATAACAGTGGCGGATTGATTGGAAAATGACTTTGACCAGTTCCCAGCGTTCGTATGTATAGATAATATAAACCCTCATGACATCTCACACATCAAACCAACGACGCAGTAGATTATAAAGATTTTGTAACAGCGTTTTAAAGGTGTCTAAAGAGCGCACTGAATTATTACGTTATAGTGTTTGGTAAGGATTATTTTTTACATGCGTAGTAAGTTTTTTTAAATATTCGTTTAATATCCTCAAACTGACAATAACGCAGTATGATTACAAATCAGTATGAACGGATGATCACAAGTTATTACAGGACTCGAAATTAACTGTACACGGCAGCCATGCAAGGGGCCCATCACGTCCTACATCTCATTTTAACAAACGCGCCATCTCGCGAATGAAAGGCTGAGTGGACCTAAATTTGGAAGGGTTGCGGAAAGCGATCCCGCTACCTACTGCACTTCACGCCAGTGATGTTTCCACTACTCTATGGACCCCCTCTAACGCCACCTTTTATGTAAGTATGTATATAGGCCTGTGTATATTCGTTTATTTCGAATACAACAGGCAGAAAGTTGTAGTTTACATAGAATTAGTTCAGTGTGACAACTAATTAGCGGTTTTAGTTTGGAATACGTTGCAGTCAGGACAGCGATCGCCAATTTTACCGCATCAGAGATCAACAAATACATGTCATCAAATGATAACTGTAGTTTTCGTTTCAACGACGCTGTGTCATTACAAAGATGATTAAGGTTGCCCTCCTCTTTTATTCACGCTTCGGACTGATAACACCCGAATATAAGTTATTGGTGACACATTTGTGGTCAAAATTAATTTTGACGAATGTTTTACTTAGGCACCTTTAAAACGTGATGCTTGTATGGTATATGTCTGTGTACATCGTCAACAATTTATATGTTGCCGTCGATAACCAATTTATCTAGTTGTTCTTCGAACATAATGAAACTGGGTTAAGCAATAATTATTCATTGTAACACATATAAATTCTCCATACGAATAAGCCAATCTGTGCCTACCTTGTTGGATAATGTAATTTAGATTCAAATGCATTACCTACCTGAGCAGTTTAATGGAGCAACGATATTAACTGTCTGTTTCATTTAACGTGCATAATCCTTATGAAATTGTTAACTTGTATGATAAGACGTTAACGGCCGGTATCGCTATTAGATATCAAGAAAGTAAGTAAGTGAGTATGTTCTTTATTAAACCGCTTGCTGAAGAGCCGCAATCCGGTACACAAGCAAAAAAGGTCATATACAGAATCGGTAAGAATACAGCACTCTTCCTAAGTTTCTATTAAAGTTTTCTTCAAATTTTATTGTCTGGGCCCTGTCGTGAGAACGTGGTCGGAGAGAGTAAGGAGTGGGTTTTCTAGGTGGTGGCAGCTTGTGTAAACATGTCTTGGGTTTTTAAGAACTGATGAGAAGAGATCATTTCGAACCTGCCGACAGAGCTGTTCAAAGGTCAGACTGTCACCAGGAGCCAAAAGTATCATGGTTACAGTAAATATCAGTTCTACACATCAGGATCATTTGAAACAGTAACTCCTGCACAAATGAAAACCTCAAACTGTTTTTTAGACTCATGGAATTTGCACCTCGTTTCGTAATGAATAATTGTCGACAGAGTTAAGCCTTATTTATAATTAGACGAAACTAATAAACAAAGGTGTCTAAAACACCATAGAACGACTTATGCGTCATGACGAAGGAGATTAGCGTCGCCCTTCTTTTCTATCCAAGCATCGGATTGCCACCACTCAACAATAAGGCAGTGGCAGAGTCCGATCCAATGATTAGATTGGATTGGAATTGAGATTAACGACATATCTTATTGCATCAAAGGCAGTTGATGTCGATAGGAAAGAATATGACATTCAAGCATTATGTTCATGTTTAATTAGTACTAATAGTTTCCATTGTTTAAGACATCTATGACTAATCACAGAGAATTGGGAAAACTAAATAATTATCATTAATCCAGAATCCAACGTCGTCTTATGACATCAATGGCCGTTGCCGACAATTCAAAAATACAACTCGCGGAAAACGAGATACTTATAGCGTCCGAAAGACACCATTTAAAGGTGTCAAACAGAGCCGTAAATATCATTAATGTCACATCATTTAAAGCAATATATCTAACACTGTCTATGATACACATAACGATAAAATGTTTTGATGTAAATTGAACAGTATTTCGCAACAATTGTCTCACACGAGAAATATTTACACAACTTTAGATGTAACTGCAAAGTACACATAATTATAACTATATCATTAGATTCTTATTCTATTTTTAAATGTTAGGTGATCATTTCTTAATCTTCAGTTTAATGGCATCTTATGGCAATTTCTATAGTAATAATTATATCACGAATGAAATATCAATAATTTCACAAACAGCATGCACGTAAAATGAAACAGGCATATACCAAATTGCTTTAAAAAGAACTGTTCAGGTATTGTATTGTATCTAAACATTTATAAAGCGCCTCTCACAGTATTCGCTAATCAGAGGCGCTCCCAGTGTGAAAGAGTAAATAGAAAGAGGTTTTAAGACAGCGGAACGAGGCACTTTGGCCACCAGCTAATAAAGAGGCACGTGTCAATGGAGGGAGTTGATTCCGTAGAGCAGGACCAATGCAAGAAAAGGCGCGAGTTTTGGCCATAGTGGTCCTGGCTCGTGGTACAAGAAGATCATGTCGATTAAGCGATCGCAGTGGACGGAGGGAAGTAGCTGAAATTGGCAGACGAACAAGGTCACAGCCTCCAAGGTATCAACATGTAACGCATTCAGCTATAAATTTAACAAATTACCATAGCATAAAGGAGCATATAATTACAATTGTTTAAAGTTTTGTTTCAGTGTATTCAAATCATAATGACATGTATATCTCCTTTACTGCAGCACAGTACTGCAGCACTAAGCAATGTAATAGTTACTCCAATACATAAACCAAATCAAACCACATGTGATATTTAATAACCAAATGTTGGAGGCTAGACTTCCGCAATAATTGAAAATTTACACGGGTCGACAAAATATTGCCTATGAAAAGAGCCTTTTAAAGGTGTCTAAGGATCCCATGACTTATTCAGTATTAGTACATATACTTGCAGTTCTTTTCAGTGATGATGATGATGATGATGATGATGATGATGATGATGATGATGATGATGATGATGATGATGATGATGATGATGATGATGATGACGATGATGATGATGATGATGAACACGACAATTTCTACAGCGCCGTAACACAGCACATGCCGTTACAAGGGCGCTTAACAATCTAACGACTAGTCAGGATAAGCGATTTTGTAGAAATGGGTTATGAGTCTCATCTTGAAGGTGCCCGCCGTAGTCGATGAGCGAATCGAAGCTGGAATGCTATTCCAGCACCTAGGTCCGGCGACTGAGAAGGCACGATCCCCGAAGCAGGTTTTTGACCTTTCGAACGTGCACCTTTGTCCTCCGACCTCAAGGAAGGGCCTTTTCAAGATGACGACACACCAACACAGTATACACTGAGGTATTCAGGGGTCGCACCATGCAAAGACCTAAACACAATCATAGCCAACTTATGCTTGATACGGTACTCCCCGGGACCCAATGCAGAACGTCACGGAGCAATGGTGTAACATGGTCGAACTTTCTACGGTTGCACACCAACCTCACCGCCGCATTCAGGACTGATTTCAGACTAGCCAACAGGTGCTTGGGTGCAACTGCCAATAGGTTATTGCACCTGTCAACCTGGGTTACAACAAAGCACACAACAGCGGTTTTTGCTGCTTCGAAAGGAAGCGATCGTATACAGGTCTTGATAAGCCTCAACTGTCGAAAGCATCTGCTAACCATCTGTTTAACATGGCGCGTCATT
Organism: Allolobophora icterica; assembly: GCA_963556255.1. Taxonomy (NCBI): domain Eukaryota; kingdom Metazoa; phylum Annelida; class Clitellata; order Crassiclitellata; family Lumbricidae; genus Allolobophora; species Allolobophora icterica. Next base: position 48,258,004 of record OY744615.1, on the reverse strand, counting down.
GTCAGGTCGGCCTCAAGCAGAACGCCCAGATCACGGACGACGTCGGAGGGCGGCAACTTCAACTGTCCCAGTCTTCTGCGAGTTGCGCACCAGAGAAAGCCCGTCTTACCAGGGTTGAAGAGTAGATCTCATCCAGCGCGCTATAGCTCCTCCACGCCCAGCTCAACCCGCCGCTGTAACTGCTGAGCCTCAGACCTCGGACCTGTCGTGCACAGCTGTGTATCATCGGCATAAAAGTGGGATGATAGCCTACCGACATCTTGTGGCTGACATCCACATAACCTTACCTGTCAATTATTTGCACTGTTTCCTGACCCACGACCGCCTCTACTTCCGCTGTAATCAACTCCTTACTGAGCCACTCCTTCTCTTCCGTTTTCAGCTGTCAAAATCCGACTGCTTGACAACATTTTCCGAAAACGCAATTGAATCAATGCAATCGAATTCTAACGAATGTAGACCTCCACACAGTCATCTGTCGTAAAACTAAAACAAATCGCCCACGTGGACCATACGTTGCTAATGACGACTGCCATGAATTCACTGTGACGTAATCGCTGTCATTAATGGCGCGATCCCTCCGAGGGTAATTAGTAGAAGGGCATGAAATGTTACGCACCGATCCTTTGGGTAAATAGATTGTGTGCTTGGCTCTGTGCGGAGTGTATCGGGTCCTTGGAATAAGCAAGTATAGAAGTGTTATAGAAATTTAAAACATTATCCAAATGACTCAAGCTTTATTTATAACTACGATAACAAGCTTAACAGAGGTGTCTAAAACACCATTATAAAGACTTATGCTTTTATAGGTTTACTAGCTGTAAACCCGTGAAAAATCACGGTATATAAAAAACAATTATTATTGCAGTGATAACAATAACGTCATATTATAGGCCTATAGCCGTCGTCAAGACAACCGTCAAGACAACCGTCGCCAAGGCGGCAGTATAGTGACGTCACAATAGTGTTTGTTTACGGGACAGACAGACGTACAACGGTTATTATGTAAGTTGATAATAGCAGGTATAGGCAGCTCATGTTTCATCACGTCATGACGAGTAGCTTCCCCTCCTTTTATACCCTGCTTCGGTCTGGGGCCACCCGAGTACAAGGCAGTGGAAGACTTTGATCAAATGGTTGGATTTAATTGCATTGGAAAAGATCAACGAAATATCTTTTGGCATTGAATGCCGTTGACGTCGATATGAAAAAGATTATGTAAGTTCTCATCGAATCATCTGACCCCAAGTATGTTATTTACTTTCGATAATTAGTGGTTTCCATAGTTGAAGATAGCTATTCATAGGCACGACGACTTGCATGAAGTATATTTGATCATCGGTAGCAGGAGTACAAATATATAGCGTGTAAAGCAAGGGTTTCAGAGGTGTCTAAGAATCGCAATTAATTACGTATTATGCTAAAGTAATTTCTGTTAAAGTTAACACCCTATAAAATGTCGTTACACTCTGCAACAATCCAAGTTTCCAAAATATCCTTGAAAGAGTTAAGCCATATTTATAATTTTGGTATTAAGCTTAACAGAGGTGTATAAAACACCATTATAACGAATTATGCTGATATAGGTTTATAATAGTATGTAGGCAGTTTATGGTTAACGAAGACATTGTGTTTTGGTGAAGATGATTTGCTTCGCCCTCCTTTTTTACCCCAGTTTCGGTCTGGCACCACCTGACAATAAGGCAATGGCAGAGTTTGATCCACTGATTGGATTGGATTACAAGAGATGAAAATAGATCTGACTTATCTTGCTTTGCAAATTCCCGCACCTTGCTTTCTCGACATTGGTCCGGGACTTGGTAGTCATCCTGGACCAGGAACTCACATTCACGCGGCGCATAAATCTTCAGCCTCGCAGCTGCTATTACCAACAAGTGATTTCCCGTCCTTTGTCCTCTGGTGCAACTTCCACGCTTGTTCATGCATTTGTTGTTTCTCTAATTGAGCCCCTGAGTAAAATCCTGTGTTCTGCTGCCCGCCTTGTAGGCCGTTTCTCCAGGTTTGACCGAGCGTCTGCGTATACGAGGGATATCGTCCACCGGCTATCACTAGGGTACCCACCGAGCATTACTTACCGAATCTCTGCATTGGTCCGGCGGTGCTTTGGGGGCTTGGTCTTTCCATACCTGCGGGAGCTTTGCTGTCCACCTCATTTTCGCTGCGTCGTTCCTCTCCGCTCAGGGCCCGCGTGTATGAACAGGTCGCAAAACTAGTCGGTCGTAAACGGCATAGTCTGGACTAAGTAGGCTGTGACTAGCGGCCAGCAGCGTGCATGAACTTAAGAGTGGGCCTAGCTAGTCGGAGACCAAAATGGGCGTGGTCAAACTAAAATTGACGTGGTAAAACCCAGCGTCAATACTTGTGCGGTTGTGGGCGATCGCGCATGCGCAAATGTATTTATAGGATTTTTATACACGTTCCGTACGACTTGATTTGGGTCAGATTTTAATCTACGTTGATCGACCATGTTCCATCTTAGACTTATCTATGGTACATGTACGTCCCTACTTAAGCGAGACAATAGTCCCTGTATTGCATATATTATTGTGTTATTGCCTGATTTTTTTCATTTATTGTTTTTAACAATAAAGTGAACGGAATGAAAATTGTGAAAACATGTGGACGTTGATAGCCATTGACTGGCCAGTATTAAAGCAGGTTAATGTATATAATCTGATAAACACGTTTAAGGCACAGACAGCTGCTGCTTGGCTAGCCTGAGCCATTCCGCGGTGCGTCGAATTTCACATACTCTGCCAATTCGTCACAAGTTATTAACAATTCGTGACGACAAAAGCGAAAAGCATCATAAAGTTCATTGTCCGAGAACGAGTCGAGTGGATTTCACCGATCCCTGTTTACGGATCGCCGAGATCCACTCGAAATCCACTCTCTTTGGCGTCTCAAACTTCTTCTAAACCCACGAACAACACAGCCGCCTCCATTTTCCTGCTCGCACTAGGCTGGACTAGTGAATCTACGCCTGGCTGTCCGGTGGTGTAGCCTTGGTCTGGACTAAGGCACTAGGCCGTCGACATGCACACGGATCTTATCCGCTAGTCGGGCTTAGAGCCAAATCTAGTCCGGACTAGGACTTGCGACCTGCTCATACACGCGGTCCAGGGGCCGCATGTATGAGCAGGTCGCAAGTCCTAGTCCGTCTTAAACGCACTAGTCCGGACCAGCAAGTTTGGAACAGAACGCTCCCTCATCTTTCTCTGGTCATACCTAAAACAAGAACTGTTCTTGATGAACGAGTTTTTTTTCAGTTGACATCAAGGGGGTAATTAAACAATTCATTCATTCATTGTTTAACATCTTATGGCTGCCAGGGCCATTAACATCAACCTTACTTCAGCGATTAAGACGGCGCCTAGCCTACAGTAATTAAGGGACTGCAGGATCAAATAGGCCTATATTTCTTTTTTGGAAAACAGTTAAAGGTGTCTAAGGTTCGTTAATGATAATAATAATAATCTTCGTTTAATATCTTCAAACTGACAATAACGCAGTATGATTTCAAATCAGTATGAACGGATGATCACAAGTTATTACAGGAGTCGAATTTAACTGTACACGGCAGCCATGCAAGGCGCCCATCACGTCCTACAGCTCATTTTAACAGCGCGCCATCTCGCGAATGAAAGGCTGAGTGGACCTAAATTTGGGGAGGTTGCGGGAAGCGATCCCGCTACCTCTTGCTCTTCACGCCAGTGATGTTACCACTGCTCTATGGACCCCCCATTAATTATTCAGTATTAGTTCATATTTGTGGTTCTTTAAGCGACATCTTATGGCTTCCGTTGACCTGATGCAGCTCCTATTTTAGCTTGCCTTTTGCCATTTGTGCACTTTTTTCCTGACCCACGACCGCCTCTACTTCCGCTTTAATCAACTTCTGGGTCGACAACTCCTTCTCTTCCGTTTTCCGCTGCTAAACATCCGATCGCTTGACAAGAATTCCTGAAAATGCAATTGAATCGACGTAATCGGATTCTAACGAATGTCGACCACCACACCGTCATCTGCCGATCCATACGTCGTGAAACTAAAACGAATCACCTACGTGGACGATCCGTTGCTAATGACGACCGCCATGAGGTCACGGTGACCGAACAGAGATCGTTAGTGGCGCGATCCCACTGAGGGTAATTAGTAGAAGGGCGTGAAGTGTCATTCCGGTGCTTGGGTAACTGTTATTTAGAGACCTCAATTTGTGATTGGAGACAGAATAGGATTTAAACAAACTAGGAAATGTAATATGCCTAAGTGATTTTTGTCGACGCTAAAATAGGAGCTGTATTAAATGCCTTCATACATTGACCAATACGAACATAAATACAGGAACATTCACATACACATAGCTTTTCGAAGGCGTTCGGGATTATCTTGTTTGCTTTCTCGATTAAAATAATGATCGATCGTTTAAATTACTGAATAGTGTGTCTGCTTTTCCGTATAATTATGGCGAATATAGCTCTTAAAAGAGGTGTGGAATTAGTTTTAACAGTGCTTACAGTAACTGTTCTTATCGCATTTGAGTTTATTAGTAGTAGTAGTTTCAGTTTAACGACAGTGTGTGTAAACAAAGCTCATTAGCGTCGCCCTCCTCCTTCATTCAGGCCTTGGACTGACACTGCCTGGCAATAAGACTAAAACGAATCGCCTATACGTAGACGATCCGTTGCTAAAGACGAACGTCGTGATGTCATTGTGACCTAACAGAGATCTCTATAGTGGCGGAATCCCTCTGTGGGTAATTAGTAGAAGGGCGTCAATTATGTCATTCAGGTGCTTGAGCAAATAGATTGTGTGTGTGGGTATGTCTGGAGTGTGTCGGGTCAGAGAAGAAAGTAGGTCTATCTATAGAAACTATTCACAAGGGGCCTATACGAAACTATTGCTTTCGTTGTGAAAGTATATAGGCCAATGTGTGCATCTATGCGTATATTATGTATGTATGTATGTATGTATATATGTATATACGTATGCGTATGTAATTTATGTATGTATGTATGTATCAATGCTTGCGTGTATGCGTGCATGTACCCATGTATGTATAAATATATCTATGCGAACATGTATTTCGACCTCCACACCGTCTTCTGCCAACTTATACGTGGTATTATAGAACAAAACGGATAATGGCGGAGTTTGCATAATTTATAATTACAATAGGACACTTAAAAGAGGTGTCCGAGACGCCAGCAAAATGATGTATATTTAAGTTTCAGACATGATATTATTTCGGTAGTTGGTATTTGACAACGTTTTGCATAACAAATACGATTAGCGTCACCCTCCTCCTTTATCCAGGCTTTGGATTAGCAACGCGCGACTATAAGACATTAATTGGATTCGATTCTAAGAAATTAACGACGTTTCTTATGGCATCGAATGCAGTTGACATCGTTAGGAAACTTTCTTACCGTATTATAAAGAAAAGTTCACATCCAGGCACTGGCAGGCAGTAGGCCTATTACGGTGAGTGCGTGATTGTAATTGAGCAATGTAAAGTATTCATTGTTTAGCGAAATCTCTTATAGCTACATGGCCAAAACGTCAACCTTACCTCCGTTAAGTCGCTGAAACTACATCAGTAATTATGATGAGCGATGAATAGATATATTGCGTCTTTAGAAATCGTTTTAAAGGTGTCTACTATTTGTCATAAATTACTCAGTTTTCGTTCATAATTGTGGTTCTTTGAACGAAATCTTGTGTGTGCCATTAACCTAACCTTACCTCTTAATTTTTTAAATACTTTTTCTTAAAAAAACCGCCTCTACTTCCGCTGAAATCAACTTCTGGCTCCGCCACTTCTTATCTTACGTTTTCCGCTGTCGATAGAAATTAACTCTCTTAAACGCAAGTGAATCGACGCAATTGGATTCTAACGAATTTCGACATCCACATCGTCATCCTCGGACCCATACGTCGTAAAAAGTAAAACGAATCGCCCTCCTGGACCATCCGTTGATAATTACGATAGCCATGACGTCACTGTGACGTAATCGCGGTCATTTATGCGCATGTCATCGGTGAAGTTGGTCTGCCGACAAACCTCCAGTCTTGTTGTCCTCGAGACCAAGGTCTTGGTCTCGAGAGCACTCGAGTTCGTTTTTAAAAGTCTTGGTCTTGGTCTTGAGGTTCAAGGTCTTGGTCTTGGTCTTGAGGTTCAAGGTCTTGGTCTTGGTCTTGGTCTTGAGGTTCAAAGTCTTGGTCTTGGTCTCACAAGACCAAGACCAAGACGGCTGTTAATATGAACAGTAGTTTAATAGAACTCAAGAATTCTGTATCAAGCCTGCTTGCATCATACGACCAATATATGGATGGATACAAGTCATGTTGGTCAGGAAAACCCATTGGCAGCAGCAACAGTTATTCTGTATCAGACGGTATGATAGACCATGGGAAGATTTCTAAAAGGACTAACTATCTGTACATTTACATCCAGTGCTTGAAAAGCTACTTTGTGTGTGTCAGCGACTTCAGCACCTGTAGAACGTATTTTTTCACATGGCGGAATTTTTATGAGGCCCACCAGGCACGTCTTGGTCAGAAAATTCTGAGCGAATTGGTTTTTATAAAATACAAAAGGCATTTGGTATAAGAGTTTGCATGAAGGACTTTTGAATACAAATTCGGATTTCTCTGCAGTTTGCATTTAAAGTTAATTTGCTTGAATAAAATAAAAGACTCATGTTTTCATTAAAATAGCGAATATTCCGACTTTACAATTTTTAGAAGTCTTGACCTGATTTCGATATTTTGGGTCTTGGTCTTGGTCTTGGTCTTGAGGTTCAAGGTCTTGGTCTTGGTCTTGGTCTCGAGGTTCAAAGTCTTGGTCTTGGTCTTGGTCTCGAGGTTCAAGGTCTTGGTCTTGGTTTTGGTCTTGAGGTTCAAGGTCTTGGTCTTGGTCTTGGTCTTGAGGTTTAAGGTCTTGACAACAAGACTGCAAACCTCTGTGTCATTTCGACCGATATCTTCGTCTGTATGCAGAACTCGCTCAGTACTTTCGAATATGTTGGAGTACTCTTGTTCTAGGTTCGCGTACTGGACTTGTTCGTTAGATTTTTCGTGGATTTTTATGCGTTTGAGAGGATTTTGTTCGCGAGTCGTCTTTGCCACGTGACTGCATCGGGTCCATCCTTCCGATGAACAGTCGAGCCTCGGCCTCGGGCTCAATGTACGCCGCCTACAGCCGTGTGTTTACCTCTCGGCGAGGGGCGTCTGGTGTCGGCCACTGGAGCAATCTTGACTGTGAGTCATCGCTGGCTGTGCAATCTACCGACCGATATGCGACGAATCCATCTCATCGTTCTCCACGTGCTCGACGTCTAGACGGGCGCGCGTCTTCTTCCACCAGTGAAGGGTTGCTCGTCGACAGCGTCACGTGGCTGCGAGGGCTACATCTGTTGCAGCTCCATTCGCTCCGACGCAACTTTGTCCAGAGTCTCTGAACACCAATGCCATCCGACAGCTGTCAGCGGGAAACCGTTGGTTGGCTATACGTGTTTGCGTGGACTCCCCCTCCTGGTGACTCTTTCAGCTCACTGTGCAGTGTTTTGTTCACTGTTAGAACATACTTGGTTGAAATGACTATTTTAACATCATAGTCCGGCACAGATAGCGCCTCTGAGTAGATATCTTGAAGGGGCGCTATATAAATGTCTGGAAAATAAATAAAATAAATAAATTAATGGCGCGATCCCCTTAGGGTAAGCAGAAGAGTGTCGGATGGCGAAGAGAGTTGTTAGCTGCGGGTAACAGGCGCTGAAGGTCCGAGAATCGAAAGATTTTCACCCCCGCAGCATCCGAATCGAGTAGATTGGTTGCAGATGAACGGAAGGAAGGGTAAACTGAACGAACGAGTAGTAGGAGGGTGTTGGAGGGTGGATCAAAAGATCCTCGATCGCTGTCAGAGGTGATGACAAGATCAAGGCAGCCGCCCAAGAGGTACATGGTCTAAGTCACATGCTAACGGAGGGCAAACTGGGAGAGGAATTCAAGGAATCGAGAGGAGATGGGAAGGGTAGGATCCTCTAGGTAGAGATTGAAGTCACTAAGAATGAGGAGCTGGCTATTGCTGGTAATGAGACTCTCAAGGACGGCGGAGAATTCTTCGAAGAATTGGCTAGTGAGAAGAGCAGAGTCAGGTCCGTATACGGCGAGAAGAGTCACAGGGTCGCGAAAAGGAGGGGGGATACTCAGGCAAAGAGCGTCGAGAGAGACTTGTGTGACCAGGAGAGAGGATCGGAAGAAGACGATGGTACTGTCACCGCGGGCTGGGTGATCGCAGGATGAGGCGGTCGAGTGCGAACATGGGATGAGTATGTCATCAGAGAGCCCTGGTGCCAACTCTCAGTGACGGAGAGGATATCGAGTTGGCCCTGGATGACGGAGTAAGAAGCAAAAGCAAACTAGGTAGGGTAGTGGCAGATTTGATACAATAATAATTGTTTTTTAGGCAGTTCGTGTGCGATAAACTCATCTTGCTAGCAATGCAGTCGTTTATAAATGTTTCTTTTCAAACGTTTTAAAGGTGTGTAAAGAGCGCATTAAATTACTCAGTATCATTGTTTTGTAAGGGTTGTTTTCATGCGTATAGTTAGTTTGAAGCCACCTTGTGACAGCCAGGACAATAATTAAAACCGACTTTTTTTTACCCCATCAGAGATAAGCATAATTATTATACAAGTCATCTAATGATTACTGTAGTTTACTTTTCAACGACGATTAGCGTCGCCCTCCTCTTTTATCCACGCTTCAGTCTAATAACTCCTGAATAAAGGGTAGTAGCTGCAAATTTCTTCTCTCTGTGGCGTAAGTAAAAGAGTTGTATTAAGCCTACGTCAAACAAATGGTGATAAGTAGTCAAAATAATTTATGACGAACGTTGTACTTAGACACCTTTAAAATGGCGTACTCCTAAAATATATGTTTGTATATATCGTCAACCTTTGATAATAGGTTGGTGTCGAAAATAGAAAAAACAAATTTAAACAATTGTGACCCATAAACCAATTCATGTGTACATTGTTGATTGAAATGCATTACCTAGCTGAGCAGTTTAAAAGAGCAACGATATTAACTTCCTGTTCGATTAACGTGCATACTATTTGTGAAATTGTTCAAGTTTGCTATTAGATATAATTAAACTGAAGATTAATAAATAATCGCTGTGAAATTTCATAATTAGAATTAGACTCTCATGTCGCAAATACATTTACTGTAAATTTGTAACAAAAGTTGCTTAAAAATTAGAGCAACTAAATTAAGGATCGCATGTACATTAAGAATCTTCAGCGGTTATCTTTCTTATATTTAAAATTCTTGCGCATATCAAGTTTGCCTCAGAAACCACCTTATCACTGTACGTGTATAAGGTGATTTGTTGCCAGCATTAGCCTACTCTATGTCGTTAACAAATCTTAGTGACATTAAAGTATTCTATTGTCACCTTTAAAGGAGGGTCTTTCAAACGCCATAAATTTATCGTTTTTACTAATTTTTATACACTTTTGAACTGTCGTCGATGGGCTTTGATGTCATATATCGACGTTAAATTTTTGAATTAAGAAAGGATGAAATGAAGTTTATAGACACCTTTCTAAAGTTTTGCATTCACCATATAAGTTATAAATGCAATTACTGTCTGAATGTCTGGAATGCGCTAAAACTGGTTTCAATAATTCCACACCTCTTTTAAGTGTGATATTCGCTATAATATATGATGTCCAGTGAAGATCCGAAAGTGTCAAAATATCGTAATTGTGAGCGTATTCTCGAAGTCGTGGGAATCATCTTATTCACAGGCGCTTAGCCAATTCAAAATGGATATGCAGGAAATGGGGTAAAAATCGGTTCCAGGTCAAGATCCAAATGGGTCTCGCAGGTAGACAGTGAGACGACCAAGGAGGGTGGTTTTTAGATTTTGAAAGGGCGAGGGAGTGAGGCCTAGTTGCTCAAAAAGAAGCTTCTTAAGCCTGTGCAGCTTCACCTGGTTTCTCTGATAGACACATTTTGCCACAATGTACCACACATACGATGATACAAGAAACTGTAAACATTCTATAGAAAACTAAGACTACCATATAAAACCCTGTTCAACTGTTCTTTTCTGGGTCTGTCACAAGGTATCCTATCAAAGGGGCGAAAATCAAAAGGGCGATATCAAAAGGGCGCAATCAAAAGGGCGAAAATCAATAGAGCGAATGATCAATAAAGCGCATGTTCAAAAGGGCGAAAATCAAAAGGGCGCATGCTTAAAAGGGCGAATGTATAAAAAGCGTGTTTACAGGGGCTTATAAGCGCTAATAAAGACGAAGAATATTGAACAGAACGAAACATGGAAAATGTAAACATCCTCTATTCCATAACAAACACGAATTAAAAAGTACGATTCAGTGTCATATATTATAAAGACTGTTGGAACATGGAAAAATGTAACATCTTCTATTCCATAACAAACACGAATTAAAAAGTACGATTCAGTGTCATATATTATAAAGACTGTTGGAACATGGAAAAATGTAACATCTTCTATTCCATAACAAACACGAATTAAAAAGTACGATTCAGTGTCATATATTATAAAGACTGTTGGAACATGGAAAAATGTAACATCTTCTATTCCATAACAAACACGAATTAAAAAGTACGATTCAGTGTCATATATTATAAAGACTGTTGGAACATGGAAAAATGTAACATCTTCTATTCCATAACAAACACGAATTAAAAAGTACGATTCAGTGTCATATATTATAAAGACTGTTGGAACATGGAAAAATGTAACATCTTCTATTCCATAACAAACACGAATTAAAAAGTACGATTCAGTGTCATATATTATAAAGACTGTTGGAACATGGAAAAATGTAACATCTTCTATTCCATAACAAACACGAATTAAAAAGTACGATTCAGTGTCATATATTATAAAGACTGTTGGAACATGGAAAAATGTAACATCTTCTATTCCATAACAAACACGAATTAAAAAGTACGATTCAGTGTCATATATTATAAAGACTGTTGGAACATGGAAAAATGTAACATCTTCTATTCCATAACAAACACGAATTAAAAAGTACGATTCAGTGTCATATATTATAAAGACTGTTGGAACATGGAAAAATGTAACATCTTCTATTCCATAACAAACACGAATTAAAAAGTACGATTCAGTGTCATATATTATAAAGACTGTTGGAACATGGAAAAATGTAACATCTTCTATTCCATAACAAACACGAATTAAAAAGTACGATTCAGTGTCATATATTATAAAGACTGTTGGAACATGGAAAAATGTAACATCTTCTATTCCATAACAAACACGAATTAAAAAGTACGATTCAGTGTCATATATTATAAAGACTGTTGGAACATGGAAAAATGTAACATCTTCTATTCCATAACAAACACGAATTAAAAAGTACGATTCAGTGTCATATATTATAAAGACTGTTGGAACATGGAAAAATGTAACATCTTCTATTCCATAACAAACACGAATTAAAAAGTACGATTCAGTGTCATATATTATAAAGACTGTTGGAACATGGAAAAATGTAACATCTTCTATTCCATAACAAACACGAATTAAAAAGTACGATTCAGTGTCATATATTATAAAGACTGTTGGAACATGGAAAAATGTAACATCTTCTATTCCATAACAAACACGAATTAAAAAGTACGATTCAGTGTCATATATTATAAAGACTGTTGGAACATGGAAAAATGTAACATCTTCTATTCCATAACAAACACGAATTAAAAAGTACGATTCAGTGTCATATATTATAAAGACTGTTGGAACATGGAAAAATGTAACATCTTCTATTCCATAACAAACACGAATTAAAAAGTACGATTCAGTGTCATATATTATAAAGACTGTTGGAACATGGAAAAATGTAACATCTTCTATTCCATAACAAACACGAATTAAAAAGTACGATTCAGTGTCATATATTATAAAGACTGTTGGAACATGGAAAAATGTAACATCTTCTATTCCATAACAAACACGAATTAAAAAGTACGATTCAGTGTCATATATTATAAAGACTGTTGGAACATGGAAAAATGTAACATCTTCTATTCCATAACAAACACGAATTAAAAAGTACGATTCAGTGTCATATATTATAAAGACTGTTGGAACATGGAAAAATGTAACATCTTCTATTCCATAACAAACACGAATTAAAAAGTACGATTCAGTGTCATATATTATAAAGACTGTTGGAACATGGAAAAATGTAACATCTTCTATTCCATAACAAACACGAATTAAAAAGTACGATTCAGTGTCATATATTATAAAGACTGTTGGAACATGGAAAAATGTAACATCTTCTATTCCATAACAAACACGAATTAAAAAGTACGATTCAGTGTCATATATTATAAAGACTGTTGGAACATGGAAAAATGTAACATCTTCTATTCCATAACAAACACGAATTAAAAAGTACGATTCAGTGTCATATATTATAAAGACTGTTGGAACATGGAAAAATGTAACATCTTCTATTCCATAACAAACACGAATTAAAAAGTACGATTCAGTGTCATATATTATAAAGACTGTTGGAACATGGAAAAATGTAACATCTTCTATTCCATAACAAACACGAATTAAAAAGTACGATTCAGTGTCATATATTATAAAGACTGTTGGAACATGGAAAAATGTAAACATCCTCTATTCCATAACAAACACGAATTAAAAAGTACGATTCAGTGTCATATATTATAAAGACTGTTGGAACATGGAAAAATGTAACATCTTCTATTCCATAACAAACACGAATTAAAAAGTACGATTCAGTGTCATATATTATAAAGACTGTTGGAACATGGAAAAATGTAACATCTTCTATTCCATAACAAACACGAATTAAAAAGTACGATTCAGTGTCATATATTATAAAGACTGTTGGAACATGGAAAAATGTAACATCTTCTATTCCATAACAAACACGAATTAAAAAGTACGATTCAGTGTCATATATTATAAAGACTGTTGGAACATGGAAAAATGTAACATCTTCTATTCCATAACAAACACGAATTAAAAAGTACGATTCAGTGTCATATATTATAAAGACTGTTGGAACATGGAAAAATGTAAACATCCTCTATTCCATAACAAACACGAATTAAAAAGTACGATTCAGTGTCATATATTATAAAGACTGTTGGAACATGGAAAAATGTAAACATCCTCTATTCCATAACAAACACGAATTAAAAAGTACGATTCAGTGTCATATATTATAAAGACTGTTGGAACATGGAAAAATGTAACATCTTCTATTCCATAACAAACACGAATTAAAAAGTACGATTCAGTGTCATATATTATAAAGACTGTTGGAACATGGAAAAATGTAACATCTTCTATTCCATAACAAACACGAATTAAAAAGTACGATTCAGTGTCATATATTATAAAGACTGTTGGAACATGGAAAAATGTAACATCTTCTATTCCATAACAAACACGAATTAAAAAGTACGATTCAGTGTCATATATTATAAAGACTGTTGGAACATGGAAAAATGTAACATCTTCTATTCCATAACAAACACGAATTAAAAAGTACGATTCAGTGTCATATATTATAAAGACTGTTGGAACATGGAAAAATGTAACATCTTCTATTCCATAACAAACACGAATTAAAAAGTACGATTCAGTGTCATATATTATAAAGACTGTTGGAACATGGAAAAATGTAACATCTTCTATTCCATAACAAACACGAATTAAAAAGTACGATTCAGTGTCATATATTATAAAGACTGTTGGAACATGGAAAAATGTAACATCTTCTATTCCATAACAAACACGAATTAAAAAGTACGATTCAGTGTCATATATTATAAAGACTGTTGGAACATGGAAAAATGTAAACATCCTCTATTCCATAACAAACACGAATTAAAAAGTACGATTCAGTGTCATATATTATAAAGACTGTTGGAACATGGAAAAATGTAACATCCTCTATTCCATAACAAACACGAATTAAAAAGTACGATTCAGTGTCATATATTATAAAGACTGTTGGAACATGGAAAAATGTAACATCTTCTATTCCATAACAAACACGAATTAAAAAGTACGATTCAGTGTCATATATTATAAAGACTGTTGGAACATGGAAAAATGTAACATCTTCTATTCCATAACAAACACGAATTAAAAAGTACGATTCAGTGTCATATATTATAAAGACTGTTGGAACATGGAAAAATGTAACATCTTCTATTCCATAACAAACACGAATTAAAAAGTACGATTCAGTGTCATATATTATAAAGACTGTTGGAACATGGAAAAATGTAACATCTTCTATTCCATAACAAACACGAATTAAAAAGTACGATTCAGTGTCATATATTATAAAGACTGTTGGAACATGGAAAAATGTAAACATCCTCTATTCCATAACAAACACGAATTAAAAAGTACGATTCAGTGTCATATATTATAAAGACTGTTGGAACATGGAAAAATGTAAACATCCTCTATTCCATAACAAACACGAATTAAAAAGTACGATTCAGTGTCATATATTATAAAGACTGTTGGAACATGGAAAAATGTAACATCTTCTATTCCATAACAAACACGAATTAAAAAGTACGATTCAGTGTCATATATTATAAAGACTGTTGGAACATGGAAAAATGTAACATCTTCTATTCCATAACAAACACGAATTAAAAAGTACGATTCAGTGTCATATATTATAAAGACTGTTGGAACATGGAAAAATGTAACATCTTCTATTCCATAACAAACACGAATTAAAAAGTACGATTCAGTGTCATATATTATAAAGACTGTTGGAACATGGAAAAATGTAACATCTTCTATTCCATAACAAACACGAATTAAAAAGTACGATTCAGTGTCATATATTATAAAGACTGTTGGAACATGGAAAAATGTAAACATCCTCTATTCCATAACAAACACGAATTAAAAAGTACGATTCAGTGTCATAGGCCTATTATAAAGACTGTTGGAACATTGAAAAATGTAACATCTTCTATTCCATAACAAACACGAATTAAAAAGTACGATTCAGTGTCATATATTATAAAGACTGTTGGAACATGGAAAAATGTAACATCTTCTATTCCATAACAAACACGAATTAAAAAGTACGATTCAGTGTCATATATTATAAAGACTGTTGGAACATGGAAAAATGTAACATCTTCTATTCCATAACAAACACGAATTAAAAAGTACGATTCAGTGTCATATATTATAAAGACTGTTGGAACATGGAAAAATGTAACATCTTCTATTCCATAACAAACACGAATTAAAAAGTACGATTCAGTGTCATATATTATAAAGACTGTTGGAACATGGAAAAATGTAACATCTTCTATTCCATAACAAACACGAATTAAAAAGTACGATTCAGTGTCATATATTATAAAGACTGTTGGAACATGGAAAAATGTAACATCTTCTATTCCATAACAAACACGAATTAAAAAGTACGATTCAGTGTCATATATTATAAAGACTGTTGGAACATGGAAAAATGTAACATCTTCTATTCCATAACAAACACGAATTAAAAAGTACGATTCAGTGTCATATATTATAAAGACTGTTGGAACATGGAAAAATGTAACATCTTCTATTCCATAACAAACACGAATTAAAAAGTACGATTCAGTGTCATATATTATAAAGACTGTTGGAACATTGGAAAATGTAAACATCCTCTATTCCATAACAAACACGAATTAAAAAGTACGATTCAGTGTCATATATTATAAAGACTGTTGGAACATGGAAAAATGTAACATCTTCTATTCCATAACAAACACGAATTAAAAAGTACGATTCAGTGTCATATATTATAAAGACTGTTGGAACATGGAAAAATGTAACATCTTCTATTCCATAACAAACACGAATTAAAAAGTACGATTCAGTGTCATATATTATAAAGACTGTTGGAACATGGAAAAATGTAACATCTTCTATTCCATAACAAACACGAATTAAAAAGTACGATTCAGTGTCATATATTATAAAGACTGTTGGAACATGGAAAAATGTAACATCTTCTATTCCATAACAAACACGAATTAAAAAGTACGATTCAGTGTCATATATTATAAAGACTGTTGGAACATGGAAAAATGTAACATCTTCTATTCCATAACAAACACGAATTAAAAAGTACGATTCAGTGTCATATATTATAAAGACTGTTGGAACATGGAAAAATGTAACATCTTCTATTCCATAACAAACACGAATTAAAAAGTACGATTCAGTGTCATATATTATAAAGACTGTTGGAACATGGAAAAATGTAACATCTTCTATTCCATAACAAACACGAATTAAAAAGTACGATTCAGTGTCATATATTATAAAGACTGTTGGAACATGGAAAAATGTAACATCTTCTATTCCATAACAAACACGAATTAAAAAGTACGATTCAGTGTCATATATTATAAAGACTGTTGGAACATGGAAAAATGTAACATCTTCTATTCCATAACAAACACGAATTAAAAAGTACGATTCAGTGTCATATATTATAAAGACTGTTGGAACATGGAAAAATGTAACATCTTCTATTCCATAACAAACACGAATTAAAAAGTACGATTCAGTGTCATATATTATAAAGACTGTTGGAACATGGAAAAATGTAACATCTTCTATTCCATAACAAACACGAATTAAAAAGTACGATTCAGTGTCATATATTATAAAGACTGTTGGAACATGGAAAAATGTAACATCTTCTATTCCATAACAAACACGAATTAAAAAGTACGATTCAGTGTCATATATTATAAAGACTGTTGGAACATGGAAAAATGTAAACATCCTCTATTCCATAACAAACACGAATTAAAAAGTACGATTCAGTGTCATATATTATAAAGACTGTTGGAACATGGAAAAATGTAAACATCCTCTATTCCATAACAAACACGAATTAAAAAGTACGATTCAGTGTCATATATTATAAAGACTGTTGGAACATTGGAAAATGTAAACATCCTCTATTCCATAACAAACACGAATTAAAAAGTACGATTCAGTGTCATATATTATAAAGACTGTTGGAACATTGGAAAATGTAAACATCCTCTATTCCATAACAAACACGAATTAAAAAGTACGATTCAGTGTCATATATTATAAAGACTGTTGGAACATTGGAAAATGTAAACATCCTCTATTCCATAACAAACACGAATTAAAAAGTACGATTCAGTGTCATATATTATAAAGACTGTTGGAACATTGGAAAATGTAAACATCCTCTATTCCATAACAAACACGAATTAAAAAGTACGATTCAGTGTCATATATTATAAAGACTGTTGGAACATTGGAAAATGTAAACATCCTCTATTCCATAACAAACACGAATTAAAAAGTACGATTCAGTGTCATATATTATAAAGACTGTTGGAACATTGGAAAATGTAAACATCCTCTATTCCATAACAAACACGAATTAAAAAGTACGATTCAGTGTCATATATTATAAAGACTGTTGGAACATTGGAAAATGTAAACATCCTCTATTCCATAACAAACACGAATTAAAAAGTACGATTCAGTGTCATATATTATAAAGACTGTTGGAACATTGGAAAATGTAAACATCCTCTATTCCATAACAAACACGAATTAAAAAGTACGATTCAGTGTCATATATTATAAAGACTGTTGGAACATGGAAAAATGTGAACATCTTCTTGACTAGTCTGTACCACACAAGAATTAAAAGGTACGATTCAGTGTTATATTATAAAGACTGTCGATGTTGCTTAAAGTATGCTATCGGCTTATTAGGCCTACAGTTTTGATCATTAAGCCTGTAATTCAAGGTTGTGCGCAATGCCCCTTAAATAGTCCATATTCGAACGCGTCCCGTATTCAGCAACGATTCTTTTCAGCCTTTCACCGCAGTCTTTATCTTTCTTCTTCCCTGCAGGCAGATGTTGTCCAGCTACAAATTGTTCCATTTTCAGTTCATTTAAGCTCTGTTCTTTCTTTATGGCTTCAATGAACTTCCAGATTGTAGGATGATAGGCGCCAAGAAGTTGATAAAACCCGCGATGCCACCCAGAGGCGTCTATCCCCCTTAAGTCATTGGAGCAACGTCCTTTTTCCCTCTCTTCTTCCCCCTCGCCGTTCTTCCCCCCCCCGCTAAAATGGTGGCACACACACTGACAAATCTTTCCCCCTTATTTCTTGGATGGAGCATTTGCTCCAAGGTTTCTATGGTGTAGACGCCCCTGATGCCACCCCTCGACTGAGTTGTTCGTTTTGGGGATATCCTCTTGAACTTGAGCGTACACATTCCAGGTCAGAATAGCGAAAATGGGTGCATCTCGTCCACCTCGTCGAGCTGGCCTGCCGATCCAAGTATCTTCAAAGTAATTTGTCAATTCCTTTAATTCGGTACAGTTCTCTGTGAAAAAAGTTGACTCCGGAAGTTCGTCAAAAACAGTGGCGACATCTGAGATTGGCACAAAAGCCAAGGCAGCCAAGTGCCGCACTCCCAAAGCAAAGTCGGCATCCGATGAATACTTTTGCTGAAGGCCGGAGATTTGTTGCATGCGGCGCCAAATACACTGGCTGAGATGAAAGATGCATCCTTGCTGAACAACGTTTTGGAATACAGTCCTGAACGCAAGGAGAGCAACTTGTTCAAAGTCGGTCATCACTGCCTCTGGATTTCGCACTTATCTTCGTAAACACGCTCTTTATTTACATTCGCCCTTTTGAACATGCGCCCGTTTGATTTTCGCCCTTTTAAACATGCGCCCTTTTGATTTTCGCCCTTTTAAACATGCGCCCTTTTGCTATTCGCCCTTTTGAACATGCGCTTTATTGATCATTCGCTCTATTGATTTTCGCCCTTTTGATTGCGCCCTTTTGATTTCGCCCTTTTGATTTTCGCCCCTTTGATAGTAAACCCTGTCACAATTATTGTCTTTCAATTTGCACGGACTGGATCGCAGGCGGACAATTTTCGCCCATTATTGGATTATTCGTGGGATTGCGCAAAGCTGGATGCGTTCTAAAGTCGTATCGGACATAAATAGAGTTATGAGAACAACGAGAACAAAGCACGTGAAGAACAATAGCCTACCTACGTAAGTCACGCGCTGGGAACGATTCAGAATAATAGGAGAGTGATTGCTTTGATGAGATAAAGTATGGTAAGGTGATCTACCATTTGAGACCACAACCGAATATGTAAGGGTAGATAGTTATACAATAAATTCTCAGCGTGCCACATACTAAGCTAGATGTCATCTGTTCAATGAAAGGAATCTATTGATATATTGCCTAAATTGATTACATTTTAAAGGTGTCTAAAGACCACAATATGCGGAGATATTATTATCATTATTTATTATTCTTATTATTATTCTTATCATTATTATTACTATTATTGTTGCTGTTTTTATTGGCACTGATATTGTTATTTTGATGCAATTAGCTGTGAAATATTAGCATTGGCTCTTAGTCTATGATAACAGAATTAGCTCTTTGCGGTGTTTTAACGACATTTTGCGGCTGTCATGGCCATTTACTCCACTAAGGTATTTAATAACAATAATTGATAAAAGAGGAGCGTAAATATTCATCAAGTGGCGTTGTAGACAGAGCCAAAAGTGTCAGTTCTAAATAATATTACGAATATTTGAAACAAGAAGTACTGAGCAAATATAAACTTCAAACTAGAGTCATGTAATTTGCGATTGGAGACAGACTAATATCCATGGAAGTAGTTTCGTTTTATATAATACTTGATGGAGGTAAGCTTTATTTATAGTAAGGTTAAAATGCTTAACAGAGGTGGCTTAAACACCAAATAAAGACTTATGCTTTCATAGTCTATAACAGCAAGGGGGCACCTTATGTTTAACCAAGATATGGCATCTTGACGATTAGCGTTCTCTTCCTTTTATACCCTGCTTCGGTCTGGCACAACCCGAGTACAAGGCAGTGGAAGAGTTTGATCCAATGATCGGATCCGATTAGAAGAGATTAACGATATATCTTATGGCATTAAAGACCGTTGACTTCGATATGAAAAAGATTCTGTAAGTTCTCATCGAATCATCAGACCCCAGGCGTCATATTTACTTTCGATGACTCGTAGTTTCCATATAGCTTAAAATAGCTTACGGCTGATTACAGAATCACATGACTTGCAAAGGTGGAAACACTATTGAAGGGTAACGGGGAGTCGTACATATATAACGTCTGTAGCAAGCGTTTCAGAGGTGTCTAAAAATCGCAATTAAATATTCAGTATTAGTTTATATACTTGCAGTTTTTTCAGTGGCTAACCACATCTTGGTTCTGCCATCGACCTAACCTTAATTTTTTTAGCACTTTCATCCGATTCTCGCACCCCGAGTACAGGGCAGTGGCAGAGTTTGGTCAAGTGATTGGATTGAATTGGATTGGAAGAGATTAACGAACATATCTTATGGCATTAAGGACCGTTGACGTCGATATGAAAAAGATTCTGTTAGTTCTCATCGAATCATCCGACCCCAGGGCCAAGGCATTATATTTACTTTCGATAATTAGTAGTTTCCATGGTTACAGTAATCTTATGGCTGATTATCTATACACATGACACAACTTACAAATAGTATTCAAATATATTGCGTCTGTAGAAAGCGTTTTCAAGGTGTCTAAGAATTGCAATTAATTAGTGAGCATTAGTTCATATACTTGCAGTTCTATTAAGTGGCCAACGATATCTTGGGTCTGCACCGACCTAACCTAACCTGATTTTTTTACACTTTCACCTGACCCACGACCATCTCTACTTCCGCCGTAATCAACTTCTGGGTCGGCCATTCCTTCTCTTCCGTTTTCCGCTGTCAAAACATCCGATCGCTTGACACGATTTCTCTTAAACACAATAGCATGGACACAACCGGAAGAATGTCGACCTCCATACCGTCATCTGTCGACCCATACGTTGTAAAACTTAGACGAATCGCCCACGTGGACGATCCGTTGCTAATGACGACCGCCATGACGTCAATGTGACGTAATTGAGATCGTTAGTGGGGCGATCCCTCTGAGCGTAATTAGCAGAAGGGCGTGAAATGTCATCATGCATCGATGCTTTTGGTAAATAGATTGTGTGTCTGTTTAGGTCATGGGAGTAAGTACGGTATGGTATCTGGGAATTTATAAAGCGCCTCTCATTGTGTGAACTATTCAGAGGCTAAATTAAAGAAAGTAGGTCAGGGTTGTAGAAATTATCCACCACGAGCTTATGCAAACAATGCTTTCTTTATCAAGGTATATAAGCCAATGTGTGATTGTATGAGTGGTTGCATGCATGTATTGTATGTATAAATGTATGTATGTATGTATGTATGTATGTATGTATGTATGTATGTATGTATGTATGTATGTATGTATGTATGTATGTATATATATCTGTATGTATGTATGTATGTATGTATGTATTTATGTATGTATGTATGTATGTATGTATGTATGTATGTATGTATATTTGTATGTATGTATGTATGTATGTATGTATGTCTATTTGTTTGTATGTATGTACGTGTAGATCATGGATTATGGGCAAAGTGCTGAGTGATGTAGAAGCGCAACCACAGTGTACCGGATGTTGTATGCGGCACCGGCGTGGTGGGCTACGTCTTCAGGCAACAATGCGACGATTGGTCCGGTCTCGAAATTTACCGGAATTCTATCTTACTTACGAGCAACTCAGCCAGAAAGCTGATTCTAACCTTTTCTCAGCCATCATAACCAACCCAACACATGTTCTGCTTCAGTTATTACCTCCTGAAAAAACTGTCGTTTACTCACTGAGCTCCAGGGCACACAATAGAATTATACCTAATGCTGACTCCTTAGCCCGTAAAACCTTTGTCATTCGAATGTTATATGCTTAACTTAATTTGATGAACTATGTACACCAAACTGCGGTCAGCAGTTGGTTTTTAATTAAGGATAAACTTACTTACTGGTGTATGTATATAATATGTATGCATTCATGTATGCATATTATGTAACTTTGCAGATTTATAATCATATATGCAGTGCTCGAAATGGACCGGAACGCACCGGAACGCCGTTCAGGTTCATCAAATGAAATTAGCGTTCCGTTCCGGTTCGTCAAATGAATTATTGTGAAAAAAACTATGAAATTAACGTGAATGCTCCCATATCTTTGACTAGCGTTCCGTTTCGTAAAATTTTCCATTTCGAGCACTGCATATATGATGTTGTTTATTGGAGTTTGGGAACAGTCATGACTAACATGATGGACTCTTAGAAAAAATACATGATATTTAAAGTTCCTCGGTAAAAACACATTTACATAGCATTTTGCATTTGTAGTAAAACAATTCACAGTCTTATAGTGGGCTTCCAAGTTTAGAAACTAATGATTACACAAGGGCCTTTGACTTATATATAACATCGTTAGAAAGTGTTTTCGAGGTGTTCAAGCGAAACAATGTATTGTGCACTGTTAGCGACATCTTGTGATGCTCTCATCCTCCTGCAGCGCTCCTGTAAGTACCCATAGTGAAGGGTGACAATGGCCCACCAGACAGGCGAATCTATTGTTCCAAGTTTCACATAAATTTTTTGTTAGGGTAGCATCATGGACGTTCTACACGGTGTATGAGAAAACACTATTTACTTCAAAGCGACAGCATTAAATCTGAGGAATTTATAATCCTAAACGACATATCAATTTTTATATCAATTAGGGTACGTTGCTTGACAATAATTATTATTTACCCAAAGAGACAATAAGGGCATTTTGCCTTGCTTGATATAGTACAATTAACCCGAAGATGCAAATAGTAATGCAGAAATAGGCTAATGGCACAGAGGGGGATTTTGATGAGAGGGATTATGTCCTACGCAAAATCTGGGGATTATGTCCCAGGAATTATGTCCGTCGGTTTATGTCCTACACTCACATTTTCTGGTCAAAATTATTTCTGACAAAAGTTGTACTTAGACACCATTAAAGCGCTATATTCTTAAGGTATATGTTCGTATATATCGTCAACGTTTTATTTCATTCATGATATGATTTTAGTGGTAGATTTTGCCATAAGCATAGTTCGAGAATTCGTGACTTTCGGTTTTAAAATTCGTAAAAATTCGCGAATTTTTGGTCTATTTTAAAATTCGTAAAAATTCGTAAAAATTCGTTGGGCCATTGTTTGACCTTTTTTTACATTGGTAGTGGATTTTGTAAAGACAGCGTAAGCAACAACAACAAAATAATGTGAAGACGTTATGATTTGTCGTGTTAAGCTTCTGCTTAGAATTTAATGTAAAATTCAATATAAAAGTTTATTACGTAACGAGTGAATTTAGTAAAAATCTAATTTTTTAAAGAGTGGAAGTATGTGGTAATTTTAGAGGAGAAGGAAAGGGTAATCCAAAAATACAGTGTTGCTTTTGTGACAAGGAATTTGTTGGTTGTTCTGCCCGAATTCGGTAACATTTGCATGGCGAAAATACAGAAACCAGAGTCGAGTGGGAGCAGTGGGCTGTTCCTGACTCAGAATCAGAGGACGATTAAGTAGAAGACACAGCTCGGTGAACGTTGCCAACCCTTTTCAACCATGTTTAGTTGCAAGCTGTGTTATAGGCTGACTGGTGACACTGGAGCTGCATGGGGCACTGGTGGTTTTTCGTTCTGCTGACTGACACTCACAGTCACACACTCCAACTTTGATAGAAATCGAAGTTCAAGACTCCAAGTAGAACAGTACCGGTAACTGAATATCAGTACTATTGTGTTGCTAGTCAGCTATCTTTTACGGCTGATTGATTGCCTATGACTTTGACATTTAATTGCTTAAAAAGTTCAAAAGTAAACAAATAATAAAATTCGTTGCCATGGCAAAGAATTCTATTATTTTATTATTTTACGAATTTTTACGAATTTTAAAACTGCAGTTTTAAAATTCATTAAAATTCGTGAATTTTAAAAGTTCTTAAAATTCGTAAAATGCGAATTCTCGAACTATGGCCATACGATCTCATTGAACTGAGGAATAAGAAATAATCAATTAAACATTTCAAAAATAAAATAAGAATGTCATAATTATAATTATATGTACTATACATCTGAAGTTGTTTAAATATTTCTTGTGAGTGACAATAGTTGCGAAGTGCTTTTTAATTTGCATCAAAACATTTTACAGCTATGTACATTTTAAATAACATTACATATATTGCTTTAAATGATGTGAAATTATTGATATTGTAAGCATATTTTTGACACCTTTAAATGGTGTCATTCGGACACTATAAATATATCGTTTTCTGTCAATTGCATTTCTTAACACACTAAATATCTGAACAGTGTAAAAAAAACCAACTTGGTATACCATATGTTTAATTTAATGTGTATGCGGTTTGTGAATTTGTTATTATTTCGTGCATGGTGTAATTATAGCAGTTGATACTACCATGGAATGTCGTTAAGCTGAAGAATAAGAAATAATTGCTTAGAAATTTCAAATGTAGAAAAAGAATATAATGTCATAATTATAATTATATGTACTGTGCATTTATATTTGAAATTGTTTAAATATATCCTATGTGTGGTAGTTGTTGTAAAATACTGTTTAAATTGCATCAAGCATTTTATTAATATGTGTATTATAAATCTCAAACAATATTAGATGCTTTAAATGATGTGATATTCTATGACATTGTACGGCTCTGGTTGACACTTTTAAATGGTGTCTTTTGGACGCTATAAGTATCTTGTTTTCTGTAAATTGCATTTATGAATTGTCGTCAACGGCCTTTGATGCCATAAGACGACGTTAAATGTTTGGATTTAAAAAAAATTGCATTTCTGAATTGTCGTCAACGGCCATTGATGTCATAAGGCGACGTTAAACTTCGGATTAATTATAATAACGTTTCATCTTTGTGTCAAATATATAGCTATTCTTTGAATATAATGAAACAGAAACTTAAATAATGGTAACAAACAAGCGAATATATACATAGATTGTTAGACGATGTAACTTAGATTCAAATGAGTTACCTAACTGAACAGTTTAAAAAAGGAACTATGTTTCATTTATCGTGCATATGGGCCTACTATTAATTTTGCGAAATTGTTAATATCTCATGTATGATAATTATGACGTCAACGGTCGGTATTGTCATTAGATACAATTAAACTGAAAAATAATAAATAATCGCTTTAAAATTAAAAAAATTAAACAAGAATGTCATGTCGCAATTACATGTATTGCAAATTTGTAACCAAAGTTGCCTAAAAACCCGAATAACTAAGTAAAGAATCTTATTTACATTAAGAATCTTCATCAGGAATCTTTTTTGTACTTTGAAAATTCGTGAGTGTATCAATTTTGCCTCAAATGCCACTTTCTCTCCTCTGAGAAAGAGGCGCTATATAAATGTCCGATATGAATCACAATACGTGTATCATATACATTGTTACCTGTATTACTTTAAGCCATTAAACAATTATTATTTGTGATATTACACAAAATGGCTTCTTTGGCCATAAATTCCCAGTTTTCACTACATTGAGTACACTCTCGAATTGTCGTCGACAGCCTTTGATGCCGTATGACGACGTTAAACTCTGGAATTAAAAACGGAAAAGTGTGGTCTTAACACACCTTTTTGAAGTTTTCCATTCTTCCTATAAGTAAGCATGCGTCGCCGGCTGGCAATATTGAGATTTTGGCCGTTTCTTGTGTAGGAACGACGCTGGGAAATATTGCTTAATTGGTATCAAACCATTTTATCAGAATTTGTGTATCATAGACAGTGTCAGCTGTAATGCTTTAAATGTTGTTAAGCAATGAATATTGGTGACGTTGCAATGCTCTATTTTAACATCTCTGAACCTCGTATTTCAGACGCTTTAAGTTTCTCGTTTTCATTGTTATATTTGGCGTGGATAGAAAAGAATACGGTGTTCCTTGTGTTGATGCCTTGTGCATTAGACACCAGCGCAATAGAAATCACTTATTACAAGTGCAATCAAATTTATGTTAAATGATTAGTAGTTTCCATTGGTCAAGATATCTTATGTGAAATATTGGCAAGATGAACCGACCATATATACTGCGTTTCTAGAGCACGATTTAAAGGTGTCTAAGGATCGCAACAAATAATATTATTCAGCGCTGGTTAATATACTTGCAGTTGCTTTTCACTGCCTAACGACATCTTGTGGCTGCCATCGATTTAACCTCATGTGATAGTTTATGCCCTTGCACAGGACCGCCTCTACTTCTGCTTCGATCCACTTCTGGGTCAGCCACTCCTCTTCCTTTTCCACTGCTAAAAATCCGATCGCTTGACAGGAATTCTCGAGTACGCAGTTGAATGGAAGCAATCGGATTGAAAACTATGATATAAATGGTTTAATATTAAATTAGGAAGATTGGAAAATCAATTGTCGACCTTATATCTGAAACGGACTCTGCGGGTTCCGTAATATATAGTTATAACCATATTAAAAGAGGTGTTTAAGACGTCAGAAAAGGATTTTGTTTAAAGTTTAGGCTTATGACATTATGTACGTTCTTACTGTATATTAATGACGCTGTGCCATAACAAAGATGATTAGTGTCGCCCTGGCAACACACGACTATAAGGGAATAAATGAATTAAAATCTAACAAATTAACGACGTTTCTTGTGGCTTCGAATACAGTTAAAGTCGTTAGGAAAAAGATTTCTCACCGTATTATAAAGCAAAGTTGACAGTCAGGCAGTACTTAACACTTTAACTTCGAGTATGTACCTAAAGTGACTGGGAAGCCAATGCAGCTTGCGGTTAAACTGTTGAGCAATATTAGTATTCACTGTTAGACTTTAGCGACATCTTGCGGCTGCCATGGCCGTTAACACTGACATCATCTCAACGCAGCAACTCCACTCAACTATTCGAAAAAGACAATAGAAAAAGGATTAGCGTAATTATTAATTAAATGGAAAACAATATCCTGGATGAAGTAAAATATCAGATCTAGGGCCTACATAATATCAGTATACAAATATAAGTCTTTAAACTGTTATTTAGACGCGTGGAATTTGCTCTTGGATACAGAATGACATCTAGGAAAGTAAAGTTGACTTCGACAAACTTTATTTTTTATTACACCTCTTATATAGCTTCAGTTGGCACAGTTTAAAAGCTGTCTAAGATCAGTACTCTAACCATTCGATTAGGTGCTCAGGGTCGAGTCTATACATTTATATTCTTAGAACCAGTAAGTAATAAAGAACCAAAACAGCAATTCATTTTTTGAGTGTCTACGGAGAGCTTGACACATCAAGATTAACCGGTAGCGTGTACTCACCTCTTATTTTACCATTACAGCCCTGAAATAGTTTATACAAAATAAGCATTCTTGTCAAAAATGTTTTCCTCGTGAAATATAATGCTTGGGGTCAGATGATTCGATAAGAACGTACAGAATCTTTTTCATATCGAAGTCAACGGTCTTTAATGGCACAGGATATGTCGTTAATCTCTTCCAATGGAATTAAATCCAATCATGTGATCAAACTCTCCCACTGCCTTGTACTCGGGTGGCGCCAGACCGAAGCAAGGGTAGAAAAGGAGGGGGACGCTAGTCGTCATGACGTCATATCTCAGTTAAACATAAACTGCATACCTGATATTATAAACCTATGAAAGCATATATCTTGATACGGTGTTTCAGACACCTCTATTAAGCTTTATATCCTGGTTATAAATATGGCTTAATTCCATCAATGATAATATTTTGAACGGTTTTTTTAATCCAAAGTTTAACGTCGTCATATGACAAATAAAAATGAATTTACGGAGCTCAAAAGACACCATTTAAAGTTGTCAAAAGAACACTTTATAATATAACTAACATTCATTGTTTATCAGCATAAAATAATAATCAGAAGATCTTTGATGCAAGATAAACATTGGTTTGCAGCAAATGTCACATACAAGAAATATTTTTAAATTTAAAAGAAAGATTCTTAATGAACATTCATAATGTACAAGAGATTCCTAATCTAGTTCTTTATGTCTATTGCTCCAAGTTTCATAGAAATTTGTTGTTAGGGTAACATCATGGACGTTCCACACGGTATATGACGAAACAGTTTTTACTTAAAAGCAAGAGCATTGAATCTGAAGAAATTATAATCCTAAACGACATATCAATTAAGTTATATCTAATAAGGTACGTTGCTTGTTATTGTGACAATTACTTACCCAGAGAAACAATAAGGGCATTTAACGTTGCTTGATATAGTACGATTACCCAAAGATGCAAAAATAGGCTAATGGCACAGAGGGGATTTTGACCACAGAGATTATGTCCTGCACAAAATCTGGGGGTATGTCCCGGGTATTATGTCCGGGGGATTATGTCCTACACTCACATTTTTTGGTCAAAATAATTTCTGAAGAAAGTTTTGCTTAGACACCTTTAAAGCGCGATGATCTACAGGTATATGTTTGCATATATCGTTAACGTTTCATCTTCAAGTCGATTACGGTATCTAGTTATCCTTCGCATATAATGAAACCGAAAGTTAAATAATTGTAAAACACAAGCCAAATAATGCCTGGATTGTTAGGTGATGTAACTTAGATTCAAATGCATTACCTAATTGAACAGTTTAAAAGAGTAACTATGTTAATTACCTGTTTCATTTAACGTACATTGGGGCCTACTCTTTGTGAAACTGTTAATATCTTATGTACGATATGACGTTAACGGTCGATATTGCCATTAGGTATAATTAAACCAAAGATTAATTGATAATTGCTTTAAAATTCAAAATAATTTGAAAAAGACTTTCATGTCGCAAATAGATGCATTGCAAATTTTTAACAAAAGTTGCCTAGAAATTAGAATAACTAGATAAAGAATCTCATTTACATTAAGAATCTTCATCAATATTCTTTCTTACATTTAACATTTCTTGGGTGTATCAATTTAGCCTCAAATGCCACTTTATCTCCACTGAGTAGTTCTCCTGAAAGGGGCACTATATAAATGTCCGATATGAATCGCAATACGTTTAGCATATACGTTGTTACCTGTATTACTTTAAGTCGTTAAACAATTAATATTAGTGATATTACATTAAATGGGGTCTTTGGCCATAAACTCTTCGTTTTCACTACATTGAATACTGCCTTTGATGTCGTATGTCAACGTTAAACACTGAAATTAAAAAAGGAAATGTGTGATCGTAACACACCTTTTTAAAGTTTCTCATTATTCGTATAAGTGAGAGATGAGTCGATGGCATGAGAATATTGAGATGCTTTATTGCAATTCTTGTGTGAGACAGTTACTGCGGAATGTTGTTTAATTTGCATCAAAGCATTTTATCAGAATCATAGATAGGGTCAGCTGTATTGCTTTAAATGTTGTTAAACAATGAATATTGGTTACATCGTAATGTCACGAAACTCACAGCGTCACTGCACGACCAATGTAAATGTAATGTAATGTAAATGTAAATTCTCCGACCAATCATGGTCTGAAAACTATTTCGACTGTAATGATCATTGTTTTAATGAGATAAAGTAATTAAGGTCAGTTGAGGTCAGGTAATCTAATTATAATAAAATAATTAGTATGCATTTATTAAGCGCCACTGTCTAATGATCAAGCATCAATCGATGGCGCTGAGAAATTGCGAGTGAACAGTAACCGTCTCAGGGGAGGAGGATCGAACCCATACTCTCTGCGTTATTAGGGGAGGGAGTACAGAGTAATAGTAACACTCATGGCCAGGAGTTCGCGGATCGATTCCCGTAACCCCCCTCTAGGGCGGCGCCTTGCATGGCTCTTAAACCGTGTGTTTAATTAAGATCTTAATTGTACTTTCACGTTTCAATGTAATCTTACTGCGTCTCTCAGTTTGAAATACTAAAGAATATTATAAATAAATAAAAATTTGTCCATCAGCCTTAGGTAATGGCCGATTGTGAGTTCTTGGTCGCAAGGTATGTATATCTTTATCCAGGCTTCGGACTGGCAACACCCGATTATAAGACAGTGATTGGAGAAGTTTGTAAGAAATTAACGATATTTCTTATGGCTTCGAAGATGTTTGACGTAGATAGGAAATTAGGTAATTTTAGAATTCGTTGTTTAACGAAATCTTATGACTGCCAATGCCATAAACGTCAACCTCACTTCAGCTAATAGGCAAACGAGAAATGGAAGTAGGAATTAAGCCGTGTTCATGATACATATATATATTGCCTCTTTGTTAACCATTTTAAAGGTGTCTACGGATCGCAATAAATTATTTAGCATTAGTTCTTAATTGTGGTTCTTTTAGCGACATCTTGTGGCCGCCATTGACATAGCTTATTTGTTGCACGTTTTCCTGACACATGACGCTTCTACTTCCGCTGTAATAACCTTGTGGCTGCATCACTCCTTCTCTTCCGTTTCCGCTGTCAAAACATCCGTTCGCTTGACACGAATTCTCGACAACGCAATTGAATCGACGCAATCAGATTCTAACGAATGTCGACCTCGACATCTTCCTCTGCTGAACCTTACGTCATAAAATTAAAACGAATCGTCCACGTGAACGATCCGTTGCTAATGACGACCTCCATGAATTCACTGTGACGTAATCGCGGTCATTAATGGCGTAATCCCTCTGAAGGAAATTAGCAGAAGGGCGTGAAATGTTATGCGCCGATGCTTTGGGTAAATAGACTGTGTGCGTGCAGTAGCTTGACCTGTCGAGTCAATCTTCGACTGAAGAAAGGTCAGGAAATCAGCAGCCGTATGTATACGCAGACTGAGTCGGAAGTCGGTATGTATGCTGGAGCGTCGGCGATACGGGTATATTCTACGAAGCAGGAGGATCTCCGATGTAATTTGTGTTGAGACAGAAAGCAGTTTCTACTCTTAGTAGCATAGGAGTTCAGTGTGACGCGACATCTTATGCCTGCTTCGGGCGTTAACAACGACTTTATTATGTTAGTGTGATTACTATAACGTACAGCATTTTTAGTATTCATTGTTTAACGACATCGTATGGCTGCCAGGACATGGCCTTCTAAATAGAAGCAGGCCAGCTACGACAAGGTGTGTCGTCATCAAAAGACTTATGTGTTTATTTGGTGTATATATATATATATACATATATATATATATATATATTTATATATATATATATATATTATATATATATGTAACTATAAAATAACTAGGGATTTTCGTATGTGTTATTTTAGTTTTAGCTATAGTTAATGATATTGTTTAGTTATAGTCATTGTTATCGTTAACGAAATCATTTTATTTTTGTTAACGAAAACATCTCGTTACTGTTGTCGTTAACGAGAATCATACTAAACTCTTAGACACCTTTAAAATGCTTTACAAAGACGCAGTATATGTATTCATCGCTTCAGCGTATAATAAGTTTTTTAAAGTTGCCATGTCTTTAATTAATAGCTGAGGTAAGGTTAACGTCTCTGGCCACGGCCACGTTCTGCTAAAAAAAGCTAACTAAGCTAATTCTGAACGCATTTGAAACACACACAAAATACGCTATATTAAGTGCCTTCATACATTAATTCATACGCACATGAATGCATTCACACACATACAAGAGCGATGTATTAAGTGCATACATTCATGCATGCATAAATACACGCACATATACATACAGTAAGCATAAACTCCTTAACAGAGGTGTCGAAAATACCGTTAAAGGATTTATGCTTAAAACACCAGGTATACGCAGTTTATGTTTAACGAAGACGCTGTGTCATGACGAAGATGAGTAGCGTCGCCCTCCTTTTCTATCCGAGCATCGGACTGGCACCACCCGACTATAAGGCAGTGGTAGAGTTTGATCCAGTGATTGGATTAGAAGAGATTAACGACACAGTATATTATGGCATCAAAGGCCTTTGATATCGATAGGAAAAAGATTCTGTAAAATCTTACCCTATCATCTGAAAGCCAAGCATTTTATTTGCGTTCAATGATTAGTAGTTTCCATTGTTCAAGTATTCATACTGCTGAATACATATATGACAAACGCCACGAATCACCGATTCAGTGATTATGGGTCGCAAAATATATTGCGTCTTTTAAAAGCGTTTTAGAGGTGTTTAAGGATCGCAATGATTTATTCAGTATTAGTTACTATGCTTGAAGTTATTTTTTAATGCCTAACGACATCTTGTGTCTTCCCTCGGCCTTACCTTATGTGATAATTTTTGCACTTTTTCTGATCCACTCTACTTCCGCTTTAATCAACTTCCGGGTCGGCCACTCCTTCTCTTCCGTTTTCTGCTGTCAAAACATCCGATCGCTTGACAGGAATTCTCAAAAAGGCAATTGATTCGACGCAATAAAATTCTAACGAATGTCGACCTCCACACAGTCATCTGTTGAACCATACGTCGTAAAACTTAAAGGAATCGCCCACGTGGGCGATCAGTTGCTAATGACGACCGTCATGACGTCACTGTAACGTAATGGCGGTCACTAATGGCGTGATCCTTTGGGGGTAATTAGTAGAAGGGCATAAAATGTCATGCACCAGGGGCCCGGGAACCTATGGCGCCAAAGGCGCCGCTGCTCACACAAGTTTTGGCTCTGTGGCGTCGAGGCAGACGCATGCTCACACAACTTTTTGGGCATTGGTACAATAAAAAATATAATATGCGCACTAAATTTTCACAGTGATTAGAAAAAATATGAGAGCCTTTGTCAAACAGAGCTTGTGCCGACGCGAAACCTCACTCGATATTATAGAAATAGCACTATAGATATACTCGATATACTATAGAAAGAGCACAGTACCGGTATACGCCTAATGGAACCTGCGAATGTCAGCTCTGACCTTTGGAAAGGGTCAGTAAGCTAGGCGACTGCTAAGGGAATCGTTGATACTGGAAACCTTACCCTCTCGGTCTGAAAACTACAAAGGTGTTGGCTGCGAGCCTGTTGAACGATTTGTTGATCCAAAACTGTAGGAGACTTTGATAGTGACAGGCGCAATATATCATCCTACAAGACTGAGGAGAGTGGACACAGGACAACTAATTCTTAAGACAGCTGTGGTATAAATATATGTATGTATGTATGTATGTATGTATGTATGTATGTATGTATGTATGTATGTATGTATGTATGTATGTATGTATGTATGTATGTATGTATGTATGTATGTATGTATGTATGTATGTATGTATGTATGTATGTATGTATGTATGTATGTATGTATGTATGTATGAATGCATGTATGTATGTATATATGTACATATATGTGTGTGTATATATTATATATATATATATACGTAAATACAACATTTAGTGTATATATATATACGTAAATACAATGTTTAGTGTGTGTGTGGGCTTTCAGAGTGGGAGGAGAAAGAGTGTTTAGTTCATCTTGAGATCGCAACAAACGCGCGACTCCGCCTCTGTAGATCCAGAGGAAGTGTTAGACTCCAGATTTCCCAGGTCATGACCTAGCTGGACGGTCAGCATGTTGTGGTATAGATGCCAGATGTTGTGGCTCTGTGTAAGTGTGTATTAGCTATCGTTTACAGCCTTACAGGGCTCCTTTGTCTTAGATCTGATGCGCTGAGGCGTGAAGAATCTCTGAGTCTCCGGCTGAGGTCGCTGTTGACCTCTCAAGTGACCGGCAGTGCACAAATTTAGCAGCTGCTGGTATTCAAATGGAGTCCTGTAGGATGCGACCTTTGCAGATGCATTAAATATACCATACAGTCTGCAAATCAGTGTACATGAAATATTTTCAAAGTCGCATCCAAGTGCTCAGAGGTACATTTCTCACGAAGTGTCTGTGCGACGTGTTCTTTCTGACATTATTACTCGCTCGTGGCAGGATATTTTAACCGATTTATTATAACCTTCACTGCGCTCGTCGCCAGACATTCACTACACTCACTGTAGGCCTACATTTGTGACCGTAGTTCGAAACTTTCGTTCGTCGCCTAACTGTGCTCATCACTAGTCGTTGGACACCTTCGCAGCTTAATTGTGGAAGACCTTTGTCAGACAGGTAGGCTAGACTCACATACAAATAAATATTGACAAAGATCCAAGTTTGTGTCAGTAGGCATATAGAGGCATCGGCTTGGTATGATGTCTGGTCTGCTTCACCATTGCAAAGAGGGTTGAAAGACGCAGACTTCATCGACTTGCTTGCTCATACTGATTTCTACCCTTCTAGCCGTTAAGCTATTCTTATTCTCCTAACTCTGCCAACCACTACAAGTGCACTCGACAGATCGTGCAGCACTCTGCGTCGTGTGAAAACCTGGCTACGATCTACTATGACAGACGACAGACTTTCCGGATTGTGTATGATGAGTGTACACAGATAGAAAATTAGCAAGAAGAAAAAAGAATTCATGAATAATGTTGTAGATGAATTTGGCAAAGGTCGTCGTCGCCTTCAGTTTCTCTTTAGATAGGTGTGTATACACCTATCTAAAAAAAAACTGAAGGCGACCTAATGGATAATCCACCTTATATATGACCAATATAACATTATATAGGTTCCGCTTGGTATATATAATATATATATATAGGCCTACCAAGGCGAATATATATAATGTATTATTAATATATTATATGCTTGCCATGCTATTTGTGTGTGTGTGTGTGTGTGTGTGTGTGTGTGTGTGTGTGTGTGTGTGTGTGTGTGTGTGTGTGTGTGTGTGTGTTTGACTTGGTTGGCTGACTTGGCTCACCCAACTTTTAAACACTTCCCGGGCCTCTGTCATGCACCCTTGCTTTGGGTAAATAGATTGTGTGCTTGGGTCTGTTTGGAGTGTGTTGGGTCCATCAGGGGCCTACGCAACTATTGCCTTCGTGGTGGAAGTATATAGGCCATTGTGTTCATGTATAGACGCACGTGTGCATTTGTAGGCGCATGCATGTATGCATTGTGTGTGCATATGTATATATGTATGTATCTAGGTATGACTGTATGTGTGTATGAGGATCTATATAAACGATGTTGTTTACTGGAGATTGGGAGCAGTCATCACCCTTAGAAAGTATACATGTCATTTAGTGTTTGCTTCTAAAAACATCAATACGAAGTTTTTTCCATTATTGGTTAATGGTTACGAATCAGACACAGTTTTAGAGTTGGGTTTAGAGTTTTCTTCGCAGTGACGTTAATAATAATTAACGAAACGACATTGACAAACATATTATGTCGTTTGACAGTGTTTTAGAGGTGTCCAAGCGAAGCGATGCATTTTACAATGTTAGCGACATCTTATGACTGCCATAGATCCGTTGACGTCTACCTCCCACTCCCCTTCGAGGGGTTGTAGTCCAGCCTGAACAATTCGATTCCGAGTTTGACGACATCTCACGGCATCAAATGTCGTTGACGTTGGTTAGTTAGTGTTTAACAGCACTGCAACATAAAAAGATGATTAATATCGCCCTCCTTTCTTCAGGCGTGGGACTGACACTACCCCGGGTATAATAGTGACAGATTTGATATGAAGTTTGCTTTAACCAGTTCTCACTGTTCGTATGGTTGATGGATGCATCCTGCATACAGACACTTATCTAGCGGAGGTGGATAGTTTAACGACATCTTACGGCAGCAAACGGCGTTGACATCGGCAGAAACCAGTTTGCGCTCATATATAAAGACTAGACGATTGCCCGTGCTAACACGGTAATATAAGTGACCACGGTTAGACACTCATAGAATGCAGCTAAATGTAAATGTACCCTACGCGATTTCCTATAGCGACCGTAATACTATGTTCATTTTTCAGTGAATTGATGGGGTGTATCCTTCACTGCCCGTTTGAATAGGCGCTGGTGTTGATTTTAAGTTCCTTGATCAAAATATGTTTTTAGAATCTTCACCTAATCTTTCTCTGTATCTTCGCATTCGCTCTTTATTATGACGACGTTTCTTTTCAACATAATCGTAATCCATGATGTCTTTCAAAAGTGTTGCGATTCGTGAGAAAATCGGAAAAAGCGAAATAAAAATTAAACAAATTCCTTCTATGAGGATTGCATATACTTCTGAAGAAACGAAAAAACTGAGATGACGATAGGAAGTATATCGATTATAAATAAGAATATTGCTTTTTCGAATGAGTTCGTTTGACTTTGCATTAGGTCGCAATAGTAGGCCTAAACATGAACGTCATTGGTCAGAAATGTGGGGTGAAAGTAGGCTTTTTCGAATAAGTTCGTTTGAAATAGGCGCCATATGTAAACATAGCCTGTCGGGCCAGCTAAGAATATCCTCTCGCCAGAGGCCTGACCGAGCTCTCGCCGCAACGGCCGGCGAAGGGGCGGCACCTTGGCAAAGGCCTGAACAGCTTCCCCGCCTGGCAGAGGCCGCAGTGTTTTTCGAATAAGTTCGTTGGAATTAGGCGCAATATGTAAACATAGCCTCTCGGGCCAAGATCTTTCCACTCACAGGTCGGCCCAATAGGCGGGTCATGAATATGCGTGAATCGGAGTGGGGCGCTGTGACGTCACTGGAGGACTCGACCAGCGCTGCTGTCAGATACCGAAGGCCGTTTATGCTCTAGTAT
Organism: Allolobophora icterica; assembly: GCA_963556255.1. Classification (NCBI taxonomy): domain Eukaryota; kingdom Metazoa; phylum Annelida; class Clitellata; order Crassiclitellata; family Lumbricidae; genus Allolobophora; species Allolobophora icterica. Next base: position 48,221,292 of record OY744615.1, on the reverse strand, counting down.
TCAACTGACTAGTATACAAGTACACATAATATTTATTTTAAGTCAACTTGTCACTTGTCACTTGTCACTTGTGTGTCTATATTTTAGACTCTAGATCCTAACAGTCACTGCTATATGCAATTGTTTATTATTTGACATTTGCTCAGTTTAATTGTTTAACTTTTCTCTGTGGTTATGTTTAACTTTTCACTATGGTTATTTACAACTGCAGGAATATCTGCAAGTATACACGAAGTTTCTGCTGGACCTTTCAATGTGCCACCTTGTTAGAAATATTATCAAGTGAAACAAGTTACAAAAAGTTACATCAAAAAAGTAACATGTACAAAACTCTGAGTAGAAAATGCCTCTATAGATCTAGACAAGAAGCAGACCTAGAACTTGGATATTTCCAGTTATCAATGACACAATTGGTTATTTATTAGTATTGTAATAGGCTATCACTGACATAACAGATTATATAAGTTATACAAAAGCTTATCAGCTATCATTGATTTGATAGCTATTTCTATCACTGATGCTAATTACTACACCAGTTCTGTGACAATAACAATTTAATAAAAAATGAAAAATTAAATGGCCCATCTAATGTACAAAGAAACTATTGTTGACGTGTAATTGAAACTTATCATCAATGTTTCGCTGGTGCAGAAAGTTTGTTATAATCGACATTGCAGTCTTGTTGCCTACTGAGTGACCTTCTTCATCTTTTCGTAAGGAATCGTTTGGTGTTAGCTTTTTGCCTGTTCAGATAACGCATACGAATAAACGTGCGTGATCTGATGAAACAGCTGATCGCTGCTTCAGGGGCTGCTGGGAATTTGATTGTGAGTGCCGTCACTAGTGTAGCAATAACATTCTTCTCTTTGCGTAGTCCTGAGCCATCATTACGCCACGTATTCTTACAACTGGCAACAGCACAGTTCCCAGGCATCGTGGTCTATAAATTAAAAGCTTCTACAAAGTTTGGCAAACACGCGAAAATCTCGATAGATAGGCCTACACTAAGCACACTGAACAGTAAATATAATGAAAGTCATGTACTGAATGAGCGGAATGAACCTGAGTTTGCCCGAGTGGTCCACCAGTGACGTCAGAAACACCCCACCCCGAGTTAATGAGCCTCCCAGTACAAGCTTGCGGGCCAACCTGTTAGTGGAGAAACCTTGCTCTCGGGCGATGTCTCGCCGCTGCCGGCCAGCTAAGAATATCCTCTCGCCAGAGGCCTGGCCGAGCTCTCGCCGCAACGGCCGGCGAAGGGGCGGCATCTTGCTGCCTCGGCCTCTAAGGCGCAATATGTAAACATAGCCTCTCGGGCGACGTCTCGCCACGACCGGCCAGCTAAGAATATCCGCTCGCCAGAGGCATGGCCGAGGCCTGGGTGGCTTCGCCGCCTGGCAGAGACCGCGACGGCTTTGCCGCCCAGGCCTCTTCCAAGAGCCAGAGGCCTGGGGCGGCTTCGCCGCCTAACTCTTAAACGTAACACGTAAATGTGGACACAGCCTGTGACATTTCTCTTCGTTTATATTATTAATTCTGTAAACGCGTTTTTAAGGTGTCCTAAGAGCACAACGAATCGTTCAGTGAGTGTTTCGTAATGGTTGTTAACATGCATAGAGTTAGATTAACGCCACCTTATGCAGTCAAGACAATTAACGCCAATACTTTTACCCAATCAGAGATCAGCAAATACATGTCATCCAGAGATAACTTTATTTAACGACGTTGTGTCATAACAAAGGTGATTAGCCTCACCCTCCTCTTTTGTCTACGCTTTGGACTGATAATACCCGAATATAGAGTAGTAGCGGCAAATTTCTGGTCAAAATAATTTCTGAGGAACGTTGTACTTAGACACTTTAAAAAGTGATACTTTTAAGGTATATGTACGTATATATAATCGGTTATTCATATGCTGACACTAGCAGAACCTCCAATAAATTATACTCAAGAATTCATGCAACATCTAAACGCAACTGAGAATCATGCTGAAACTCAGGAAAACCACCCAAAAGAAACTAATATACATTGTATATCGAAGCGACGAGAGAGACTTGTGTGACCCGGAGAGAGGACCGGAAGTAGACGCTAATACCGTCACCGTGGGCTGGACGACCGCAGGATGAGGCGTTCAAGGGCGGTCACGGGATAAGTAGCCTAGAGGAGTCGATCGTAGGATCGGTATGTCATCAGAGCCCTGGTGCCAACTCTCAGTGACCGACAGGTCATCGAGTTGACCCTGTTGGAGGGAGTGAGAACCGAAAGCAAACTAGGTAGGGTGGTTGCGGATTTGACAGAAAAATGATTTTTTAGCAGTTCTACTGTTCGCATGCAATGTGGCCGACTGAGATTGCGAACAATGCAGTTCTATATAAATATTCTGCTAAAACGTTTTAAAGGTGTATAAAGAGCGCATTTAGTTACTCAGTATTATTGTTTTGTATTGGCCTGGCGTGTGCGGCATTTGGAGGATTAGGAAAAATGTGAAAGGCAAAAAATATCACCACCAGAGTCAAAATCTTATCTTATATGATTATTTGTAAAGCTATATCATGCTTTGGTAGAACCGGTGCTACTATACGGGTCAGAATGCTGGTGCTTGAGGATGGAGGACGAACGAAGATTGCTGGTGGCGGAGATGGGCTGGCTAAGAAGAATCATAGGCAAAATTATGCTTCACTAGCTCAATCTAGGTCTTTTGCTTCCATTGGCCCTGCCCTTTGGAATGAGCTTCCTCTGTCTGTTCGTTCTTCCATTCTCTCAGGTAACGTCTCTTCCTCTTTTAAGTTTCTTAAAACTTGCTTTTTCTCTCGAGGTCTCGCACCTGGAGTGTTTCTGAATGGCCCTCCCGCTAGAAGCATTTTATAAATATCCGAATATAATATTTTATGGCTTCAAAGGCGTATAATGTGGATAGCAAAACATTCTGTAAATTCTAACCGTTTCATCTATAAACCAAGAATTAAATACACGTTCAATGATTAGTAGATTCCATTGTTCAAGTAATCTAGAATTCGGCCAGTTACTGTCAACACCGGCAACAAGTGAGGCAAATTCAAGGAATCGGAGAGTCGACAGATATATCACGTTTCTGGAAAGAGATTTTTAAAGGTGTCTAAGGATCGCAATGAATTATTCAGTATTAGTTAATATACTTGAAGTTCTCTTGCAGTGCTCAACGACATCCTGTGGCTACCATCGACCATAACCTTACCTATTAAATGTTTGCACTTTTCCTGACCTGCTCTACCTCCGTTGCAATCAACCTATGGGTTCGCCACTTAGAAAGCGTCGAAATTTGCGCCCTCATCTTACCACGTCACGAATAGGCCAACCCCATAGTTCGATTATCCAGTAGACTGAATTGAAAGTCGTCAGTTACCCCATTACCATCAAGCGCGGCGAAGTTCACAAATTCACGAGGCCATCTTGGAAAAGATCTTATTTGAATGATAGTAGTAGTAACTTCAGTTTAACGACACTGTGTGATATGAAAGATCATTATCGTCGCCCTACTCCTTCGTCCAGGCTTGGGACTGGCACTGCCAGAGTACGAACAGTTCATTCGATAACTAGAAGGGTTAAAAATTTCATTAGCTAATTAGACGAGCCGCAAAATATATTGCATCTTTTGCAAATATTTAAGAGGTGTCTAATGATCACAATGAATTACCATTGTGTAAGTTAATATACTTGAAGTTCTTATTCGGTGCCTAACGACATCTTGTGATTGCCATGGACCTAGCCTTACCTAATAATATTTTGCACTCTTTTATAATTCAAGAACGCTTCTACTTCCGCTGTAATCATATTCTGGCTGCGCCACTCCTTCTCTTCCGTTCTCCGCTGTCAAAACAGCGTTTAGCGTTCGTCGTGTACGCACCGGCGTGTTCAGCTCTGATCGTTTCCTCAGACCCATCTACTCTACGGTTCCTTGATCTGCTTGCTCAGTTTGGTCTTCGTCAGCATGTAAGTGAGCCCACTCATGTGCTCGGCGGTATCCTTGATATGATCATCACGTCTGACGAAGTATCTGTCTGTGATCTACACGTTCACCCGCCGACTTTGTCTGATCACCAGCTCGTTGAACTAACTCTTCCCTTCTTGCATCTGCAACCCATACATGCTATTCGTATGGTGCGTGGCTGGAAGACCCTTGACTATCAAGTATTCCGTGATGCTCTTCGCTGCTCAAAACTTGCTTCTGACTCCTCTTCACTGGATGTCTTGTCGGTGGCTGACCTGTTTGACCTTTACTCCACCACCATGAACGAAATACTGGATAAATTACTACCTCAGCGGAGGGTCAAAATGCGCATGCGACCACTTGCTGTGTGGTTTGACAGCGAGTGCCGCCAGAATCGTCGACGTACACGCTGTCTTGAAAGACGCTACCGTCGCTCGAAAGATCCGGCCGACCACCTGACGTGGGTGACTCAACTCCGATCGCTCCATCGTCTATATCGCCGCAAGGAGGCTGAATTTTGGGAGAGACTCGTCGCTCGAGATGAAAAGAACCCAAAACGTCTCTGGTCTTCCATCTCGGGACTCCTGGGCCGAGCCTCCCGTTCGTCTTCCTCTCCTGCGTTTTCGGCCAATGATTTCCTCAGAATGATGACAGAAAAGATTGCGGGCTTACGTGCTTCAACCGCTGACTCGTCTCCACCTGAATTCACACGCACGGACTTCAAGTTTGGTGACTTTCGTCCCATCCTTGAGGCTGATCTTCGACGTGTTCTCAGCTCTTCAAATCAGAAATCTTGTGAACTGGACCCGCTTCCTCCGTTTATTCTTACTAATGTTTTGGATGATGTTGTCCCATTTTTGATATATTTGTTCAATAGGTCTCTAGCAGAGGGCCATCTCCCTCCATCTCAGAAGCAAGCTATTGTCTTCCCTACCCTCAAAAAACCTAATCTTGACTCACAAGTATGTTCTAACTATCGTCCTATTTCTAACCTTTCTTTTCTCTCTAAAACTCTTGAGAGACTTGTCTCGCTTCAACTTCTGCCCTATCTTGAACAGTCTGGACTCCTCCCTTCTGGTCAATCAGGGTTTAGAGGTCACCATTCTACGGAAACTGCCCTCCTGTCCCTTCTCTCGGACATTTATACTGCCATTGACAGGTCTCATTTGACGCTTCTAGCACTCTTTGATGTTTCCTCGGCCTTCGACATGGTTGACCATGAAATCCTACTTCAACGTCTTGAACTATCTTGTGGTCTCAGTGGTCTCCCTCTTCTTTGGTTCAAATCTTACCTCTCTGACCGTACTCAGAGGATTGTCCTTGGTGACTCTAGAACTGCCTGGGTTAGAGTTGAGTATGGTGTCCCACAGGGTTCTGTCCTTGGCCCCATTCTGTACTTACTCTACACAGCTGACATTCCTTCTATATTTACTAAACACTTTACCTCTGGTCACCTTTATGCAGATGATGTTCAGATCTTTGTCCAAGGCCCATCCTCTCAGCAGATCTCCCTTGTTGGATCCATTGATTCCCTGTCACATGATCTCCACTCTTGGATGTCATCAAATCGACTTAACCTTAACTCTTCTAATACCCAACTGATCTGGTTTGGCACTAAACAGCAACTTTCTAAACTTGATATCCCACTTCTGTCGTCAATATACCATGCTTTTTCATTTTCATCAAGTGTTCGGGATTTGGGTGTCACCCTTGATAGTACCCTCTCGTTCTCTGAACACCTCTCCCACCTGACACGTTCCTGTTTCTATCATCTGAGGCGTTTCAGGTAGTCCCCTAAGCCGCCGCCGTTAGCCGCCGAGCCGCAAAATTTTCTGCAAGCCGAAAAACCGCCTAACATTTTGCGGCTTGGCCGAAAAACCGCCGAGAGTTATTTCACGGCTAGCCGCCGGAAAAAAGTTCAGCTACAACATGCACAGAGATGCGATTATAAGGTTTGCACGCTGGCTTGAGGTCAGTGAGAATACTAATTACTAACTAGAGTCATGACTTTTGTAAATTACCTCACAAGCTCGGATTTACTTAATCTGTTCTGTTTTGCATAACTTTCTGTGTGCAACACATCATGGCCGTTCATTTGTTTATAGCATTGTTTTACAGTTCTAATGTATAATTAATTGCCTTATTGGAACTCAGAACTCTCTATAGTCGATACACTTTATGAACAAACTATGTTTCAAGCCGTAATTTTTTTGCCGGATGAATTTTAGCCGAAAAAGGTAGTTTACGAATTTTTACGGCTAGCCGAAAAACCAGCCGTAAATTTGCTCAAGCCAGCCGTTAACCAGGATAATTGCGGCTTAGTGGTATAGTTTCAGGGCTGTAAGAAGATCAGTTTCTCCTTCAGTGTTTACTACTATGGTCCATGCCTTCATTTGCTGCCGCATTGACTATTGCAATTCATTGTTTGCTGGGCTCCCTAAAGCGCGCCTTTCATCTCTGCAGTCTGTTCTGAATGCGGCTGCCAGGCTCATTGCCCGTTTTCCTCGCTTCTCTCACATAACTACCTTTATGACTGATGTACTTCACTGGCTTCCTGTTGCTTCCCGCATCCAATACAAGGTTCTTCTCCTGGTCTCTAGGACTCAACTGGGAAAAGCTCCTAAATACCTCTGTGACCTAATGCGCAAACCTCTATCTGCTCTGTCTTCCCGCCGTCTTCGGTCTGCTGACCGCCTTGATCTGCTTGTCCCTCGCGCAAGGACTTCGATGGCTCAGCATCGTGCGTTTGCCATCCTTGGCCCTTCCTTATGGAATGACCTGCCCCCCTCTCTCCGTAGCAAGATTTTGCTTGGGATCTCGCCTTCTTCTCTCCGCTGCCTAAAGACCTTTCTTTTCCCTCGGGGCTGACACGCTGGGAGCGCCTCTGAATAGTCTATGCTGTGAGAGGCGCTTTATAAATAATTATATAAGATAAGATAAGATCCGATCGCTTGACACGCTTTCTCGACAACGCAATTGAATCGACGCAATCGAATTCTAACGAATGTCGACCTTCAAACCGTCATCTGCCGACCCTTACGGTAAAAAACTAAAACGAATCGCCCACTTTGACGATCCGTTGCTAATGACGACCGCCAAGACGTCACTGTGACGTAATCGCGGTTATTTATGGCGTGATCCCTTGAGGGTAATAAGCAGAAGGGAGGGAAGTATGCGCCGAAATTTACGCCTTTGCACTTAAATTGGGTTCACGGGGTCAATGAGTACATTAATAATGATAGAGTGACTTTTCAACGTCGACATAGTAAGATGTCCTATGTTAGGAGATATGGTGACGTTTTGAGAAAGACAATTATGTTAAGGTATGCGGTGGTTAGTGAAGATTAGGAACGACTGTGACTATCTGCAGTGCCTCCGCTGGGGGGTCACTACGATGAGAGATAGGTGACTTTTTTAGAAAGTCACCCATGACATTGATCTAACACTCTCTTGAACGAAAGAAACGCCTATGACTTTCGTTTGAAAGTGTTTTAGAGGTGTGTAAACGAAACGATGCATTGTGCAATGTTAGCGACATCTTGTGACTGCTGTAGGGTGGTCGACGTCGAACTCTAGCTCCCTTGGAAGGGCTGTTACGGAAGTCTAGCCTGAACCTTGGATATCTATATTTAAATATAGATATGGATGGCCTGAACAAGTCAATTTCAAGAGTTTAACGACACCTTGCGACACCAAGTGACGTTGAGGTCGCTTAGTTACTGTTTAACGACGCGGTGTAATAAAAAGATGATTATCCCTCTTCCTTTCTCGAGGCTTTAGACTGACATTACCATAGGGATAAAAAAAAAAAGTAGTGGCCGATTTGATAGGAAAATTACTTTCACCCGTTCGAGCCTCTTCCATGGATGATGAAAGAATCGGCGAACAATTCAGTCGTTTATAAAGATTCTATAAAATCGTTTTAAAGGTGTCGAAAGAGCGAACTGAATTATTCTGTAATAGTGTTTCCTAATCGTTATTTGCATGCGGAAATTTAGTGTAAGCAGAGGCACTGTTCAGTGAGTAGTTACTATCCGGATGAATGCATATATTGCGTCTTTGTAAAGCATTTTAAAGGTGTCTGAGATTCGTAATGAATTATTCAGTATTAGTTCTTAATTTGTGGTTCCTTTAGCGACATCTTGTGGCCGCCATAGACTAGCTTATATGATTGCACTTTACCTGGCGCACGACCGCCTCTACTTTCGCTGCAATCAACTTGTGTCATGAAGAAGATGATGATTAGCGTCGCCCTCCTTTTCGATCCCGGCTTCGGTCTGACACCACGCGAATATAAGGCAGTGGCAGAGTTTGATCCAATGATTAGAAAGGATAAAAAGAGGTTATGACGACGTATAATTATTATGGCATTAAAGGTCGTTGACGTCGATAGAAAAGAATATGAAAGTCAAGCATTACGCATTACGGCTTGGTTTTGGCGCACCAGCGCAATAGAAGTTACTAATTACAATTGCAATCATATTTATTTTAAATCAGCGGTTCTCAACCTTTTTAGTGCTGCAACCCCTTTGCAATATTTTCAAAGTTGAGGCGACCCTTAACAATAAAATTGATTGGGTTACTCCCCTTCACAGCAGTTTAACTACCATTATGATGCATTTCATTTCTCGTCATTTGATAATCCATAGGCCTACCTAACATGCATAGGCCATAATAGGATAATAAATCATTAATCAACAAAACAATTTTGAAATTTGTAAAAGTAAGATTTAGTAAATAAAATCTTTACAGTATTTGAAGGTTTATATTTATTGTGTATTGTACTGTGACTGTTCAATTAAGAATTACAAATTTCAATGGCAGCTGCTAAACTTAAAGTTTAAGCATTACTTAATAAAGTTAATATTTAAAAAAACAAAGCTACAGAAAGCGAACAATATTATTTCAGTTATAACTAGAAAAGGATAAGTTTCGCAATCCAAAAAAGAGCGTCAATGAGAAGGCTGTGCTTGTTTCTTTCGCACCAGATCAGAAATTCTCTGTCTAGTCTTTGCAAGAGCAAAATGCAAAAATCATAATTACATAAAATATTAAATATTAAGAAACTACGCTGACTACTTTTTTTACAAATTTCTGACGGTTCCAGCCGACCATTGGCAAATCCTAAGGCGACTCCCGTGGGGGTTGCGACCCAAAGGTTGAGAACCGCTGTGTTAAATGATTTCTAGTTTCCATTGTTTAAGATGTCATAATAATATCCACAAGTTCGAGCTACAATAATATTCAACAATTTTGTAGAGTCGATGTATATATTACATTGTTAGAATACAATTTAAAGGTGTCTAAGGATCGCAATGAATTATTCAGTACAAGTTCATATCCTTGCAGTGCTTTCCACTGCCTAGCGACGTCTTGTGGATGCCATCGACTTACTCTTATAAGATAATTTTCTGCACTTTTCCTGACACAGTACCGCCTCTACTTCCGCTGTAATCAACTTCTGAGTCCACCAATCCTTCTCTTCCGTTCTCCTCTGTCAAAACATCCGATCGCTTGACACGATTTCTCGAGTACACAGTTGAAAATATGATTTCAATGGTTTAATATTGAATTAGTTAGATGCGAAAATAAATTGTCGACTTCCATAGCGTCATCTGCCCACCCATACATGTTCCAGATCTAAAACGAATTCCTGCGGTTCTTATATATAGTTGTATAAGGACACTTAAAAGAGGTGTCTAAGACATTAGACGAAGATTCATGTTTAAATTTTAGGCCTATGACATTATGTACGGTCTTACTGTTTAATGAATTAAATTAAATGGAGGCAATGAATACACATATTTAGTCCTTGTAGAGCATGTTAAAGGTGTATAAGGTTCGTAATGAATTATTCAGGATTAGTTCTTAATTGAAGGGCTTGCAGCAATAACCAGGTATGTCGGATTTTTGAGTTTTGGGAAAATGGCTTCAAAGATTTGACACTTCAAACTGTTATATCTAAGCCAATTTACGAGATATCGACAAGCTGTTTGAAGTACCATGTGAGTTATTACTGTCTTTCACGAAATTGTTACATAATGCAATGCAAAAGATAACATTAATGTTTTTTTCACGACATTTTGCTTCATACCTGGTTATTGACATTCAATAACACAGTATGAAGCAAAAATCGTCTGCTGTAAGTCGACATACCTTATTCTTGCACCAAATGGTGACTAGCACACAGTACAAATTAATCGTGCAATAAGAAGGTAAGTCATCATAGCTACATTACAGTAAGAAAAAAATAACGCAAAATCAGTGAATTGTAGAGTAAGTAAGAGGCAATAACCGGGTATGTCAAATAACCTGATTATTGCACCGGTTGTAATACAAAGATTACAAGAAAAAACGACAGTTTTTGTTATCATACCGGGTTATTGCACTGAAGTTATGCTACCGGCTGCTAAATAGCATATGTCGACAAACTGCTTTATCCGAAAGCCAATTCAAAAATAATCAGATTTGCACCAAATTTGCAGGGTATATAGAATACAATATTCCAAGCACGCTGGCATACTTTTTCACATAAACCAGGTATGTCGACATACCTGGTTATTGAGGCAAGCCCTTCAATTGTGGTTCTTTTAGCGACATCTTGTGGCCGACATAGACCTAGCTTACATTTT
>OY744615.1:48178193-48205693 GCA_963556255.1 Allolobophora icterica | reverse complement strand
TTACTTGTTTCATTTAACATGCATGCGCTTTGTGAAATTGTTAAAATTTTTGATGTACGATATTACGTTAACGGCCGATATATTGCTATTAAATATCATTAAAGTAAGTAAGTAGGTATATTCTTTATTAAACCGCTTGCTGAAGAACCGCACTACAGTGCGCAAGCAGAAAAATTATATACAGAATCAGTAAGAAAACAACATTCTTCCTCTTAAAGTTTTCGTGATATTATTGTTTACAAGGTTCATGACCCTGTCGTGAGAACGTGATCGGGAGAATAAGGAGTGGGTTTTCTAGGTGGTAGCAGCTTGTGTAAAACATGTCCTGGGTGTTTAAGAACTCATGAGAACTTACCATTATGAACCTGCCGGCCGAGTGGGTCAAAGGTGGGACTATCACCAGGAAGGCACCGCAGTCACCTGGGAGGCACCTCAGTCGGATCAACCTGTCTATGATGGACTGAAGTCTATTTTTATCCTGCTGCCGAGCAAAGCTCAACTATGCAGGGCTCGCATACAGCATGCGTATTGGTGCGAACATTATGAAAATTATGAGTTTGGGCCCTTAAGGACATGAGCTTTTAAAACGCGCAATGCATACAACGATTGTATCATAATTTTTATGCATAGAGAAAGATAAGGTTTTGTAAGTTTTGGTAAGGTAGAATTAGGTAAACTAAGATTCGTTGACTTACTAAGTAAGCAAGGAAGCCAATGAGTCACATAATATCACTAACTAACTAACTAACTAACTAACTAACTAACTAACTAACTAACTAACTAACTAACTAACTAACTAACTAACTAACTAACTAACGAACTAACTAACTAACTAACTAACTAACTAACTAACTAACTAACTAACTAACTAGCTAACTAGCTAACTAACTAGCTAACTAGCTAACTAACTAACTAACTAACTAACTAACTAACTAACTAACTATCTATCTAACTAACTAACTAACTAACTAACTAACTAACTAACTAACTAACTATCTATCTAACTATCTAACTAACTAACTAACTAACTAACTAACTAACTAACTAGCTAACTAGCTAACTAGCTAGCTAACTAGCTAACTAGCTAACTAACTAACTAACTAACTAACTAACTAACTAACTAACTAACTAACTAACTAACTAACTAACTAACTAACTAACTAACTATCTATCTAACTATCTAACTAACTAGCTAACTAACTAACTAACTAACTAACTAACTAGCTAACTAGCTAACTAACTAGCTAACTAACTAGCTAACTAGCTAACTAACTAACTAACTAACTAACTAACTAGCTAACTAGCTAACTAGCTAACTAGCTAACTAACTAACTAACTAACTAACTAACTAACTAACTAACTAACTATCTATCTAACTAACTAACTAACTAACTAACTAACTAACTAACTAACTAACTAACTATCTAACTAACTCGCTCGCTCGCTCGCTCGCTCACTCACTCTGACTCCTGTTCGTTTGTTCAGTCATTCATTTATTCATTCGATCATTGTCCATCCGTTCATTATTTCAATCTTTCACAGATTCTAATAATCGTTTATCCGGCAGATGTATCGACGGAAACTACAAGCGAGTGATTGATTGATTGAATGAATGATTGATTTCAGTGCAATTGGCTTCAACGATCGATTTCTTTAGGAAGTCGACATTTGCAGTTTCCAACATGTCGCATTATTCATAAGAAGTTAACTGTTCCATGAGTGGAAATAGAGCAATATATTTACTCTTTAGAAGCGTTTTAAAGGTGTCTAACACCTCAATTATTTGTGCAGTATTAGCTTCATTTTCTGAGGACTTTTGAATACAAGAAGCACTAAGCTGCTATTGTAGTTATTTTTTTATCATCACCATCATCGTCATCGTCCTCGTCATCATCATCGTCAAGATCATCATCACCACCACAACCACTACCAGAATCGAGCTATATATTTCCCCTTTGAATGCGTTTTAAAGGTGTCCAAAAACCTCAATGATTTGTGCAGTATTATCTTCATTTACGGAGGGCTTTTACATCATCATCATCATCATCATCATCATCATCATCATCCTCATCATCATCATCATCATCATCATCATCATCATCATCATCATCATCATCATCATCATCATCATCATCATCATCATCATCATCATCATCATCATCATCATCATCATCATCATCATCATCATCATCATCATCATCATCATCATCATCATTTTGGTCTCTCAGTTTCCTAAAAGAATGTACGGAGATATTATTATTATTACTATTATTATTTATCTTTTTATTGGTAGGTCCTATAGGTATTGTTATTTTGATGCAATTAGCCATGAAATTTTAATTTTGGCTCTTAGTCTGTGATAATAAAATTAGTTCCTTGCTGTGTTTTAACGCCATCCTGCGGCTGCTAGAGTCGTTGACATCGACCTCGCCTATACGCAGACTCAACCCAGATATTCAAGACCAACAATACAACAAAGATGAGCATAATTAATAATCAACTGGTGTTGATGATAGAGACAAAAGTATCACAGATTAAGTAAAATCTACATAATATTTAGAATTTTAGATCGGTTGAAACTGTAATTTTTATACAAATATAAACCTCAAATTGTTACTTGTTACTTAGACACCTGGAATTTGCGTATGGAGACAGAATAATATCTATGGACGTAGGACTTTTTCATTATGGTTGTCAATTGTAAGCCTTATTTATAATATGGGTAATAAGATTAACAAAGGTGTCTAAAACACCATTTAATAATGATTTTATCTAACAATATAATTTCGGTTGTCCCGTCAGTTTGTCTGTCGGTCGTGTAACTTGGTCGTGTAGCTGCCAACCCAAGGTCTCGCCTCATACTAGCCGGTAAATGGTTAGGGTCAGTGAGGGTGGAATGGAGGGAGGGAAGGAGACGTTAGCCAGCCACTGACTCTACAGCCACTGACCCAGAGCCGTAGCTAGGGGGAGAGCAAGGGGAGCGATCGCTCCCCTGAGACCATTTTCCAAAATGTGGGGTCTTTTTCACAATTTATTAATTCCAATAGTTCGAATATTATTTATTCCAATCGTTCAAACGACATAAGAAATATGTCACTTAGTCCTTAAACGGTAAACCTCTTTCAAACTACACTACTAAACAGTTGGCTGAGGCAAGAGGTATTCTTGTAACACTTGATATGTTCGAATTCTTAGTTCTTTTATTCTGCGAAAGAGTGCCACAGTTTCAGTTTATCCACATATTTACAGAAAATTAGCACTGATTTGCTCTGAGAGTCTAATTCAACTATTTGAAAACGAGATGAAAAACATGCGAAATGAAGTTGAATCTGAGTTTGAATGGATCGAGAATTAAACAGCTGAGCTGGCTCAGAAACGTGATATTACTACTGACTTCATGATCAACATAGAGTTTGAAATAGAAAGAAATTCCATGAGGGAATATCAGTGGATGATTCCAGAAAAAAATCATGGTTGAAACCTACACAGTGTCTCTAGATTGTGTCATAAATAGCACAACTCAAAAATTTCATTAACAGTAACTCATTTCTCGATGACCTGGGTCCGGGACTTGGTAGTCATCCTGGACCAGGAGCTTACATTCACGTGGCGCATAAATCCTCTCTCACGCAGCTGCTATTACCAGCTCCGGCAACTCAAGGTGATCTTCCGTTATTTATCGCCCGGTGCAGCTTCCACACTTGTTTCTTGGTTGGACTACTGCAACACTATCTATGACGAACTCCTGGCCTGCCGAACTGAGCCCCTGAATAGAATCCTGCGTTCTGCTACCAGCCCCCAGGTTTGGCCGAGTGTCTGCGTATACAAGGGATGTCCTCCACTGGCTCCCCTTCCCACCGTGCATTACTTACCGAAGCTCTGCCTTGGTCCTGCGGTGCTTTGAGAGCTTGGCCACTCCATATCTGCGGTAGCTCTGCTGTCCCAACTCATGTTCGCAGCGTCGTTGCTCTCCACGCTCAGTTTCGCAAGCTGAGCTTATTGTTCCCCGAGCGGACATGACCTGGAATGGGTTCCCTACCAAGCTCAGCCAAATACCAAGTGGTCATTTCACCTCGTTTCTTACTATCCTTATAATTCTGTAGTTCGACCTTGGTTGGGCTGGGAGTGTTCCTCAGTAGGCAATCTCGAAGGGGCGCTGTATAAAGCTGCTTTAATAATTAAGGACATACCTTATCGCATTAGAAGCCGTGCGCGTCGATAGGAAAAAATATTCTGTAAATTTTAACCGCATCATCTGGAAGCCAAGCTTTGTATTTGCGCCTAATGATTAGTAGTTACCAAGGTTCAAGATATCTTGACTTACTGCCGGTAGCTCGAACATCAATGATTAGGCGAGTCGACAAATATATTGCGTCTCTAGCAAACATTTTAAAGGTGTCTAAGGGTTGGAAGAATTATTATTGAGTATTAATTCATATACGTGCAGTTCTTTTTCTGTGCCTAACGACATCCTGTGGCTGCCATCAACCTAACCTTACATAGTTATTTCTTATATTCTTTCCCGACACACGACCGCCCCCAGAACTGCCGTAACCACCTTCTGGCTGCGCCACTCCTTCTCTTCCGTTTTCCACTCTAAAAACATCAGGGAACTTGACACGAATAATTTATTATTCTCGACAACGCAATCGACGCAATCGTATTCTAACGAATGTCGACCTCCACACCGTCATCTGCAGACCCTTACGTCGTAAAACTAAAACGAATCGCCCACGTGGACGATCCGTTGCTAATGACGACTGCCATGAATTCACTGTGACGTGATCGCGGTCATTAATGGCGTTATCCTTCTGAGGGTAATTAGCAGAAGGGCGTGAAATGTTATGCACTGATGCTTTGGGTAACTAGATTGTGTGCGTGGGATTATTTGGGGAGTAAGTAAGTAGGTCAATCTTGCAGAAATCATTCACCAGGGGCCTACGCAACGAATGTTTTCTTTGTCAAAGTATATAAGCCAAAGTGTGCATGTATGTATTTATGTATTGTACGCATGTATGTATCATATATGTATGTATGTATGTATGTATGTATGTATGTATGTATGTATGTATGTATGTATGTATGTATGTCTGTATGTATGTATGTATGTATGTATGTATGTATGTATGTATGTATGTATGTATGTATGTATGTATGTATGTAGGTAGGTAGGTAGGTAGGTAGGTATGTATATATGCAGATCTATATAGATGATGTTGTTTATTGGCGTTTGGGGAGCAGTCATGGCTAATATGTAAAGTAATTGTCTCTAAGGCATATATACAAAGCCTTTTAAACTCTTAGTTAATTATCCACAGTCTTAGATTTTCTTTGGGGTTTGTTTTGAAACGAATGAGTTAATGATTAAACGCTGTTTTTAATTAAATTTGGGAGTACTCATGTCTATGATGATGGCCCCTTTACGCAGTCCTATACACGATATTAAAATGTTTGTCTCTAACAATATTTTCCATTATTATTCAATGGTTTCTTAGAGCTGTGTTGATGATTGCTACGAGTCGACTATCCAACCCTAGTCACTGCCATGTCAGAATGATCGATTAATAGTTAAACAAACGTCTTTGCCAAATATATAACATCGTTTTAAAGTGTTTCAGAGGTGTCCAAGCAAAACGATATATTGTGCACCGTTATGGACATCTTCTGACTGCTACTAGGTCGTCTACGGCGATCTCCTCTCCCCTCGAAATGCTGTATACCAGCCCGAACAATTGGATTCCAAAAGTTTAACCATGCCTTGCGGGATCACAAGTCATGACGTTGACTAGTTACTGTTTAACAACACTGTATCATAAAGAAGATGATTTGAGTCACCTCTCTTTCTCCGCGCTTAAGACTGGCATTACCACATGTAATATAACGATGGATATGTTAGAGATGTTACATTGTCCAGTTCCTATCATTGGTATGGAATGTGACCCATTAACCCGATTGTGATGCAGTCAAATATGAAGAATTTATTAAACCGTTTTAAAGGTATCTTAGAAGGACACTGAATTATTTGTAAAAGTGCTGCTTAACTGTCGTTTACAATCGTAATTAGTTTATCGCAAACCTTGTGACAGTCTGGACATTTAAAGCCTATAGGCTATACTCCATCAGAGATCAACATTTATGCATGTCATCCAATGATAAATGTAGTTT
Organism: Allolobophora icterica; assembly: GCA_963556255.1. Lineage (NCBI taxonomy): Eukaryota > Metazoa > Annelida > Clitellata > Crassiclitellata > Lumbricidae > Allolobophora > Allolobophora icterica. The sequence goes on along the minus strand of OY744615.1, from coordinate 48,199,528 downwards.
TCTGATTTACGACGCTGTTTCATACCAAAAAATAATGATTAGCGTCGCCCTCCTCCTTTCTTCAGGCTTCAGACTGGCAACTCCCGAACATAGGGTAGTGGCTGCATATTTCTTCTCTCTGTGGTAAAGTAAAACAGCTGTATCTTGTCAAACAAATGGCCATAACGGGTCAAAGTAATTTCTGAAGAACGTTGTACTAAGACACCTTTAAAACGTGAAAATTTGGTGTATATGTTCGTAAATATTGCCAAAATTTCGTCTGCGTCGTTTGTGCGTTTATCTAATAATATTATACTTCGTAAATAAACGGAAATTTAAGCAGTTGTAAGACATAAACCAATTTATGCATACATTGTTAGATTCGGATGCGTTATTACCTAGGATTACATAGCTGAGCAGTTTAACTACCTGTTTCATTAACGTACATACTATTTGTGAACTTGCTATTATTTGATATATCAGATATAGTCTGATATACGATATGAAGTTAACTGCCGATATTGCTGTTAGATATTATTGAACTGAAGATTAATAAATAATCGCTTTTAAATTCCAAAATTAGAATAAGAATCTCATGTCGCAATTGCATGCATTGTAAATAAAGAATCTCACGTATACATTAAATATCTTCATTAGGAATCTTTCTTTCATTTAAATATCTTGCGTATATCAATTTTGTCTCAAATGCCGCCGTATCACAATTATACGTGTATCACACACACTGTTACCATATTACTTTTTTTTAGTTAAACAATGAATTGTAGGGTATACTGTTTTGTTACCTTTAAATGGGGTCCTTCTGGCGCCATTAGGATAGGGGGGGATAGACGAATGGTAACAGACATGGCCAGGAGAGCATTAGATCGCGGTTAGATACCCGTAGCCACCTCTAGGGCGGCGCCTTGCATGGCTGCCAAGCCGTGTGTTTAGTTAAGATCTTGATTGCATACTGTCGTGTTTCAATGTAATCTCCCATTATTTGATTATTCGTGGATTCGCGACCAGCTGGGTGCGCTCTAAAGTCGAATCGGAGCTGAATGGAGTTACACGGTCATTGAAGAAAAATAATGGTTACGCTGGTAGAGATGTTGTATTTCTAGTTTGGGTGAAAAGCTTAACAGAGGTGTCGAAAACACCATTGAACGATTTATGCTGGTATAGCGTTATAACACTCACTCACTCACTCACTCACTCACTCACTCACTCACTCACTCACTCACTCACTCACTCACTCACTCACTCACTCACTCACTCACTCACTCACTCACTCACTCACTCACTCACTCACTCACTCACTCACTCACTCACTCACTCACTCACTCACTCACTCACTCACTCACTCACTCACTCACTCACTCACTCACTCACTCACTCACTCACTCACTCACTCACTCACTCACTCACTCACTCACTCACTCACTCACTCACTCACTCACTCACTCACTCACTCACTCACTCACTCACTCACTCACTCACTCACTCACTCACTCACTCACTCACTCACTCACTCACTCACTCACTCACTCACTCACTCACTCACTCACTCACTCACTCACTCACTATGTTGTTTGTTCGCTCGTTCGTTTGTTCAGTCATTCTTTGGTCCATCCGTTCATTATTTCATTTATTCATAGACACAGATTTTTATAATCGATGCAGAAGCAGTTACTCGTTAATTTAGCAGATGTATGGACAAACTACAAGCGAGTGACTGATTGATTGATTGATTGATTGATTGATTGATTAATTAATTGATTGATTGATGTGCAATTTGCCTCCACGGTCCATCATCTGCCTAAGGTGGGTGTCATCTACCAGTCCAACGAAACTGCGTCAGTTACTGTTAACAAAAGCCGAAGCAGGCGGCCAACAATCCGGTCATTGAGACCACGACCGATTTTTTGTGAAGTCGAGAGTTGCACAGTTCTCTGCGTATCACATTATTATGTATAATTTAATGCGATATGTTCAGTGGATAAAATCGAGTAATATATTTCGTCTGTGGGTACGTTTAAAAGGTGTCTAAAGAGCTCAATGATTTGTGCAGCGTTAGAATAATTTGTAACTGAAATTGTAATTGTAACTGAACATTTATATAGCGCCACTCAAATCAACAACGCTCTCGACCCGCATTACTGAAACAGCCGTCCCGTCTTTGCTTTCTGAAATTTATTCAGCTGTTGATAGGTCCGAACTCACTCTTCTGGCGCTATATGATGTCTCCTCAGCCTTTGACATGGTTGACCACACCATTCTTCTTCAGCGCCTTGAAACCTCTTGCGGTCTGAAGGGCCCCCCTCTCCAGTGGTTCCGGTCATACCTGTCTGATCGCACTCAGATGGTTATCTCTGGTGAATCTAGAACTCTGTGGGTCCCTATCAAACTGGGTGTTCCGCAGGGCTCTGTTCTAGGCCCTCTCCTCTTTATTTTGTACACGGCCGGTGTCGTGGTCTACGCGGGTGCATGCATCAAGGGAAGAAAACCGACGCGTCAACAAGCTTGTTTACAACGCACGGAAAATTCTGCAGCAAGCTGTCAACATTAATTCGGTGCATGCAACAAGGATATACGTGTTCAGTAGGACTTTCCAGGGAAAAGTACAGTGACGTCACAGAACGTTCTGGAATCCGGGAGAACTCTATATAAGATAGACCTGATGTACATTAAGGGCCTTTTGACGAAGATTTGTAAACGTTGAAACATTGATCGTATAACGTTCAATCGAGACCAGCCAACCTGTGTGCTGTCTACGATTGTGATATTTGATAGACGAGTTGACTTACTCTACACTTAATCGACTTTATTTTCAAATAAAGATCTTTTAATAGTTCCTTCGTTGGTTCGTCGTTGCGATCGAAGGAGTCGACCGCGACATTATTGGTGTCAGAAGCGGGATCATCGGTGTTGGATCCGGTGAAGAAGACGCGAGCCGGCGGAGGAAGGAGTCAACCCGGAGGATCAAGAGACGGTCTGTTCCAGACAGCGAGCGGATCGAGACGCCTTTCTACCGTGGGAGACGGGTGAATCGGCATACGACAATCGGACGGACGAAGTGCGTCGTTCGGCTGAGACAGCAGAAGACAGCAGTCAACATACGGGTAAGATCCTAGGTGTTGTCGTGGCTGAGAAGGAGAAAAGAGAGTGGAGTTGCAGCCGAGTGGGAGGCAGCCATTATTTCTCTTTCAATATCTGCTGATTATTTCTTTGAAATTTGATCCATTGTTGTGATCGAGGCCAGACTTGCGTGAGCTTGTATAGTTTTTGCGTACTTGGCGAGTGTACTTCTTTGGATACTGCATAGTTGCACTTTGGGTTGTGGAATTTTCCTTTTGGGTGGCGGGTTTGCCGCGTGGTGTCTGTTTTTTTTGTTGATTGTTGTTGACTGACTGTTTGTAAAAATGGAAGCGTTGCCAACAGAGATGCAAGCGAATATTCGCAAAATGTCGTCTGAGCGCCTTAGGGTGTATCTTATGAAGGCAGGAAGGGACGAAGATGATGTTATGTCATGGGATCGAAATCAATTAATGGAAGAATGGGCCATGGAGATTGGAAAAGAGGAAGAGGAATTTAAGGGTAGTCCAATATCTCCAACAGGAGTGGATTACGAGCTGCAGAAGCGCCGTCTGGAGTTCGAAATCCGTAAATATGAAGAACAAAGGGAGGAACGGAAGGAGAAGGAAGAAAGAGAAAGGGAGGAACGGAAGGAGAAGGAAGAAAGGGAGGAAAAGAGGAGAGAGGAAGAAAAGAAAGAACAAAGGGAGAAGGAAGAAAGGGAGGAAAAGAGGAGAGAGGAAGAAAAGAAAGAACAAAGGGAGAAGGAAGAAAGAGAAAGGGAGGAACGGAAGGAGAAGGAAGAAAGGGAGGAAAAGAGGAGAGAGGAAGAAAAGAAGGAACGGAAAGAGAAAGAAGAAAGAGAAAAGAAGGAACGGAAAGAGAAAGAAGAAAGGGAGAGGAAGGAAAAGCAGGAAGAACGAAATGTTAGAGATTCTTTAGCAAGTCGTACTAAGCGTTATAGTGATGCCCTTAAGAATATTCTTTGGAAATTTCCTTCCGACCCTATAGAAATTCCAGGTTTCTTTGATCACTTGGATGGTTTGTTTAATGTGTATGAGGTGGATGAAGATGTTAGAGCAAAATTATTGCTAGCCATTTTAAGCGAAAGAGCTAAGGCATTAACCATGCGCCTTACTGAGGCACAGCTCCATGACTACAAATTCCTGAAGGAGTTTTTGCTAAGGGAGTTTAAGATAAGCCCTTCAAATCTTAGAGCCCGATTTTGGTCGTTGCACAAAGCATCGGACGAATCATTTACGATCTATTCATCCAAATTGCGTGTGGCTCTTATGTATTATTTGAAAAGTAGAAAGATAACTGATGAGTTTGATAAACTTGTAAGTTTATTGGTTGCGGATCGGCTTAAGGAGTCCTTGTCGAAGGCTTGTTTAGATTATATCTTGGCCCAAGAAAAAGAGGAGTGGTTGAGCTGTGAAGACATAGCTAATGCGGCTGACATTTATGTAGCGTCGCATGATGGTGGGAATGACTTAGTATGCCGTAGTCATCCGACACCGAAGTATAACAATTGGACGAGAGGTCAACCACATGTTCAAGTCAATAACCAGACAGCTCAACCCAAGTCTCCCAAACCGGAAATAAGGGGTGAAGCCAAGATAGGTGCGAGGGTGTCTCAGGAGGAGGCCAAGGTAAAGGGTCTCTGTTTCCTATGTCATCAGAAGGGTCATAGGGCAAGGGAGTGCCAGACCAAACCAAGTTCTAAAAAGGTGAGTACTTGTATATCTGGGAACCCAACTGAAGAAGTGACCGACTTATTTGTTGAGAAGGTCAACGTGTTGCATGAGATACCTGAACAGGTAAAGCAAGGGAATTTATTGGATAATTCTAAACCAATAGGGTTGGAAACTGCTGTAAGGGTATACGAGAGTAGTATTGATGGATTACACGAGAGGTCGTATATCAATGTACAGATTGAAGATCTCCCTTCTCAGCCAGCATTATCTGATTCAGGAGCAGAAATTTGTTGTATTGATAAGAAATTAATTGAGTCACTAAACTTACCCGTGATTAAACGGATTAATATAATTGGTTTTCAGGGAGAAGGATGTAAGGCAGATGTAGTATACCTACAAATGAAATTAGCTAATTCAATGGAAGGAACGACGAACATTGCGCCATCTTTGTGCGTCATGTTCGCTGCAGTCCCTGAACTAAATGAACGGGTTATTCTGACACCCCATGTTGTGGACCTATTAAGGGATAGTTCACAATATGTAGTGATGGTAGCTGGCGTAGATCGATGTGTACAAATAAATAAAGGGGCAGAAGAAGATAACTTAGAAGTTAACAGCAACGAATCCTTGCCGTCAGAAGTGAATGAATATTCTCAGGAGCAACTAGTTGATGATTCAGATAATTTTCTTGATGTTGAGTCAACAGAGTTCAAGTCTGATGAGGGAGTAGCGAATAATGATACTTTATTGCGTGAGCAACAGAATTGTCACAATCTTATATCTTGCTGGCAACAAGCGAGACAGAATAAAAATAATTTCTTTATAGATAATAACCTCCTGTACCACAAAGGGGAAATTATGGGACATAAGGTTAATCAATTATGTTTACCGGAAGATAGAATCGAGGTTGTCTTGCGAGTAGCACACGATGCCCCATGTGCTGGGCACATGGCTTTTAAGGCAACGAGAGCCAGGATCAAATTAAACTTTTGGTTTCCAAGAATGGATGAGAGGATTCGCGAATATTGTGCGTCTTGTCAAATTTGTCAACTAAGAACTCCAGTTAAAGTGGCAGATCGAGTCCCGATCACTCCTATTCCGAGGGCGGATGAACTCTGTTTTAACCATCTAAATATGGATTGTATTGGCCCTATGGTAGTGACTGGAGAATCCGACAAATCGAAACCCCAGTACAATTATGCTTTGGTTCTGGTGGACAAATTTTCTCGTTGGCCGATGGCGTATCCTCTTAGATCGCTGAATGCAAAGGGAGTTTGTGAAGCTCTGTTGCAAGTTTTTACAACTTTTTCTATTCCAAGGATCATCAGTTCTGATTGTGGTACCAACTTTACCAGTCGTTTGACGAAAGAATTCTTGCGGCGAATGGGTTGTAGTCCCAGATTTAATACCCCTGGACATCCTGAGGCAGCTGGATTGGTTGAAAGATGCAACCAAAGCTTGAAAACCATGATCTTTAAGCTTGCTCAATCTGATCCTCGTGGATGGCACCAATTGTTACCGTTTGTTCTGTGGAGCCTTAGAGAAAAACCTTCAGGCACGACTCATATTTCGCCATTCACTATGGTTTATGGAACTCTTCCTCGGGGTCCACTTAGTGTGTTGAAGGAATCGTGGGCTGGCGAACGAAAAGTACCTCTTAACTTAGGTAAATCACCCGAAGAGTATCTCCAATCACTGAAGGAAAACCTCGAATTCGCGAAAGTTTATGCAGATTACTATAGTGATATAGAAACAAAGCGGTATGCAGATTATTATAACTTGCGTAGTACTGACAGAAAATACGAAGTTGGAGATAAAGTAGCAGTATTAGCACCAGATTTTGGTAGTTCTAAATTTTATAGTCGATGGCAAGGACCTGCTACCGTAGTCAAGGTTAAATCCCCATATTCTTATATAGTAGAAATAGAGGGAAAACAAAGACATTTACACGCAAATAAGATCAAGCGATACCATGAACGACTCGAACAAGCGATGATCAATAGCTGTTCAGTAATTGTTGATCAAGATGAAGAATTTGGTATAGTAGAGGTTGTAGATCAGGAAGAACGTGAACAAATAAGCCCGAGTAAGCGAATTGATCCTCTGATTATAGCGCATCTTTCGCAAGAGGAACAGAAGCAACTTTTTGAAGTTTTGGATCGGCACACGGCAGTATTTGTGGATAAACCTGGGTATTGTCCAGTATTAGAACATGAAATTAAGATAACTCATGATTTCACTAAGGAATTTGGTTTAAGTGTTGACGCAAGTGCCACCGCGGTCGGGTGTTGCTTGTTTCAGTGGACCGAAGAAGGTCAAGAAAAACCAATTGCTTTTGCTAGTCTTAAACTTACAGATACACAGATGCATTGGTCTACAATTGAGAGAGAGGCTTTCGCAGTAATTTGGGCACTTAAACGATTCAAGTCATGGATATTCTTCTCAAAGATAATCATTTATTCAGATCATAATCCTTTGTCTTATCTCACAGATGCAAGCCCTAAGAGTGCGAAACTGACTCGTTGGGCGTTAGCATTGCAAGAGTTTAACGTGGACTTTCGATATCGTCCTGGACGTCAGAACACGGTGGCTGATTTCCTCTCTCGGTTGTGACTCGGATGGTGAAGGGGGGAAATGGCCCGACACACAAGGATCGAGCCCGCAAATTGTGTGGATAAGTTGACTAACTGATGTGTTTTGTTTTGGTTGTATATGCTGTATCGAGATGGAGTCTGGAGGCCCGGCTTGATCGTGATGACCCGTTCGGGATGGTGCTGAAGACGTGTCATCATCTGAGGGCGGAGGGAATGTCGTGGTCTACGCGGGTGCATGCATCAAGGGAAGAAAACCGACGCGTCAACAAGCTTGTTTACAACGCACGGAAAATTCTGCAGCAAGCTGTCAACATTAATTCGGTGCATGCAACAAGGATATACGTGTTCAGTAGGACTTTCCAGGGAAAAGTACAGTGACGTCACAGAACGTTCTGGAATCCGGGAGAACTCTATATAAGATAGACCTGATGTACATTAAGGGCCTTTTGACGAAGATTTGTAAACGTTGAAACATTGATCGTATAACGTTCAATCGAGACCAGCCAACCTGTGTGCTGTCTACGATTGTGATATTTGATAGACGAGTTGACTTACTCTACACTTAATCGACTTTATTTTCAAATAAAGATCTTTTAATAGTTCCTTCGTTGGTTCGTCGTTGCGATCGAAGGAGTCGACCGCGACAGCCGGTATCCCATCTCTGCTCCCCATCCATGGGGCTTCAGGCCATCTCTTTGCTGACGATGTCCAGGCTTATGTCCATGGGCCTCCTTCCTCTCAGCTTCTTCTTGCTCAGCGCATCGAAGCTCTTTCTCATGATCTTCATACCTGGATGTCTTGCAATCGCCTCTCCCTTAATTCGTCCAAAACCCAATATATCTGGTTTGGCACTCCTCAGCAACTTCTAAAACTCGACTTTGCTGTGCTGTCTCAAAGGTTTCCGCTTTTAACTTTCTCGTCTAGCGTTCGTGATCTAGGAGTGACCATTGACAATTCTCTGACCTTTACTGAACACATTTCCAAACTCACTCGCACTTCCTATTTTCACCTAAGGCGCCTCAGAGCTATCCGTCGCTCTCTCTCATCTCCAATTTTCACTTCAATTGTCCATGCATTTGTCTGCTCTAGACTTGACTATTGCAATTCCCTCCTCATTGGTCTTCCTAAAGTCCGTCTTGCTCCTCTTCAGTCCGTTCTCAATGCTGCTGCTAGATTAATTGCCCGTCTTCCTCGATTCTCTCATATCACCACCTTTATGACAGAAGAACTCCACTGGCTCCCGCTTTCTGCCCGCATCCAATTTAAGGTCCTCATCCTTGTGTGTAAGGCTCAACTTGGTTTCGCTCCAAAATATTTATGTGACTTAATTCATCGCCCTCACTCTGCTGCTTCTCTTCGTCCTCTTCGTTCATCTGACCGCTTGGACCTCCTCGTTCCCCGTGTCAGGACTTCTCTGGCTCAATCTAGGTCTTTTGCCTCCATTGGCCCTGCTCTTTGGAATGAGCTTCCTCCGTACGTTCGTTCTTCTATTCTCTCAGGTAACGTCTCTTCCTCTTTTAAGTTTCTTAAAACTTGCTTTTTCTCTCGGGGTCTCTCGCACTGGGAGCGCTTCTGAATGGCCCTCCCGCTAGAAGCGCTTTATAAATATCCAAATACAATACAATACAATATAATACTGCCAGTATCTGCAAAAAGAAAGGTCTTCAAGCGCCTACGGAATTGAAGAGGAGAGAGGACAAGAAGCTCTTGGCGGAGGGACTGGAGAAGATCGTTCCAGACTGAAGGACCCACATAGGCAAAGCTCCTGGATTGGGCCAGAGAAGGGTGCAGCATTTTCGTATCTCAGCTTCCGAAAACAATGTGTGCAGATATTATTATTATTATTATTATTATTATTATTACTATTATTGTTGTTGTTTTTATTGTTAATGTTTTTTTATGCAATTAGCCATGGAGTTTGAATATGGGCTTTAAGTCCGTGATAATAAAATCAGGTCCTTGCTGTGTTTTAACGACATCCTGCGTCGTTCACATCGACCTGGCCTTTACGCAGCGCCTCCACCCCGATGTTCAAAACCAACAATACAACAAGGATGAGCGTAATTATTAATCAAATGGAATCGATGATAGAGCCAAGAGTACGGAATCATCGATAAAGTACAATATCAGTTCTACATAATATAAAGATCAGTTAAAACAGTAATTCTCATACAAATATGAACCTCGAACATTTATTTAGACGCCTGGAATTTCCGCATGGAGATAGAATAATACCTAGACAAGTAGAGAACTTCTGAATTAATATCTTATAATTATGCAAAATGATTTCTGTTGACGTCAACAGCCATTGTTGCTATAAGATGTCGTTATACTGTAGATCCATCCTCACTTTTAGTTACTCTTGACAGAGTTAAACAGTATTTATAATGTGCGTAATACACTTAATAAAGGTGTTTATAAACCAAATAACGAATTGTGGTTATATATATATATTTATAATGGCAGGTAGGCAGTTTACGGTTAACGAAGACGTTGTGTCATGACAGAGATGATAAGCGTTGCCCTCCTTTTCTATCAGAGTTTAAGTCTGGCACCACCCAACTATAAGGCGGTGGAAGAATTTGATCCATTTATTGGATTGGATTATAGAAGAGATTGAAATAGATTTGTCTTCTCTTGCCTTGCAATACCCACATCTTTCTTTCTGAACCTGGGTCGACTTGGGAGTCATCCTGGAGCAGGAACTTACATTCACGCGGCACACAATTCTGCCTTCTCTCCCACAGCTGCTATTACCAGCTCCGGCAGCTAAAGGTGATTTCACGCTCTTTGTCCTCTAATGCATCTTCCACGCTTGTCAACGCATTTGTTGTTTATCGGTTGGACTACTGCTGTGCCATATATGTCCTACACCCATACCTGCAGGGGCTTTGCTGTCTCACCTCATATCGCAGCGTCGTTCTTCTCTCCGCTCAGGTGCGCAAGCTGAGATCATTGTTCCCCGCGCGGACAGCCATACGGCAGCGCTGTGCCTTCTCTGTGGCTGCCTCCATGACCTGGAATGGGCTCCCTACCGCGCTCCGCCAAATACCGTCTGATCATTTCACCTTGTTTCTTACTATCCTCAAAACTGTGTTACTCCACCGTGGTTGGCCTGGGAGCACTGGCGTAAACTTGCCCAAAATATTGGGGGAGGGCATTTGGTTATTCTTTCTATACTTGTTGCATTATTATGTACAGTCCATCTCAATTATTGGGGGAGGCACGTGCCCCGGCTGCCCCCGCCAGAGTCTACGCCTATGCCTGGCAATGCTCCTCAGTAGGCAATCTTGAAGGTGCGCTATAGAAACTGCTTTAATAATCAACGAAATATCTTATGGCATCAGAAGCCGTTCACCGTCGATAGGAAAAAGATTCTGTAAATTCCAGCCGTATCAGCCGACAGCCAAGCATTATATTTACATTCAATGATTAGTCTTGTTTTCAGTTAACGGTCGTAGGCGTCCGGCTGGCGTTGATCTGCCCTTGGTGTTTGATACATTTCCACATGTTACCTTCTTAGAATCGGTCCGAGACTTGGGAATTATTCTTGATAATGAACTCTGTTTCTCCCCTCATACAAATCAGCTTACTCGTAGCTGCTACTATCAGCTGCGCCAGCTGCGGGTTGTCTCTCGCTCCTTATCTCATGATGCTGCAGCTACCATTATCCATGCCTTTGTCACCTGTCGACTTGACCATTGCTGCTCGATTCTGGTGGGCCTGTCACTTTCTCTGACTGCTCGTCGTGATCGGGTTCTTCGATCTGCTGCGCGTCTCATTGGTCACATCCTAAACGCGCCCCTGTCTCAGCCTATATGCGTGACACACTACACTGGCTTCCCATCTCGCACGCATCAACTATAGAATAGCTGCGTTGACCTGGCGATGCCTTCTTGGCTGTGCCTCGGTTTACTTACGTGAGCTCTGCTGTCCTGTCTCTCATGTGATTGGCCGCCGAGCCCTTCGCTCTTCTTCTGCGGGTGAGCTCTTGGTTCCTCGTTCTACCACCGCAACTAGGCAGCGTCGTGCTTTCTCTGTGGTCGGCTCCTCCATCTGGAATCTCCCATTCCAGATACGCCTTTTTCCTAAGAATAGTTCGCTTATGTTTCATAAGTTACTTAAGTCCAGTTTATATTGCCGTGGTTGGGCTGGGAGCGCTTCTGAGTAGGTAACTTGAGGGGGCACAATATCAAATTTTCCAAATATTTGAATTAATGAAAGTAGTTTCCATTGTTAAAAATAATATCTTATGACTTACTATACTACCGCATTTCTGAGAGATTCAATGATTATACGCAGTCGACAAATATATTGCGTATCTGCCAAGCGTTTTAAAGGTGTGTAAGAGCGCAATGAATTATTCAGTATTAGTTCATACACATGTACGGGCAGTTCTTTTTCAGTGCCTAACGACATCTTGTGGCTGCCATCGACATAATCTTACCTGATTTTTTTAACACTTTTCCTGACATATGACCACCTCTACTTCCGCTGTAATTAACTTCTGAGTCCTTCACTCCTTCTCTTCCGTTTTCCGCTGTCAAAACATACGATCGCTTGACACGATTTCTCTGAAACGCAATTGAATCGACGCAATGGAAGAGTCTATTGAATGCCGACCTCCACACCGTCATCTGCCGGCCTATGCGTTGTAAAACGACAACGAATCGCCCACGTGGAGGATCCGTTGCTAATGACGAACGCCATGACGTCATTGTGACGTAATCGCAGTCATTAATGGCTTGAACCCACTGAGGATAATTAGTAGAAGGGCGTGAAATGTCAGGGTTTGGGTAAATAGATAGTGTGCGTAGGATTTTTTGGTGTGTGTCGCGCTTGGGGAATAAGCAAGTAGGTGAATCGTTTAGAAATTATTCACCAGAAGCCTACGCAACGATTGCTTTCGTTGTGAAAGTATATAGGCCACATGTGTGCATCTATGCGTGTATGCATTTATGTACTGTATGTATGTATGTAGGTGTGCATACATATATATATATATATGTGTGTATATATATATATATATATATATATATATATATATATATATATATATATATATATATATATATATATATATATGATTTTTTGGAGTTTGTGGAGTAGTCATGACTAATATGATGGCCCCTTACAAAGCATGAATGATATTTAATTCAAAGTTGTCTCTAAAAGCATAACATCTTTTTACACTCTTAGTTAATAATCCACAGTCTTAGAGTTGGCTTTGGGGTTTGTTTTGAAGCGAATGATATAACGATTAAACATTGTTGTTTATTGGAATTTTGGGAGCACTCATGATGATGGGCCCTCACACAATATGCAACTATACATGATATTAAAATGTTTGTCTCTAACAACATGCACAAAAGTTTTTCCACTATTAATTAGTTATTTCGATGATTCCACTGTCTTCAGCCGTTTCGAAGATGGGTGCGAGTCGGATACCGAATCCTAGTCCCTGCATTGAAGAATTATGTATGATTCAATTATCAGACAGTGGCGCTTGACAAATATATGACATCGTTTGAAAGTGGTTTAGAGGTGTCCAAGCGAAATGATACATTTTGCAACGTAAGCGACATCTTGTGACTGCTAATAGGGTCGTTTACGGCGATCTCCCCTCCCCCTCGAAATGCTGTACATCTGCCTGAACATTTGGATTCCAAAAGTTTAACAACACCTTGCGGGATCAAATGCCGTTGACGTTGATTAGTTACTGTTAAACGACATTGTGTCATAGAAAAGATGATTAGAGTCACCCCTCCTTTCTCCAAGCTTGAGACTGGCATTACCATGCCAGGTATATAATGACGGATTTCATAAAGATGTTATTTATCCAGTTCTCATGCAGCGTTGGAATGGATTTTGACCAATTGATCCAATTACGATGTAGTCGAATATAAAGAATCCGTTTTAAAGGTGTCTTAAAAGAGCACTGAAAATACTCAGTCAAAGTGCTTCGTAACGGTCGTTTACAATCGTAATAAGTGTAACGCCAGCTTGTTACAGTCAGGACAGTTAAAGCCGATATCTTTACTGTGGCGAAGTAAATCAGCTGTATCATGCCAAACAAATAGGCATAACAGGTCAGAATAATTTTTGAAGAACGTTGTATTTAGACACCTTTAAAACGTGAAGATTTTAGGTATATTTTACGCCTCCAGTATGGTGTGGAATTATACTAACAAGAGGCATAGAGACAGGATTGGCCGTTTGTTTAGGCGACTTACCCGTGGTGGATTCCTCCCTGACGATGCTGATAGCGTTAACCAACTGGTCAATAAGTCAGACGAACGACTCTCTCTTGCTATTACGAGGAATCACAATCATGTGCTCCGTGCCCTGCTTCCTCCCAATCATGTTTCAATAAACATCATAGCTGTATCTATATGTTCTTATATATCGTCAACCTTTCATAGTTTCCTGACGCTTACGCATTAATATAGTTATTCTTCGTACATAATGAAACCGAAATTTAAACAATTAATATTAGGGACCTGCGAAGCTTCGATATTCGATTCGAAAACGAATCGGACGGCGGTATTCGATTCGATTCGAAAATGAAGCCATGATTCGAAAAATTTCGAATCTTAATTGTTTTCATTGTTTACTGCGCGTGGATTAGTTGTTGAATTTCTGCGTGCAACGGCGGCACACGACAACAGCACACCTTATGACAAGAAAAGGGTTTATAATAATTAAAATGCTATACTCAGAGTCAGAGCTTCCCATCTGACAATACTAGGCGGTTTGAAAATCGATCGCGCTGGATTGGTAACTTTGGTCTAAAAAGTAGGGGATACTAATTTCTTGCACACTCAGAGCAAGGCGGAGCTGCGATCTCTGGGAAGGCACAATAATAAAATATTGATTGGCATTGTTCAAGAGGTGTAGGTAACCCTCGTAACTCACAGATTACGCCTATGCAGGCTTTGCAAGACGAGCGACCAAGGAGAGCGATCGATGGATCGCTCGGCTCAAGTGAGAAGGTCTAGTTATACTCCGGTAGATGTAGGCCCTATGTACACCAAAGTGCGGTTATGCATTTGGTACAATAAAGAATATACTTACTTACTTAACTCATAAATATTATTATGTGTGTTATTTTTGATTCTGTTAATTAGCTTAATTAATGTTTAGTTTAATTGATTTTAAACTGCAGAACAGTCATTGATATATTGATACTGTGGTACGCCTGTGCAATCAAGCTTCATGAATATCAAACTGGTACCCGCTGACTCGATTCGAGATTCGATTCGAATTCGAACCTTTACCCCCGATTCGATTCGAGATTCTATTCGACTAAAAATTTGTGATTCGCAGGTCCCTAATTAATATATATATAAGCCAATTCATGCGTTCATTGTTTGATGATGTAACTTAGATTCAAGTGCATTATCTAGCATTACCAGCAGAGCAGTTTAAAAGAGCAACTAACCTATATTAACCACCTGTTTCATTTAATGTACATACTATTTGTGAAATTGCTAATATGCGATATGAAGTTAACGGCCGATACTGTTGTTAGATATATTTGAACTGAAGATTTATAAATAATCGCTTTAAAATTCCAAAATTAGAATGAGAATCTGATGTCGCAATTTTTTTGAACGAGGTAAAGTTAGGGTTAGGTGATGATGATGATGATAGTAGTTAATTATACACAGAAGCTTGTGCAATCTTTAGCGTTCGACCACAGGAGCTGGTGCAGTCCATGGCGTTAGACCACAGGAGCTGGTGCAGTCCATGGCGTTAGACCACAGGAGCTGGTGCAGTCCATGGCGTTAGACCACAGGAGCTGGTGCAGTCCATGGCGTTAGACCACAGGAGCTTGTGCAGTCTTTAGCGTTCGACCACAGAAACTGAGGCACCCCCTTAAAACCTATGTTGTGTTGGAGAGCAAGCCTTTCTAACAGTGTATTGTTTCTAATTAATTCTTTTACATTTAATATAGTTTAATTATATTTAATATATTTGTACTGTTACACGATTTAATTATGTTATTGAAACAATTCAGACGTTGAATAAACTTATTTCCTGCAGCAATTTTAAGTAGAACATACATTTAAATTATTTTGAACTTCACCAATTTGTATAGCGCCCTAGCACAGCGAGGCTTATTTGGTAGACATTTTAAAATATATATTATGTTATAATCTAATGTATATTAAAAGTTGTACTCTTTCGCAACGTATCTTTTAAATATAATTAAATCTAATTTAATTTAAAATATATTTCTAACATGTATTACAAGCTATATTCGCACAAACACGCTATTTTGACATCTTAATAATAATATGGAAGCTTTTTAAGCAAGAAGAGAGAGAGGACCCATGAGCTAACCACGAGGTAGCCATGGATATGAATTGTTAGCAAACTCAGTTTCTTAGACTCGGCATATGAGGGAAAGGCGGCCAGCACTAACCCTCACCGTCTCATCTTCCCACCGACAGAGTTCAGTCGGTGTGCTCATTATAGCTGAGCTTGCTATGGGGTGCAGCAGGAGTAGAAATCGAATCAAATTTCTGTCTGGACGGGGATTCGAACCCCCGACCTCTCCATCGACAGCTTAGCGTGCTAACCACTACGCTATCGTGCATCCCCTCTAGTTTTAACCAAATAAGTGTTTAAATACATTTAGTTACAAAACGCGAAGAAACAAAGATCGTTAGGTTCTACTGTTGGGAATGTACGCACAGCCTGTCATTTATCAGCATATAGTTGAGTTCTCTAAATTATTTGCTAAGAAATACAAAACTGATAAGTAAAAGAGAAGGAAGAACTCTAAATTATTTGCAAAGAGATATAAACCTGTAAAGTGTGGAGAGCGAGCAGAATTGAATGTACATTTTAGTGGCTTAGCGCTGGGAGCAGCGGCAGGAACGCTAGGAAGCTGCAGAGCTGCTGGAAGCAGGGGCGAGAGCGCTGAGAAGCTGCGGGAAGATCTGAGAAGTTGCCGGAAGATCTGAGAAGCTGTGGGAAGATCTGAGAAGTTGCGGGAAGATCTGAGAAGTTGCGGGAAGATCTGAGAAGTTGCGGGAAGCGCTGGGAAGCTGGCGGATGCGCTGGCGGCGGCGGCGGCGGCAGCGGCGGCGGCGGCGGCAGCGGCGGCAGCGGCGGCAGCGGCGGCGGCGGCGGCAGCGGCGGCAGCGGCGGCAGCGGCGGCGGCGGCGGCAGCGGCGGCAGCGGCGGCGGCGGCAGCGGCAGCGGCGGCGGCGGCGGCAGCGGCGGCAGCGGCGGCAGCGGCGGCGGCGGCGGCGGCGGCAGCGGCGGCAGCGGCGGCGGCGGCAGCGGCAGCGGCGGCGGCGGCGGCGGCAGCGGCGGCAACGGCGGCGGCGGCGGCAGCGGCGGCGGCGGCGGAGGCGGCGGCGGCGGCGGAGGCGGCGGCGCTGGCGGCGGAGGCGCTGGCGGCGGAGGCGCTGGCGGTGGCGGCGGAGGAGGTGGTGGCGACGGCGACAGTGGGAAATTTGTTGGAAATGTAGGTTTTCGATTGAAGCAGTTCAGAGCATTTTGTGTGACGAAACTGCTATGTATGATATTTCTAGCGGGGACATGACTGTGTGAACATATAATTTATGGAAACTTAAAGTTTTTAACTGAAATGCATGTGAACTTGTACCTCTTTTGGAAAATTTTGTTGTCGCATATGAGAGGTCTAACTGATAAAGTATGAAACATGGGGTTACAATTTGTGGGAATAGCGTTTTCCTTTGGAATAGATGGTACATTTGAGTGAATTCTGATGTTGCCATATCATTCATAGAGGCGATTTGTACACATACAATTGGATAGAAAACGAGGTGTTTCGCATGCAAAGCATGTAATCTGCGGCATTTTTGGAGAGTTAGCTAGAGGAGCGAAACGTGCAGATCTTCCATAGACCTGTAACTTTGCATATTTTCATTCTCATGAGTTTTTTCAATTGCATGCAAAATAACTAAATACTCAAAGACACGAGTTGTAGGTTAAAAGTTGATTTATTTAATTCTGCTCGCTCTCCACACTTTACAGGTTTATATCTCTTTGCAAATAATTTAGAGTTCTTCCTTCTCTTTTACTTATCAGTTTTGTATTTCTTAGCAAATAATTTAGAGAACTCAACTATATGCTGATAAATGACAGGCTGTGCGTACATTCCCAACAGTAGAACCTAACGATCTTTGTTTCTTCGCGTTTTGTAACTAAATGTATTTAAACACTTATTTGGTTAAAACTAGAGGGGGTGCACGATAGCGTAGTGGTTAGCACGCTAAGCTGTCGATGGAGAGGTCGGGGGTTCGAATCCCCGTCCAGACAGAAATTTGATTCGATTTCTACTCCTGCTGCACCCCATAGCAAGCTCAGCTATAATGAGCACACCGACTGAACTCTGTCGGTGGGAAGATGAGACGGTGAGGGTTAGTGCTGGCCGCCTTTCCCTCATATGCCGAGTCTAAGAAACTGAGTTTGCTAACAATTCATATCCATGGCTACCTCGTGGTTAGCTCATGGGTCCTCTCTCTCTTCTTGCTTAAAAAGCTTCCATATTATTATTAAGATGTCAAAATAGCGTGTTTGTGCGAATATAGCTTGTAATACATGTTAGAAATATATTTTAAATTAAATTAGATTTAATTATATTTAAAAGATACGTTGCGAAAGAGTACAACTTTTAATATACATTAGATTATAACATAATATATATTTTAAAATGTCTACCAAATAAGCCTCGCTGTGCTAGGGCGCTATACAAATTGGTGAAGTTCAAAATAATTTAAATGTATGTTCTACTTAAAATTGCTGCAGGAAATAAGTTTATTCAACGTCTGAATTGTTTCAATAACATAATTAAATCGTGTAACAGTACAAATATATTAAATATAATTAAACTATATTAAATGTAAAAGAATTAATTAGAAACAATACACTGTTAGAAAGGCTTGCTCTCCAACACAACATAGGTTTTAAGGGGGTGCCTCAGTTTCTGTGGTCGAACGCTAAAGACTGCACAAGCTCCTGTGGTCTAACGCCATGGACTGCACCAGCTCCTGTGGTCTAACGCCATGGACTGCACCAGCTCCTGTGGTCTAACGCCATGGACTGCACCAGCTCCTGTGGTCTAACGCCATGGACTGCACCAGCTCCTGTGGTCTAACGCCATGGACTGCACCAGCTCCTGTGGTCGAACGCTAAAGATTGCACCAGCTCCTGTGGTCGAACGCTAAAGATTGCACCAGCTTCTGTGTATAATTAACTACTGATGATGATGATGATGATGATGATGATGATGATGATGATGATGATGATGATGATGATGATGATGATGATGATGATGATGATGATGATGATGATGATAAATTAAGAATTTCATATACATTAAGAATCATCATCCGGAATCTTTCTTAAATTTAAATTTCTTGCGGGTATCAATTTTATCTCAAATGCCACCATATCACAATACTTGCATCACACATTGTTACCTGCCTTACTTTATGTAGTTAAACAACGAATGTTAGTGGCATTGTAAAGTATACTGTTTTGTTACCATTAAATGGGGTCTTTCGGACGTCATTAATATTTTGTTTTCGCTAAATTGTAAACATATTCGAATTGTCGTCGACCGATTTTGATGTCATACGAACACGTAAAATTTGAAATTAAAAAGAGGAAGAAGTGCAGTTCTCGACACACCTGTTTAAAGTTTCGCTTTCGCTATATAAGTACAAGATGACTCAACTTCCACGTAAATCAAACAAGTCAAACACTGCAGGATCGTGCCTTCTTGCCAGGCAGTGCCAGTCCTAAGCACCGATTAAGGGGGAGCGCGACGCCAATGATGTTTGTATAAACATATTGTCGATAAACTGAAACTACTACTACTAGTAACTCAAATGCGGTGGGAACTGTAAGAACTGTTCAAAATAATTCCACACCTCTTTTAAGTGATGCATTCGCCCTATAAGAAAAACCTGAAGCACCGTACTTAATATATCACAAAACAAAGACATTTCCGAACGCATTTGAACGCATTAAAAGGCGCTATATTAAATGGCTTCATACATTGACTCATACTTACATAAATATATACGTACACACATACATACATACAGGGGCGTCTATCCCCCCTAAGTCATTGGAGCAACGTCCCTTTTTCCCCTCTTCTTCCCACCTCCCCGTTCCTTCCCCCTAAAATGGTGGCACACACACTGACAGATCCCCCTATTTCTTGGATGGAGTATTTGCTCCAAGGTTTCTATGGTGTAGACGCCCCTGCATACATACATACTTAAATACATGCATACATATATAGTATTGCGTTCATATATGCATAAACACATACTATGGGATGCGGTGGTGAAGCAGTATGTTCTGTGTCTTTCAACCGGAGGGTCGCAGGTAGGCCTACGTATCTTCCTCAAGACACTGCGTTGTTACTTTGTACAAGTTGCACACCTACAATTATTGTCCAGCTCTCGTGAATAGCCTGGTGCCCAGCGCTTAGCCTTCAAATGGTGCTTTAGGAGTTTGAAAATTACGGTCACATACACATATACACGCACAAATACATGTATATATATACACATACATACATACTTACATAATACTTACTTACGTATATCGTAATCGTTATAGTAAACTCCAAATTTCTAAAGCGTAACTCAACGGCTAAGTGTAAGGCACGAGCGCTGCGTCGTATCCGAGGGGTTGTCTAGGGATCGATGTCCAGTGCAGGACCGAGTCCGGTCTAAATATCGTAATCTCAATATTTCTACAGCGCCCAAAGATCAAAGTCACGGGAATCAGGTTATTCACAGGCGCTCAGTCAAACAAAATCGATAGGCGGGAAGGTTAAATAGTTTCCAGGTTAAGATTCAAAGGGTTCAGGCAGGCAAACAGTCGGAGGGCAAAGGTTGATGGTGTTTAGAATTGAAACAGGGAGGGAGGTACATCATAGTAGCTTGTTTAGCCTCTGTAGCTCGACCTGCTTTTTTCTGATTGACACACAATGCCACGATATACTATAAACACGTGAAACTGTGAACATTGCATACAAAACGAAGTCAACCTTATTATACCCCGTGCAACTGTCCTGTTTCCGTTTCTCTTTCAATTCACACGGACCGTAAGGCACCGTGTGAGAAGAGGCGGACAATATTCGCCCATTATTCAATTATTCGTGGATTCGCACCCTGCTGGGTGCGCTCTAAAGTCGTATCGGACCTGAATAGAGTTGTGCGAACAACGAGAAACAAAGGCGCTTGGGGTGGGGGCCGATAGCGCATTGGATAACATCTGGCGTAGAGTGCGAGAGGTACAGAGATCGAGTCCCATAGGCGGACATGCTTTGTAGGCTGCAATTTGCGCCGTGTATTGCAGGCTGTCTGTTCTGTTAGTAGTTAAGGTTTATCGCATAACATGTACATGTACAGCGCAGTGCGTTTGCACTTTGCAGGCGCTTAATTAAAGAATAAATATTATTATTATTATTATTATTATTGAGGAACAATGGCCTACCTACGTAAGGAAGATTTTTTGTAGTTTCTCGACCACCCAAGCCATCAGAAATAGAGGCGCCCAATGATGCAGATACGGCGACAGTTGAATACCTGACTGAAACAAAAGAAAAGTCGATTACGGAACTGTCATGACGGGGTCACTAAACGTACAATTCTCAGCGTATTACAAACTTACATTTTTTAGAGTAATCTGATAAGCGAACGGACTCGATCAATATATTGCGTCTTTGGATACGGTTTAAAGGTGTCGAAAGACTCAATGATTTTTGTAGTATTAGCATTATTTCTATCATAATTATCTTATGGCATCAAAGGTTGTTGATGTCGATAGGAAAGAATAAGACATTCAAGCATTATATTTATACTCAGTGTTTAGTAGTTTCAATTGTTCAACATATCTTACGACTGTTTAGATTTATTCTTTAAGCATTCAAACATCAGAATCACTAGGCGGAGCCGTCACATATATAGCGTTTGTTTAAAGTGTTTAAAAG
>OY744615.1:48110693-48173193 GCA_963556255.1 Allolobophora icterica | reverse complement strand
GTCGAATAATCCGGTCATTGAGACCACGATCGAATTTAGTTTCCAAAATACCACACTATGCCGAATCGACAAAATTGAGTCTGTTCAATGGATGGAATCGAGCAATATATTTCATCTTTTTATCCATTTTAAAGGTGTGTAAGGACCTCACTCATTTGTGCAGTATTAGTTTCATTTACCGAGGGCTTTCAAATACAAGAAACATTATGCTACTATTATAATTATTTTATTATTATTATCATCATCATCATCATCATCATCATCATCATCATCATCATCATCATCATCATCATCATCATCATCATCATCATCATCATCATCATCATCATCATCATCATCATCATCATCATCATCATCATCATCATCATCATCATCATCATCATCATCATCATCATCATCATCATCATCATCTTATCTTATCTTATCTTATCTTATCTTATCTTATCTTATATGATTATTTGTAAAGCGCCTCTCACAGCATAGACTATTCAGAGGCGCTCCCAGCGTGTCAGCCCCGAGGGAAAAGAAAGGTCTTTAGGCAGCGGAGAGAAGAAGGCGAGATCCCAAGCAATATCTTGCTACGGAGAGAGGGGGGCAGGTCATTCCAAAGGGAAGGGCCAAGGATGGCAAAAGCACGATGCTGAGCCATCGAAATCCTTGCGCGAGGGACAAGCAGATCAAAGCGGTCAGCAGACCGAAGAGGGCGGGAAGACAGAGCAGATAGAGGTTTGCGCATTAGGTCACAGAGGTATTTAGGAGCTTTTCCCAGTTGAGTCCTAGAGACCAGGAGAAGAACCTTGTATTGGATGCGGGAAGCAACAGGAAGCCAGTGAAGTACATCAGTCATAAAGGTAGTTATGTGAGAGAAGCGAGGAAAACGGGCAATGAGCCTGGCAGCCGCATTCAGAACAGACTGCAGAGATGAAAGGCGCGCTTTAGGGAGCCCAGCAAACAATGAATTGCAATAGTCAATGCGGCAGCAAATGAAGGCATGGACCGGTGACCGGGCAATTCGGCGCCGGACAATTCGGCGCCAGACAATTCGTCGCGGACAATTCGGCGCCGGACAATTCGGCGCGGACACTTCGATGCGTCGATACGATACGTGCGCGAGCCCCCTAGAGCCCCACTAATGAGGCATAAGTAGAGTAAGTACAGAATGGGGCCAAGGACATCATCATCATCATCATCATCATCAACATCATCATCATCATCATCATTTTGGTCTCTCAGTTTCCTAAAAGATTGTACGGAGATATTATTATTATTACTATTATTATTTTTTGTTTTTATTGGTAGGTACTATAGGTATTGTTATTTTGATGTAATTAGCCATGAAATTTTACTATTGGCTCTTAGTCTGTGATAATAAAATTAGTTCCTTGCTGTGTTTTAACGCCATACTGCGGCTGCTAGAGTCGTTGACATCGACCTCGCCTTTACACAGACTCCACCCAGATATTCAAGACCAACAATACTACAAAGATGAGCATAATTAGTAATCAATAGTGGAAAAACATTTGTACATATTATGTTGCTAGAGACAAACATTTTAATATCATGTATAGTTGTATAGTGTGTAAGAGGGTGGAGGGGGGCATCATCATAGTCATGAGTGCTATCCACATTCCAATTAACAACGAGTGTAAATAAGTGTTAAAAGATATTATGTATGGCTGCCAAACCGTGTGTTAATTAAGATCTTGATTGTACTTTCATGTTTCAATGTAATCTTACTGCGTCTGTCGGTTTGAAATAATAAAGAATATAATTATAAAAATTATATATATAATTAAGAATATAATTATTATCACTGGCAATATAGAGATGGATTCGATTGAGATGTGATTTTATCTAGTTCTCACTGTTGCTCTAGAGTTTCGGGAATAATTGATCCGATCGCAATGCAGTCGAATATAAAGAATGTTGGAAACCGCTTTAAAGGTGTTTTAAAAGCGCACTGAATTATTCAGTAATGAAGCTTCGTAGCGGTCGTTTTAACACAAAATAAGTTTAACGCCACCTATTGACAGTCAGGACAATTAACGCCGGTATTTTTCCTTCATCAGAGATCAATATATACATGTCATCCAATGATAACAAAGACGATTAGCGTATACCCATTCTCCTTTCTCTAGGCCTCGAACTGGCAACTCCCGAACACAGGATAGTGGCTGCATATTTTCCCTTTGTGGCGAAGTAAAATAGCTGCATCACGCCAAACAAATGGTTATTTCGGGTTAAATTAATTTCTGAAGAACGTTGTACTAAGACACCTTTAAAGCGCCAAAAACTATGGTTATATGTTCCACCTTTCATATGTTTGTGCACTTTATGCAGTTTTCTCGTTATTCTTCGTACATAATAAAACCGAAATTTAAACAATTAATATATATGAGCCAATTCATGCGTACAATGTTAGATGATGTAACTTAGATTCACATGCATTACGTAGCATTATCTAGCAGAGAAGTTCTAAAGAGCAACTAGCCTATATTAACTACCTGTTTCATTTAATGTACATACTATTTGTGAAATTGCTACTATACGATATAAAGTTTACGGCCGATATTGCAGTTAGATATAATTGAACTGAATATTAATAAATAATCGCTTTAAATTTCCAAATTAGAATAAGTATCTGATGTCGCAATTACGTGCATTGTAAATTACGAATCTCGTGTAGATTAAGAATCCTCATCAGGAATCTTTCTTACATTTACATTTCCTGCGTGTGTAAATTTTGTCTTCAATGCCACCGTTTCACAATACGTGGATCACACGCATTGTTACCTGTATTACTTTATGTAGTTAAACAATGAAAACTAGTGACATCGTAGAGTATAGTGTTTTGTTACCTTTAAATCAGGGTCGATCGCACATCACTAAGTTTTAGGTTTTCACTAAATTGTATACGCTTATGAATTGTCGTCGACGACCTTTGATGTCATATGACGACGTTAAACTTTGATATTAAAATAGAGGAAGAACTGCAGTTCTTGACACACCTTTTTAAAGTTTTCCTTTCTCGATATAAGTGAGAGATGAATCAACTTTCATAGTAACTGAAATATGGTGTATCTTGTTTTTCAGTAGCGGTTTGTTCTGTGCCTTGTAACCGGAGAGTTGCAGGTTGGAATCTACCTCAAGCGTAGTGATCTTGGATAAGTTGGTCACCCACAATTGTCCAGCGCTCGTGAATAGGCTTGTGCCCTGCACTTGGCCTTCAAATGGCACTTCTGTAGTTTGGAGATTACGATTAAATACATAGGCATACATACACGCACAACTCTATAGAAATATACATACATACATACATACATACGTTCCGCTGTCTTCAAACCACTTTCTATTCACTGGGTCTTTCGCACTGGGAGCGCCTCTGATTAGCGAACACTGTGAGAGGCGTTTTATAAATGTTTAGATATAATACAATACAATACATACAAGCATATATACATTGTTGGGAGTTGGCCTTCAGCCATCCCGCCATGATCATCCTCACGTGCACTTTCTAACCTTAGTTAAGACGCACCTCGTTTGAAGCTAAATGTAGGATGGTCTCGTTGACTATATATAGCAGTGTTCTTGTGTCTACAGGGAGATCGGTTTTAGTTAAGTAAGGCGTAAGACGTGCACTGGTTGTGTCACGCATTGTAAGTACCCTTTTGTGGTCGTTTTCGAGAGTGTACCCTGCGTGGTCGCTACTCATGTTTAATTGCCGGTTCTCGAGTTGTATCTTCCTTTGTGGAGTTTGTGCAGGCGTCTTCTCGGAGAGTCTGTCTTTTGACGTTTCGTTTGTCTTGTATGTGTGAGTATCGTTTCAATTATGTACATAGTGTAAATATACGTTTTATCAATATTGCGAAAGTCTTTGTTTTTCTTGTCATTTCTCATATCATTCTAACTCACATTTCACCTCTAGACTAACAAGCTAACATATGGGGGCTCGTCCTTAAGAATTTACCGTTTTCAGTTTAGTAAAATTGGAAATTGGAATTGCGTATTTGACGGTCTAACATTTGAAGTCGTCCGAAGCTATTTGAAGTTTTAAAAGCTGAATTTTGAACTTGAATTTTGAAAGTGAAGTTTAAAGTACGGAGATTGGGAATTTTGAATAGAAGAATTTTGAATTGTTATAGTCGTTTTGTTTGAATTGAGTGGCATAAGTTTCTAAAATGGAAAATTCGCTATCGTTTAAGCCTTTGGAATGTGCAGATATTTTCGATATGTCTGTCGAAGAGATGAGGGAAAGATTAAAAATTTTAGGACTAGAAATTGGAACTTTCGATGAGGAAAAGCTGCGGAAAATGGTCTGGCTATTTCTTGACGAGTTAAACACGAAAAATTTTGAAATTTGGGCACAGAAGGATGGGCCGACTAAAATGGTCGACGCTGGCTACTTGTCATTCTGTTCGTCTGGCCATGTGTATACGCCCACTGGACTATCTCGCAATATCGTTGTGTTAAGAGATACTGGTTCTTTGCAAAGCTTGGCTAGCAAGGAATTATTGCATGCTAATGAGTTCTCTGACACCGGTGAGGTTCGCCTTATTAGAGGTATTTCGGGTGTCACGTTTCGAGTTCCTTTGGTCGAAATTCGAGTTGAGACTAAATTTGCTAACGGCACTATCTTATGTGGGTTGGTAGACCATTTGCCACCTGGCATTCATGTCCTGATTGGTAACGACTTGGATAGTCCACAAGTTGAGACAAATGTGGGAGTGACGACCCGCGCTCAAGTTAAATTGACCGATTCTGGCTCTTTACCTGTGTCGCATACTCAATCTGTAGAAGATAAGTCTGCTGATATAAATGTGCAGTTAGACGTAGACTTGAGTGCCTTATTCAAAGAGTCTACTGCAGTGCATTGTGATTTAACCAATGTAGAGTCGCGTGTTGATTGTACGCCTACACTTGATGTCGGTTTGGTTGTGCCTGCAAGTGTGAATGTGTCTGAGTCGCCTAAATTAGAAGAGGTGGTCGCAAGTAGTCCTTTGGATTTTGTGCAACGGAATGAATTACTGGGCATGCTGAGTACGTTTATGGGTGTGTTTAGCGATGTACCTGGCAAGACTTCACTTATTGCACACCGTATTGAGTTGATACCTGGTGCACGACCAGTACGGCAGACAGCCTATCGGTTGCATCCTGAGCGTATGGCACAGGTAGACAAAGAGATTAAAGGCCTAATTGAGGAAGGCATTGTAGAGGAATCCGAAAGTGCGTGGGCTTCGCCTATTGTACTTGTACCTAAATCGGATGGGTCTCTGCAGCTGTGCACAGACTTTCGTAAGTTGAATGCGCTTACGGTAGCCGATCCTTTTCCGATGCCACGTGTAGAATCTTTAATTGACAAGGTTGGACAAGCCAAATTTCTGACTAAGCTTGACGCGATACGGGGCTTCTGGCAGGTTCCGATTCATAGTCAATCAATCCCTTTAACTGGATTTGTAACCCCACATGGTCATTATCAGTGGCGTTATATGGCGTTCGGTCTAAGAAACGCACCTGCCTCGTTTTCACGTTTGGTTGCGAAACTGTTGCATGGTTTAGATGAGTTTTGTGACGGATATTTAGATGACTTGATAATTTTCAGTTCTTCTTGGAATGATCATTTATCTCACTTGAAAAGAGTGTTGACACGCATTGCTAACGCTAAACTTACATTGAATTTGAAGAAGTGTGTCTTTGCTAATGCAGAGATAGATTTTCTGGGTCACCATATTGGTTTGAACTCTATTCAGCCACGCATGCAGAAGGTCGAGTCTTTGCTAAAATTTCCGCGTCCTGAAAATAAGAAGCAGGTTCAATCTTTTCTGGGTTTGGCTGGTTATTACCGCAAGTTCCTGCCGCATTACTCTCAGTTAACCTTACCTCTTACTTTGTTACTTAAGAAAGGTCACCGGTTTACTTGGTCTCCTGAGGCTGAGAATGCATTCATTGATTTGAAGTCTAGGATGGCTTCGCGGCCTATACTTAAACCGCCAGATTTTGACAAACCCTTTTATTTGGCTGTAGATGCTTCGTACTTTTGTTTGGGAGGTTGTCTATTTCAGATAACTGACGAGATTGAACACCCGGTCTGCTACCTGAGTCGGAAGTTGAGTTCGGCTGAAGTACGCTATTCGACCATTGAGAAGGAGGCACTTGCGCTGGTGGTCGGTGTACGCGCGTGGTCGGTGTACGCTCCAGTGGTTGTCTATACGGACCATAGCTCACTTCAGTTCATAAATCGCATGGCTCCTTCGAATGTGAAACTTTTGCGATGGAGTCTTGAACTCCAACAGTACTCATTGAACATTAAGCATCGGCGTGTTGCCAGACATATTAAGTCGCCCCTCAGTTTAAATGTACGAACTTTTCATATATCTCTACGGACTCATAGATTTTTCTACTAGACTTTTGCTTTGATGAACTTTGGAGATAGTTTAAATTCGCTGGCACTTGTGGTTTCTGCATGGTCGGAAACACTTTTAATGTTTCCTCTTTTTCGTAGTGGGGGGTCTGTTGGGAGTTGGCCTTCAGCCATCCCGCCATGATCATCCTCACGTGCACTTTCTAACCTTAGTTAAGACGCACCTCGTTTGAAGCTAAATGTAGGATGGTCTCGTTGACTATATATAGCAGTGTTCTTGTGTCTACAGGGAGATCGGTTTTAGTTAAGTAAGGCGTAAGACGTGCACTGGTTGTGTCACGCATTGTAAGTACCCTTTTGTGGTCGTTTTCGAGAGTGTACCCTGCGTGGTCGCTACTCATGTTTAATTGCCGGTTCTCGAGTTGTATCTTCCTTTGTGGAGTTTGTGCAGGCGTCTTCTCGGAGAGTCTGTCTTTTGACGTTTCGTTTGTCTTGTATGTGTGAGTATCGTTTCAATTATGTACATAGTGTAAATATACGTTTTATCAATATTGCGAAAGTCTTTGTTTTTCTTGTCATTTCTCATATCATTCTAACTCACATTTCACCTCTAGACTAACAAGCTAACAACATACATACATACATATATACATGCATGCATACATACATACATACATACATACATACATACATACATACATACATACATACATGCATGCATGCATGCATGCATACATACATACATACATACATACATACATACATACATACATACATACATACATACATACATACATACATACATACATACACACACATACATACATACATACATACATACATACACACACACATACATACATACATACATACATACATACATACATACATACATACATACATGCATACATACATACATACATACATACATACATACATACATACATGCATACATGCATACATACATACATACATACATACATACATACATACATACATACATACACACACACACACATACATACATACATACATACATACATACATACATACATACATACATACATACATACATACATACATACATACATGCATGCATACATACATACATACATACATACATACATACATACATACGCATATCGTAATTGTGATAGTAGACTCAACATTTCTAAAGCTCTACTCTAAAGCTAAGCGCAAAGCAATAGCCTATTCACCAGCGCTACGTCGTATCAGAGGGGTTGTCCAGATATCGATATCCAAATGCAGGCAAAGTCCGGTCTAAATTTCGTAATCGTAATCGTAATCTCGAGATTTCTACAGCGCCCAAAAACGGGAACCAGCTTATTCACAGGCGCTTAGTCAAAACAAAATCGACAGGCGTTGGGGGTGGATAAAAATTGGTTCGAGGTAAAGAACCAAAGGGATTAGGCAGGCAAAGAGTCAGAGGGCATAGGGTGGTGGTGCTTAGAATTGAAACAGGTAGGGAGGTACATAGTAGCTTGTTTATCCTCCGTAGCTCTCCCTGCTTATTTTAACGGACACACAATGCTATGATATATCATATACAATTGAAACTGTAAGCAGTATATGCAAAGCGAAATCGACCTTATTAAACCCCGTGCAACTGTCTTGTTTCCGAGCCTCTTTCAGTTCGCACGGACCGGATCGCACCGCGTGAGAAGAGGCGGACAATATTCGTTCATTATATTTTATTTATTCCGGATATTTCTATAGCGTCTCTCGAATATGATTATTCGTGGATTCGCCCCCAGCTGGGTGCGCTCTAAAGTCGAATCGGACCTGAATAGAGTTATGAGAAGATCGAGCACAAAGATTTATTGTAGATCCTCCACCACCCACGCAGTCAGAAAGAGAGATCCCCATTGACACTGATACGTCGTCGGTTGAGATGAATACCCGAATAACGCAAAGGAAAAGACGATAACTAAATTGTCATGACGGCGTCACGAAGCGTCACTGCGTCGCGTCACCGCATGACCGGTCATGTGCTGGGAACGATTCGAGTTATAATGATAATTATTGCTTTTATGAGATGAAGTGAGGAGAGGTCAGGTGAGTACATAGAATATAATTACATTAAAATTATTATTGTGTATTTATTAAGCGCTAATGTTTAATGATGAAGCATCAATCGATGGCGCTGATCAATTGTGTGGGACTTGCTGAAGATCCTTAAACAGCAATAGTCTCAGGAGAGGAGGCTCGAAGCCCTGCACTTCGGGCAACAAGGCGAGTGCTCAATCAACTGGATACCATGGCCCAGCTAAGGAAAGGTAATCTAAGCTTAGGTAAGATAGATTCAGGTAACGTAAGATTCGTTGACTTACAAGTGAGGAAGACAGCCGTATCAACTCACTCACCCACCAAGCCCAAAGCCCACACCCAACCACCCAATCACCCACCCACCCACTCACTGACTCATCGATCTCCCACCCAATCCAACCACTCACTCACTAATCGAAGCAACTCCACCCAGGTATTCAAAACCAACACTGGAGCAAAGACGAGCATAGTAAGTAATCAAATGGCATCGATGATGGAGTCAAAAGTATCATGGATAAAGTACAATACCAGTTCTACACATTAATTAGGTAATTTAGAGCAATCATTTTTATACAAAAATTAATATAAACCTCAAACTCTCATTGAGACACTTGGCATTTGCACTTAGAGACCTTATAAGCGACGTTACAATTAATCTTTGATGTAGTTAAGCGTAATTTATAGCTTGGTTACGCGGCTTAACAGAGGTGTCTAAAACACCATTAAACGATTTATGCTCATAACAGCAAATAGGTGGTTTATGTTTAACGAAGACGTTGTGTCATGGCGAAGATGATTAGCGTCGCCCTCATTTCCACCTCTGCTTAGGACAGGCACCACCCGAATACAAGACAGTGGCAGGGGTTTGATCCATTGATTGGATTGGATTAGAAGAGATGATTTTTTGTAATTGTAACCGAACATTTATATAACGCCACTCAGATCAGCGGCGCTCTCGACCCGCATTACTGCCAGCACCGGCAAAAAGAAAGGTTTTCAACCTCTACGGCTACACTAAGTAAGGCAGGTAATGTACACAGCATTGCCAAAGACAGCCCGAGTGCAGAACAAAGAGTCGACCGGTGTAGTGACAGCATGGACAGAAAAGACACCTGCGAATGGATCGAAGCCGGCGTTGATGATAATAGCAAGATCGGGATACAAGGTTAATTTGATCAGTGAAGGAGAGGGTTGGATCGAGGACTACCCCTAAGTCATGAACAGAAGAGGAGAACTGAATGAGGGGAACCTGGGATAAAGAGAGTCCAAATCAATCTTGTTGAGTTGGAGGCGACCACCAAGCCAGATAAACTGAGTCTTGTCAGGGTTCAGCCGATAGCGATTAGAGTAAAGCCAAGCATCCAGAGCAGATGAGGCTGCTAATAACACGGACACGGACAATTTCTAGAGCGCCGTATATATAGAACGCTACCATGCCGCTACAAGGGCGCTGTAAAACAAACACGTAGGCCAAATCAGACTCATGCTGGAACAAGCGGCGCACCTTGCTAAGGTGCGTTCAACCATTTGGACAGCAGTGGAGGCCAGACCATGGAGAAGAGATTGGTGTCCGCATACCGGTGGGACAAAACCCCAAACGGCTGTAAACCCCCCCCCCACCGAGGTCTGAGGTATTGAAGAGCAGAGAAACGAGAACAGAGCATTGTGGCATTAAAGGCCATTGACGTCGATAGGAAAAAATTTTGTAAATTCTCATCGAATCATCTGACCCCAAACATTAGATTCAAGTTTCAATGATTAGTAGTTTCCATACTTCAAGATATCTTATGGTTGATAACAGGACACACAACCCACATTATGCGGTATATGATAATTATTATTAATCCAAACATTTAACGTCGTCTTATGGCATCAAAGGCCGTTGACGACAATTCATAAATGCAATTTACAGAAAACAAGATACTTATAGCGTCCGAAAGACACCATTTAAAAGTGTCAACCAGAGCCGTACAATGTCATAGAATGTCACATCATTTAAAGCATTATATCCAATATTGTTTGAGATTATAATACACATATTAATCAAATGCTTGATGCAATTTAAACAGTATTTTACAACAACTACCACACATAAGATATATTTAAACAATTTCAAATATAAATGCACAGTACATATAATTATAATTATGACATTATATTCTTTTTCTACATTTGAAATTTCTAAGCAATTATTTCTTATTCTTCAGCTTAACGACATTCCATGGTAATATCAACTGCTACAGTTACACCATGCACGAAATAATAACAAATTCACAAACCGCATACACATTAAATGAAACATATGGTATACCAAGTTGTTTTTTTTTACACTGTTCAGATATTTAACACACTCCACCATAAATGTATTTAATTAACAAAGCATATATAAACATATAATTACAATTGTTTAAAGTTGTGTTTCAGTGTATTGTATTCACAATTACCTTATATTTCCTGTATTGCAACACAATATTGTAACACTATACAATATAGTATATTTTATATTTTCCAATACATAAACCAAATCATACCATATCTAAACAAAAAAATGTTAGAGGGTAGTAACATAAATACTCAATAATCAATATTTATATATGTAATTTACTAACATCAAATTTTTATTACATATATAATATAATATAACAACTGATAAGAAAATGGTCATACAGGGTCTCCAATAACCAATATGCAAAAGATAGAAATTTATTTATTCCAAAGTTTAACGTCGTCCTTTGGCAACAATGGCCGTTGACGACAATTCACAAATACAATTTCTAGAAAACGATAAACTTATAGTGTCCGTATAACACCATGTAAAGGTGTCAAACATAAGCTTACAATGTCAGTAATGTCACATCACCCAAAGCAACATATCTAATGTTATTTATAATACACATAGCTATAAAATGTTCCGACGCAAACCAAACAGTACTTCGCAACTATTATCACTCGCTAGAAATATTTAAACAACTTCAGACATAAATGCACAGCACATATGATTATAATTATGACATTATATTCCTATTCTATTATTTAAATGTTTAATTGATCATTTCTTATTCCTCAGTTCAATGAGATCTTATAGCAATATGTACCACTACAATCATATCATGTATGAAATAGTACCAATCTCACATACATCATGCATATTAAATGAAACGTATGGTTATACCAAGTACCTTTCCTCAAAGAAACTGCTCAGGTACTAAACACACTCAAGTACAAATCTCATCAACCAACAAAGCATAAAATTATATGAGCATAATAATTACAATTGTTTCAAGTTTGATATTAATGCATTCAAGATTGCATTATAATAATGTAATAATTAATACAATAAAATAAAATGCACAAGGAAAAGACTAATTAAAATTACAGATTTAAAAAAAAAAAAAAAAAAAAAAAAACTATTTACATTCGCAAACTTAGCATATCTCTTTACAGAATTTGACCCCCAGTAATCAGTTTAAGTACCCTATACACTTCATTTTGTAATATATTTACTGTTAAAAGGGTTGAAATAGAAATGTCCCTTTTATACAATTGACATTTATCTCCCAACAACTTCGATATATCTTCTTTTTTACACTCAAGTAGTAGGTGATGAATAGTCTCCTTGACCTGACAGGTATCACATAAACCACTTGAATGTCGTTTTATAACAAACAGCCTTTGATTAGTATTCGCGACTCCGAGACGTAACCTAGAAATTTGGACTTCTTTATGCCTATAAGGTTCTAAATATTTAATATCTGTACTTACAATTGGAGAAATAGATTTATAGAAATGACCTCTATTATCATTAGTATATTCTAATTGCCATTTATTTACTATATACAGTTTCATTAAAGTAAAAATTTCTGAAAGTTCAAGATAATTAGTAGAATTAACATGATCAATACTCAGGGCTTCTTTAGCCAAAGTATCTGCTCGATCATTACCTGTCAGGCCAATGTGACTTGGGATCCAAACAAACCTCATCTGACTGGAATTCAGTCTATCAATCAGAGACAATAAATCATTCAATAAAGTAGGTCTAGACTGAGAACAAGACTCCTTAATTGACGTAAGAACACTCAATGAATCAGAAAACAAAGCAAATTGACAATTCTTATAACATTCGGAGTTTAAAATCCATTTTACAGTTTCTATAATTGCAGTCAACTCTGCTGCATAAATACTGGAGTTATTACATAATCTAAATTTTTTATCTATGTTTAAACTTGGTACTGTAAAGGCAGCAGAGACAAATTCATCTACCTTCGACCCATCAGTATAGATATGTATGTAAGAGCTGTACTTAGAAACTAATTCCAAAGCAGATTGCTTTAAATATTCTGGATGATCAGTTTTCTTATTTATTAATTTATTCAAAGTTAAGTCAACCTCTACTTGTTTGTTACACCAAGGAGGTTCAGAAGGGAAAGAAGGGCCAATAATAGATGTATTAAGTGAAGAAAAGAATTCAGAAGTACGAGTATAAATGGAATGCTCCCTACTCTCAGGTGTCCTAAAAACATTTGTCCAGTGGTTCTCCATTGTTGCTGTATTTATGTGAAATTTATTACCCAAAATTTTAGTCCCACATTTTATTGAATTTTGGAGTCGTCTTAAATGAAGAGGCAACTCTCCACATTCATTTTGAAGTGCTGAAGCTGCAGTACCCTTAGGGGCTCCACAACATAATCTAAGTGCCTCAGTTTGGATACAAGAGAGTTTATCTAGGTGCGATTTACAAGCAGAAGAATAAGCAACGTCACCATAATCTAAAATAGACCTAATTAATGCCCTATATATGGTTAGGAGAGTTTTCTTACAAGCTCCCCAACCATATCCACTGATGGCTCTTATGAGATTTAACCTCTTTTTGCATTTTTCAATTATATAATCAATATGTGGTTTCCAACTCAATTTACTGTCAAAAATTACTCCCAAGAATTTGACCTCATTTTCCATTTTAATTTGTTCTTTATCAATTTTAATAGTAATCCCTGACAAATTATTTCTTTTGGAGAAAAGGACTCCAGTGGTTTTATTAATAGATATTTTAAAACCATTTCTATTACACCAATTTTGTATTAAATTGATCGATAATTGAATTTTATTTTGTAATATTTTAACATTTCTATGTCCCAAGTAAATAGCACTATCATCAGCAAACAGTGACATCTCTACACCATCCACACCTGCAGCAATATCATTTATCATTAGCAAGAATAAAATAGGAGATATTACCGAACCCTGGGGTGTACCATTCTGTTGTATACATTTATCAGAAAGTTCTGCCCCAACTTTCACCTGAAAAGTTCTATTTGAAAGAAAGTTTTCAATCCAGTTAAATGTATTAGCCACTATTCCCAAATTCTGAATTTTATTTAAAAGGGTAGGTACATGTAACATGTCATATGCTCTTTCAAAGTCAATGAAAATAGCCAAAACATGTTCTTTATTTTTATTTTTTTAAAGAATATTATCCTGAAGTTTAAGGATTTGATCATTTGTACTTCTATATTTTCGAAAGCCAGACTGATTTTTTGAAATAAGGTTATTTTTTTCCAAAAACCATTGGAGACGTTTTGTTACCATTGTTTCCATTACTTTACAAATCGTTGGAGTCAATGATATAGGTCGATAAGATTCTGGAACCGAGGCGTCTTTATTTGGTTTTAATAATGGTAGAATAATGGCATGATGCCAGTCAGTTGGCAATTTCCCTTCCTCCCAGATTTCATTATAAAATATTAATAGGGTTTTAAGAGCATTTTTATGAAGATGTTTTAACAACTCATAAGGTAATTTGTCATCACCCGGTGACTTATTATTTTTTGCCGATCTTATAGCTTGTTTCAATTCATTAAGATAAAACCTCTCATTTAAGATTTCCATTTCATGAACAGGACTACTGTCAATTCTATTAGGGTTATTTTGTAAATTTTTATCTTTGATATAATTTAAGAATTTTTTACTATAATTTTGGGTACTACTAGTACTTGCATAAGTGTTAGCTAAAAGATTTGCTTTTTCAAGGTTTGTTTCAGCTCTTACGGGAGGTTCAGTCACGCACTGTGTATATAGATGGGCATAAAGATGATCTTCGTAACTACTTCAAACACATGCCTCGTCAACTCAACAAGGAAATAGTTGAGAAGACTAGGGGAGAGGTTGACAAAGTTTTTGTTACTCAACAGGGTGTACTGAAAATAATAGCTAAAGATGAAGATAACAAAGGGAGTCGCAAATATATTGCGTACTGAGAAAGCGTTTTAGAGGTGTCTAAGGATCGCAACGAATTATTCAGTATCAGTTTATACACGTGCAGTTCTTTTTCAGTGTCCAAAGATATCTTGTGGGTAACATCTAAACAACATTATCTCATAATTTTTGCACTTTATCTGACCCACAACTGCGCCCTATTTCCGCTGTATTCCACCACTGGGTCAACCACTCCTCTTCTGTAATCCGCTGTCAAAATATCGGATCGCTACACAGGAATTCTCGAAAACGCAATTGAATCGTGTTTAATCTGTAATGAATTTGTAACATTTAAAGTATTAGATAACAATTGTATACGCATGTTGATTGCCAAATTGAATTTTGTCATTGACTGACCGACTGACTGATTGACTGACTGACTGACTGACTGACTGCCTGCCTGCCTGCCTGCCTGCCTGCCTGCCTGCCTGCCTGCCTGCCTGCCTGCCTGCCTGCCTGCCTCACTCGCTCGCTCACTCACTCACTCACTCACTCACTCACTCACTCACTCACTCACTCACTCACTCACTCACTCACTCACTCTTCACCCAACTCAGTCACCCACCCACCCACCCATTAATTCATTAATTCATTCGTAGTTTTGTCGATTCGTTCATTATTACATTCATTCATAGACACACAGACATATTCTATAATCGATATAGCAGATACTCTTGTATCTAGCAAATGTATTCGATCGACTACAAGCGAGAGCTTGATTTATTCATTGATCTAATGGCAATTGGCTTCCACGTTCTATCATCTGCCTCAAGCGGGTCTCAATTTCCGGTCAAACAGAACTCGGTCAATTATTGTCAACAAGGGCCGATCCATGCGTCGAACAATCCGGTTATTAGAAAAACGAACGAATTCTTTAAGGAATTCGACACTTTCACAGTTCTTAATGCATTGCAGGACTAACTTGTGCGCTTTCGGTTACTAAATGTATATATTACGTTTTAGAGGTGTCGAAAGACTGTAACGATATATATGCAATATTATCGAAGGTTGTTAAATTGGCCTATAGAAAGCATTATGGTGCTATAATAATTATTATTGTTATAACTGTTATTACTGTTATTACTGTTATTACTGTTATTATAATTATTATTATTATTATTATTATTATTATTATTATTATTATTATTATTATTATTATTAT
Source organism: Allolobophora icterica (assembly GCA_963556255.1). NCBI lineage: Eukaryota > Metazoa > Annelida > Clitellata > Crassiclitellata > Lumbricidae > Allolobophora > Allolobophora icterica. The sequence goes on along the minus strand of OY744615.1, from coordinate 48,157,354 downwards.
TATTATTATTATTATTATTATCATTCATCATCATCATCATCATCATCATCATCATCATCATCATCATCATCATCATCATCATCATCATCATCATCATCATCATCATCATCATCATCATCATCATCATCATCATCATCATCATCATCATCATCATCATCATCACCTTCATTATCATTTCTATATCTCAATTTCCAAAACAATGTATGGAGATAGTACTACTACTACTACTACTACTACTACTACTACTACTACTACTACTACTACTACTACTACTACACATATATAACGTCGTTATAGAGGTGTCCAAGCGAAACGATGCATTGTGCAACGTTAACGATATCTTGTGACTGTTATAGGGCTGTCTACGTTGACTTCCCTCCCTCCCTTCCTCTCCCCTCCCCTACGGTCCCCTCCCTTCCCCTCATCTCGAAGGGCTGTATTCCTGCCTGAACAATTCGATTCCAATAGTTTAACAACACCTTGAAGCACTAAATGCCTTTGACGTTGATTACTTTACTGTTTAATTACACGGTGTTAGAAAACTTTGATTGACGTCGTCCCTTCCCCCCCCAGGATTGGCGTTGGCACTACCGCCGGTAAGATAGTAATGTTGACATAAAACTTGCTTTACCCAGTTCTCACCGTTAAGTTAGGCTTAGATATTATAGAGCTAACCGATCAGTCCAACCGTCGCAGGCTTATATAAAGAAACTGTAAAAGCAAGTTAAATGTGTTTAAATATTATTATTATTATTATTAAAGCAGTTTTTTATAGCGCCCCTTCAAGACTTCAAGATTGCCTACTCAGGAGCGCTCCCAGCCCAACCACGGTCGAACAACGCAGTTTTGAGAACAGTAAGAAACAAGGTGAAATGACCAATCGGTATTTGGCGGAGTTTGGTAGGGAGCCCATTCCAGGTCATGGGGCCAGCCACAGAGAAGGCACGGCGCTGTTGTATGGCTGTCCGCGCACGGGGAACAATAAGTTCAGCCTGCCCTGCTGAGCGGAGAGAGCAACGACGTTGCGAACATGAAGTGGGACAGCAGAGCTCCCGCAGGTATGGAGGGGCCACGCCTTCAAAGCATCGCCGAACCAAGGCAGAGATTCGATAAGTGATGCGTTGCGGGTAGGGGAGCCAGTGTAGGACATCCCTCATATACGCAGACACTCTGCCAAACTTGGGGATGCGGCCTATAAGGCGGGCAGCAGAACGCAGGATTCTATTCAGGGGCTCAATCCGGCAGGCCGGCAGTCCGTTATATATGGCACGGCAGTAGTCCAGTCGAGAAACAACAAATGCATGGACAAGTGTGGAAGCTGCACCAGAGGACAAAATATGGCCGTTGAATTAAACATTATTAGCGTTTGGTAATAGTTAGTTAGTTATAACACAATGCAATACTATTTCTTCATTGAGGAAAACAAGCTGATATGGCGCAATTTGGTACATTAAAAGAAAAAGAGTTTATTCGATTAGTGAGTGTTTTTATAGAGAATTCAGAGGATATAGTTTAACACCGCCTTGAGCTAGTCAGGGCAATTAACGCCGATAATTTTGCATAGTATCAACGGTAATTGTAGTTTTCCGTTTAATGACGTTTACCTTCACACTCTGGTTTTATCCACGCTTTGGACTAAAACACCCGAACATATAATAATAATAAAAATAATAATTATAATAATAATAATTATTATTATTATAATAATTATAATAATAATAATAATAATAATAAAAAAAAAGAAAAAAAAAGGGGAAAAAATAATAATAATAATAATTATTATTATTATTTTTTTTTTATAACAATAATAGCAATAATAATAATAATAATAATAGTAATAATAATAATAATAATAATAATACTAATAATAATAATAATAATAATAATAATCTTCGTTTAATATTTTCAAACTGACAATTACGCAGTACGATTACAAATCAGTATGAACGGATGATCACAAGTTATTACAGGAGTCGAATTTTAACTATATTCGCAGCCTTGCAAGGCGCCCATCACGTCCTACATCTAATTTAACAACGCGCCATCTCGCGAATGAAAGGCTGAGTGGACCTTTGGGAGGGTTGCTGGAAGCGATCCCACTACTTATTGCTCTTCACGCCAGTGATGTTACCACTACTCTATCCCCCATGGGGTGGGGGTATAGCTAATTGCTGTTAATGCTTTGGGCAATATGATAGAAGGAGTGTAGGCCTATGTGTTGAGTATGTTATGCAATTGAACTTTTGAAGTTAGAGATTCTCAACAGGGTCTGTGGACTGTGTTTATATTGCCTATGAAGCAATTCTACTGCTTGAATTGATCTTAAAAAATGTTAGGGCTGGTCTGAAGCGATTTGATTATACTCACTGTTTAGGCACACAATGCTTGACATTTGGGGTTAATGGGGCGAGTTTTGTTTTGTTCTGTTTTGTCTTGTTGATGATATAAATAATAATGGACACGATACTTAACGAACTGCTCCACTGGTTGTAATGATTTATTGTATCTAGGGGCCTCATTAGCGGAACGGTTCGTTCCTTTGGGTACTCCCACTGTCACTGCATGTAACATGTACTTGTTATTTTCATACCTGTATGTTTATGGTGAACAATGAAAGCATTTTGATTGATTTGATTGAACCAGGCGTCGAACAATTCGGTGATTGAGATAACGGCCGAATTTTATAGGTAGTCGATAGTTGCACAGTTCTCAGCGAATCACGAAACTTAAACGCGATGTTTTGAGCTATTGAATAGACGGTATTAATCCATATATTACGTTTTTTAAACCGTTTTAGAGGTGTCGAAAGCCGCAATGATATATCGTATTGTATTTTTTTTGGATTCCACATATGCCATTTAATTAAGTTTTAACGTAGATTTATCTTGTTCGCTTCTTTTTTCTTGATCGATGCAATTGATTAGAATATTGATTGAAAGACTTTTATAATGACATTTATTGTGATGGTGTTGAACCTTAGGTGGCCCTACATAGCGGGATTTTTTATCCCCTTCTGGGTTTCCTTTTGTTGCAAATGCTGATACTGTTATGTTATACTGCTTTGTTTTCAAACTGCTTCAATAAAGGATTTGATTGATTGATGATTGATTGATTGAATCTATAGAAATTTATAAATCACAGAAACCCCGGGGAAACAGAATTGTCATTGGGGAACGCGAGACCGATGAGGAAAAGCCATTCATTAGTTTGGCCCTGAGGAGGGGATGTCGTTGTAGATCGTGGGACCCACTACAGCAAACGCCCGGTGCTGGGCTAAGGCTGTTATAGTCCAGGGAACAAAGAGATCAAGTCGATTTACAAAGTGCAACGAGCGAGAAGAAGATGCAGATAGATAGTTCAAGAGATATTTCGGGAAAGTGTCCTTGCTGAGATTTGGATACAACTTGATGAAATGATATATTGCGTCTTTGGAAAGCAATTTAGTGGTGTCTAAGCTTCGTCTGACCAATTCAGTATTAGTTCACAATTGTAGCTTTTTCAGCGACATCTTGTGTCCGGCATCGACCCAACAGTACCTGTTTACTTTCTAACCCTTCTTGCCCTTTTTCCTGACACATGACCGCCCCTACTTCCGCTGCAATGAACTTCTGGTTCCATCATTCCTTCTCTTCCGTTTCCCGCTGTCAAAACATCCGATCGCTTGACACGAATTCTCTAAAACTCAATTGAATCGACGCGATCAGATCCTAACGAATGTCGACCTCCACACCGTCATCTGCCGACCCATACGTCGTTAAGCTAAACCATGCGGAAGATCCGTTGCTAAAGACGACCGCCATGACGTCACTGTGATTAATGATGTGATCTCTCTGAGGTTAATTAGTTGAAGGGCGGGAAAAGTCCTTCGGGTGCGTATATCGGTCCTGGGAAAAGTAGGTCTACCTATAGAAATGACTCACAAGGGGCGTACATGTGTGTATGTACGTGCGCATGTATGTATATATGTATGCATCTATCGATATATGTACGCATGTATTTTGAATGTATGTATATATATAGATATATACATATATGCATGTGTGTGAATGTATGCATGCATGTATGTATGTATGCTAAAAGTATTCATGCATGTATGTATGTATGTTTGTAGCCGTTGCTGGGCCGGGGGTGTCTCAGAGTATTGTATTGTATTTTATTGCATTTACGAATTTCTAAAGTGCCTCTTGCACTACAAGCTGTGCGAGAAGCCCAGTGAGAATTGGAAATCAGAGTAGGTATCTTCAAGGGGCACTTCATAAATTCTTTGAATGAATGAATGAATAAATGAATGAATGAATGAAGCGTGAATGTATGCTGCATGTGTGCATGGATGTTTGTATATATGTTTGTATATATGTTTGTATATATGTATCCGTATGTATGTATACGAAAACAATTGATAGAACAGGAGAAGGTAATATAGGCAGTGTCGAAGCGCAGCACCTCAATTCCCCACAGGCAGAGAGAGCGCTACAGGCTCCCACCTTCATGGTTGATTCAAGTTTCGAAAACAACGCTGATCTTTCTCTGGTCAAGGACTGGCCATATCTGTTCTTGGTGAACGAGCTTTTTCGGTTGATATCCAGGCAGTAATTAAGTAAACGAGTGACGTAGTAATTAAGCAATATTACTATTCATTGTTTAACATCTTATGGCAACCTTACTTCAACGATTAATGAACTTTACACTTAGCAATCATGTGGCGTGCATGAAAATCTATATATCGTAGTTAGAAAACAGTTTAAAGGTGTCTAAGGTTCGTCAATAATTATTCAATATTAGTTCATAACTGTGGTTCTTTAAGCGACATCTTGTGACTGTCAACGACCTAACGCCTCTACTTCCGCAGCAACCAACTTCCGGGTCGGCAACCCCTTCTCTTCCGTTTTCCGCTGTTAAAACATCCGATCGCTTGACACGAATTCTCTAAAACTTAATTGAATCAACGCAATCGGATTCTAATGAATGTCGTTTGCATGCGCGTATAATTATGTACGCAAGCATGTATATGTATACCGACTACATGTACATACGTATGTCTGTATGTATGCATGCATTTATGTATGTAAAAAGTATGCATGCGTTTCGGCCCCAATGTATATTTGTATGTGTGCCGTATATACGCATGGATGTTTGTATATATATATATATATATATATATATATATGTATATATATATATATGTATATATATATATATATATCCGTCTGTATGCATTTATGAATGTACGAAAACAATTGATAGAACGGGAGGGAAAGGCAAGTTAAGCAGAAGAGAGCGCAACGGGTCCCATAGTAGCCACCTAGGAGTGGCTACTAATAGCTCAGGCAGATCAGAGTTGTGCTGAGGACGTTGCTTGGTACTCAGCCTGCATGGGCGTCGAGCGCTCAGACCAGCTTCGAGAAATGAACTAATTGTGCCGCGTTTCCGAACTATCATGCATGATCATCGAGTTTTTTCAATTGCAGCACCTGCGATCTGGAATGGCCTTCCACTCTTGCTGCGTGACTCTAATACCATCAGAGATTTTGCTGCTTTTTCTAGTCAACTAAAACGCACTAATTCAACCGACTGTTAGCCTCGAGTTTTGCGCTTCTGTGAGATTCTTAAGAGGCGCTATATAAATGTTCTATTACATTACATTGCATTCATGACACGAATAATCGAGAACGCAGTTGAATAAACGCAATCGGGTTCTAACGAACCCTGGATGTCGAACCCTACACCATACATTCTGTACCTAACACGAAACGTTGTCGAGTTCGCCCTATTTATAGTAATGCTGCGACAATTAAAAATGGTGTCTGTGACGCCGGGAAAAAGAGACATGTTTAAGTTTCAGGCTTTTCATATTATGTAGGTAGTCCCTCTGCCATAACAAAGACGATTAGCGTCGCCCTCCTCGTTTATGCAGCCTTCGGACTAGCAACACGCGACTATAAGACAGTTATTTCAAGAAATTAAAGACGCTTCTTACAGTTTCGAAGGCCGTTGATGTCGTTAGGAGAAAGATTTCTCACCGTATTATAAAGCAATGTTGACATCCATGCAGTAATTACATGAAGTAACTGAGTAAGTAAGCCTATAAGCAATATTAGTAGTCATTGTTTCATGCCATCTTGTGACTGTCAGGGCCGTTTGCGTCAATCCTACTTCGCCTGCTAGAGTGATGGACAATGAACTCAGTTAGTAAACGCAGTGACGATAAACAGTTATATTGCGTCTTTGGAAAGCATATTAATGGTGTCTAAGTTTCGTCATGATAATCCCAATATTCGTTCATAATTGTGCTACTTTTAGCGACATCTTGTGGTTGCCATCGACCTAACCTTAGCTGCATCGACACAATCTAATTCTAACGAATGTCGACCTCCACACCGTCATCTGCCGACTCATACGCCGTAAATTAAAACGAATCGCCCACGTGGACGATCCGTTGCTAATGATAACCGTCATGTCGTCATTGTGACGAAATCTAGATCGGTAACGGAACAATCTCACTGAGGGAAATTAGCAGAAGGGCGTGAAATGTCATGTTTTGGGTAAATAGATTGTGTGCCTGGGTTTATTTGGAGTGCGTTGGGTCCGGAGATTATGTAATTAGGTCAATCTTTTAGAAATTATTCATTACTTTCCGTGTGGAAGTATGTAGGTCAATGTACATATGCACGAATTTATTCAAGCAAAAATGTATGTGTGGGCATGTGTATGTGCTAATGTCTTATTCATAATATATTAGCGCCATATCATATCATAATCGTAATCATCATCATCATCATCATCATCATCATCATCGTCATCGTCATCGTCATCGTCATCGTCATCGTCATCGTCATCGTCATCGTCATCGTCATCATCATCATCATCATCATCATCATCATTATCATCATCATCATCATCATACTGTTCACAACACTGCATTTATATGAATTAGTGCTTTCCAATATTTTTTGGCTAAGGAACTCGTCTGATATGAGGTCAACATAATGCAGGTCATCCAAAGGTAACTGTATTTTTGTGCCGTTTAACGACGTTAACCGTAGACCTCCTTTTTCATCCACACTTTGGACTAATAACTCCCGAATATATGGTATTGGCTGCATATATCACGCAAACGTTAAAGAGCTGTATCACGCCAAAAATAATTATGGTGAAAACTAGTCAAATACTTTCTTACGACGCTGTACTTAGACACCTTTAAAACGGTGTGCTCATATGGTATATGTTTATATGTATGTCGTCGCCGTTTGTTAGTTGTCATGAATCTCTTGCCTGGTTATTTCGAAAATAGTACAGACCGAAATTTAAACAATAAAAAATTGAAACGCAATAGCTAATTCATACGTATATTGTCGCACAATGTGACTGAGGTTCAAATGCATTACCTGCATGAGCAGTTTAAAGGCATTGAATGGTAACACGCTGGCACGAAGATCAGAAGGACGCAGTTTCGATACCCGCTAGCCCCATAAGGTTGATTCAGCCTTCATTACGTAGGTGGCGATGGTAAAATGAGTGAGTAGTAGGGCAAAAGGCGCCTTGCAGGCTGCCATACAGTTGAGTTCAACTCCTGTTAAACTTGCTATCATCTGCTACTACTATATCACGTAATCTTACCGCGTACTTGTCAGTTTGAATTTGATAAGCGAATATTATAAAGAAAACTATATTAACCATCTGTTTCATTTAACGAGCATAATGTTTGTGAAATTGTTAATACCTAATGTACGCCATTAATTCTTTGTTTACAATAAAATTGTACAGACTTTCGAAATGATGTCATATGACTACGTTAAACTTTGGAATATAAAAAAGGGAAAAACTGCGGTTCTTCACACACCTTTTTTAAGGTTTCCATTTGCCCTATATATAAGTAAACGATTGGACTTAATAAGTTGATTTACTTCTTGACTTTTTATTATCCAGCGTAATGTGACTAAAACATGAGCGACATGAGCTTCTCAGCCTTTCTATATATTAAGTGCCTTCATACATTGATTCATACGAACATAAATACACACGTACTTAAATACATACACACATATATAGTGTTGCATTCATACACACATATATATATACATTACATACATACATCAAAACAAGTACGTACATACATACACACATACATACATACTCCTCTCATCGTCCCGTTATTCTGCGATGCCCCGGACATAATCAGAAAGCAGGTTCGGGGCTGGCGTCGTCTGGATCTGGATGCGTTCGGAAAACGCCCTTGCGGGCCTCCAGCCGGTTGCTGATCCGGCCTCACTGGCGGCCCTCTCCGTGGTAGAAGCCTTCTCGATCTATGAGAGGGCAGTGTCTGCTCTCATCGACCAGTTCCTCCCTCTACGCCCGCTCAGAATTCGACGGTGTCCTCTCTCCCCGTGGTTTGACGGTGACTGCCGTTCCCTCAGACGTCAGGCTCGCCGCCTTGAAAGAACCTGCAGGGGCACTGGTCTACCAGCTGATCGGCTATCCTGGGTTCAGTTCGTGCGAGGCATGCATCGTCAATACCGGGACCGGGAGAGTCTGTACTGGGAGAACAGGATCGCCTCACACGCAGGCGACCACAGGAGCCTTTGGGCTTCTCTTGATGTTCTTATGGGTCGAGGTGCGAGCCGGGCTGACCAGCTCATGAGCGCTCGCTCGTTCTCAGCGGATGACTTCCTGACTGTATACGCATCCACGATCGACAGTGTACGCGAAGCCACAGAGGGTGCACCACCTCCACACTATCCACCTACGGACTTTCGGCTTCCTGTCCTGCAAGAGATCGCTGCCGTGGACCTACGTCGACTCATCCTTTCCTCTCCCTCCAAGTCTTGTGAATTGGATCCTCTGCAGCCCACATTCCTGCTCCAGGAGCACGTCGACACCTTGCTCCCCGTCCTCACCGAACTGTGCATCAGATCGATTCGGGATGGTGTCCTGCCTTCGCTGCAAAACAGGTCCATACTTACACCCAGCCTAAAGAGTAATGACCTTGACCGCTCGGACCCGACCAACTATCGACCCATAGCCAACGTATCATTCATCTCAAAAATCATTGAAAAGATCGTTGCCAGCCAACTCGTAGTATTCCTCGACGAGAATAACCTTCTACCATCCTGCCAGTCTGGATTTCGGAAGCAACATTCCACCGAGACTCTCCTGCTTCGGTTATTGTCAGATGTCTACAAGGCTGTCGACAACTCGCAGCTCACTCTCCTGGCCCTATTTGACGTCAGTGCCGCTTTCGATACTGTGGACCATGACATCTTGATTAAGCGCCTGCATGTCTCTTACGGGCTTACTGGTAACTTCTTAGAGTGGCTGAAATCCTTTCTCCAGGGGCAAGCCATCACAGTGGCTCATGGTGATACTAGGTCCAGGTGGGTCCCTGCCCCGTTCGGTCTCCCTCAGGGCTCTGTACTCGGACCCATCCTTTACGTCATTTACACTTCTGGTCTCGCTCCATTTCTGGCTGAGCATGGGGTCCAGGGTCAACTTTATGCTGATGACATCCAGGCATATCTCCACTGTAAACCATCTGATGACCCTCTGGCATTGCAGTCTGTGGGTGAGCTTTTGCGGGTCCTTGAGGTGTGGATGGCTTCCAACCGCCTTCAATTGAATTCCGCCAAGACTAAATTCATTTGGTTGGGTACTAGGCAGCGGCTGGCTGGGCTTGACCTGGCATCGCTCCCTTCTCCCCTGGAGTGCGCGACCTTGGCGTCATACTCGACCAAGAGTTAACTTTCCTGCCGCAGCTTCGCCGCTTAACCCGCGACTGCTTCTATCAGTTGCGCCAGCTCCGCACTATTGCTCGCGCCCTTTCTCCATCTGTTACGTCCACTCTGGTCCATGCTTTTATCACGGCCCGAGTAGACTACTGCTCCTCTCTCTATATTGGCCTACCTGCGGTGCGTTTGGCCTGTCTTGAACGCGTCATGCGTGCTGCTGCCCGACTTATTGGTCGGATATCCAAGTTTGACCATGTGTCCGACTTCATGTTCCGGGACTTGCATTGGCTACCGGTTCCCCTGCGCATCCAGTATAGGATTGCCTCCTTGGTCTGGCGCTGCCAGCTGGGCATCGCTCCAGCCTATCTACCACTATGCAAAATCGGGCCTTTTTGGTGGTTGGTCCTGTGGTTTGGAACGGGCTCCCTCTGGAGCTGCGTCTCCTCCCGAAAACCCAACCAGAGTCTTTCTACACTGCGCTAAAAACTGTTCTTTATGTTCGTGCTGAAGTCGGGAGCGCCTCTGAGTAGTCCCCTTTAAGACGCGCTATATTAGTGCTCAAATGAATGAATGAATGAATGAATGAATACGCGTTAGTTACAATACAATACAATACAATATTCGTTTATTGAGGAAAACAAGCTGATATGCCGCAACTTGGTACATTATAAGAGAAAGAGTTTGCCATATTAGTCAGAGTTCTTATAGAGAATTCGAGGGATGTAGCTTAACGCCACCATGTGACAGTCAGGGCAAATAACACCGATATTTTTACTCCATCAAAGATCAACGCAAACTTGTCCTCCGACGGTAACTGTAGTTTTCCGTTTAACGACGATTACCGTCGCCATCCTGTTTCATCCACTCTTTGGACTAATAACACCCGAATATATGGTAGTTGCTGCACATATCTAAGCTTTTCGGCAAACGTTAAACAGCTGCATCATGCAAAACAAATGGTGAGAACTGCTAAAATACTTTATTACGACGTTGTATTTAGACACCTTTAAAACGATATCCTTATAATGTATATGTCATAATTTGTATGTATCACCGTTTGATAGTTGTTTGGAATTCATGATCCAGTTATTTTGAATATAGCAAAACCGAAATTTTAACAATTATAACACGTAAGCCAATTCAAGTGTATATTGTTGGACAATGTGACTTAGATTCAAATACATTACCTCAAATTACATTACGATGTGATGACAGCTACCACAGAGGCGAGGATGACGTACGCTGCGTCCGCTTGGTGGGGTTATGTGGGGCAGAGGGGACGTGAGAGACTACAGGCAATATTTAGGAGACTGATTAAAGCTGGTTATCTTCCTGTGGACTACCCTAGATTCGAACAATTGATCCGTACTGCTGATTCTAAACTTTTCACGACCGTCCTTACATGTCCTACACATGTATTGTATTGTATTGTATTCGGATATTTATAAAGCGCTTCTAGCGGGAGGGCCATTCAGAAGCGCTCCCAGTGCGATAGACCCCGAGAGAAAAAGCAAGTTTTAAGAAAGGTAAAAGAGGAAGAGACGCTACCTGAGAGAATAGAAGAACGAACAAACGGAGGAAGCCCATTCCAAAGAGCAGGGCCAATGGAAGCAAACGACCTAGATTGAGCCAGTGAAGTCCTGACACGGGGAACGAGGAGGTCCAAACGGTCAGATGAACGAAGAGGACGAAGAGAAGCCGCAGAGTGAGGGCGATGAAATAAGTCACATAAATATTTTGGAGCGAAACCAAGCTGAGCCTTAGAGACAAGGATGAGGACCTTAAATTGGATGCGGGCAGAAAGCGGGAGCCAGTGGAGTTCTTCTGCCATAAAGGTGGTGATATGAGAGAATCGAGGAAGACGGGCAATTAATCTAGCAGCAGCATTGAGAACGGACTGAAGAGGAGCAAGACGGACTTTGGGAAGACCAATGAGGAGGGAATTGCAGTAGTCAAGTCTAGAGCAGACAAATGCATGGACAATTGAAGTGAAAATTGGAGATGACAGAGAGCGACGGATAGCTCTAAGGCGCCTTAGGTGAAAATAGGAAGTGCGAGTGAGTTTGGAAATGTGTTCAGTAAAGGTGAGAGAATTGTCAAGGGTCACTCCTAGATCACGAACGCTAGACGAGAAAGTGAAAAGCGGAAACCTTTGAGACAGCACAGCAAAGTCGAGTTTTTTAAGTTGCTGAGGAGTGCCAAACCAGATAAACTGGGTTTTTGACGAATTGAGGGAGAGGCGATTGCAAGACATCCAGGTATGAAGATCACGAGAAAGAGCTTCGATGCGCTGAACAAGAAGAAGTTGAGAGGAAGGAGGCCCATGGACATAGGCCTGGACATCGTCAGCAAAGAGATGGCCTGAAGCCCCATGGATGGGGAAGAGAGAGGGGATACCAGCCGTGTACAAAATAAAGAGGAGAGGGCCCAGAACAGAGCCCTGCGGAACACCGAGTTTAATAGGGACCCACAGAGTTCTAGATTCACCAGAGATAACCATCTGAGTGCGATCAGACAGGTATGACCGGAACCACTGGAGAGGGGGGCCCTTCAGACCACAAGAGGTCTCAAGACGCTGTAGAAGAATGGTGTGGTCCACCATGTCAAAGGCTGCAGAGACATCATATAGTGCCAGAAGGGTGAGTTCGGACCTATCAACAGCTGAATAAATTTCAGAAAGCAAGGAAAGGAGGGCAGTTTCAGTGGAGTGGTGAGCCCTAAAACCTGACTGAAAGGGAGGTAGAAGCCCAAATTGTTCCAGATAGGGAAGAAGTTGAAGAGAGACAAGGCGTTCAAGGGTTTTAGATAGAAATGATAGATTAGAGATTGGACGGTAGTTTTGGCAGAGGTTTGTGTCAAGATTGGGCTTCTTGTGCTTCATGTGCTATTACCTTCTGTTAAGCATACGGGTTATACTTTGCGACCCCGTGTTCATAATCGGGTTCTCCCGACTGCTGACAGTCTAGCTCGTAAATCTTTCATAATTAGGATGATTTTCACCGGAATATAGGCCTTAGTACTTTAACCTGGACGTGATATACATATGTAAACCAAAATGCGGTTACCAGCTGGATTAATAAAGGATATACTTACTTACTTACTTACTTACCTACCTGAGCAGTTGAAAGGAGGAACTATATTAACTATCTGATTCATTTAACGTTTCTAGTATTTGTGAAATTGTTAATATCTCATGTACGATATGATGTTAGCGGCCGATATTGCAAATAGATGTGATTAAACTAAAGATTTGTAAATAATGGCTTTACATTCTCAAAATTAGAATAAGAATCTCATGTCGCAATTACATGTATTGTAAACATGTAACAACAGTTTCTGAATGCACAATTACATACCTGATCGAAAAAGCAAACAAACTAATTCAGAACTATTTCGAAATGCATCAAAAGGTGCAATATTAAGTGCCTTCATAAATTGATTCACACGTACATTAAAATACACATACATAAATACATACATATATATAGCATTGCATTCATAGATACATACATTACATACATACATACATGCATTCATGCCTACATACATACATGCACAGACAAATACATACATACATACGTACGACCATACGTAAGTACGTACTTACTTACTTATTCAAGTACATCGTAACATCGTAAACGTGATCGTAAACTCCAAATTTCTCAAGCGCTACTTTAAAGCTAAGCGCAGGGCACCAGCCTATTCACGAGCACCAGCCTATTCAAGCGCGGATTGTGTCGGGTAACGGGGAAAGTAGGTCTATCTATAGAAATTATTCACCAGAGGTCCATACGCAACTATTGCTTTCGTTGTGGAAGTATATATAGGGCAATGTGTGCATGAATGCGTGTATGTCTGTATATATGCATGCATGTATGTATGTATGTATGTATGTTTGTATGTTTGTTTGTATGCATGTATCCATGTATGCATGTATGTATGTTCGTATGTTTGTATGTATGTATGCATGTATGTATGTATATGTATTTACTTAGGTATACGTACATAATTATGTATGTATGTATGAATGCTTGTATGTATGCATGTTAAATATGCATGCATGCACCCATGAATGTGTAAATATATTCGTGTATGTAGAGATACGCGTGTATATATATATATATATATATATATATATATATATATATATATATATATATATATATATATATATATATATATATATATATATATGTATATTTGTATTTCGACCTCCACAGTCATCTAATCTGCCGACCCTCACGTATGATGGCCTAGATGAAATATACAGGGACGAAGTTCGCCGTATTTATAGTAATAGTAATTAACTTAAAAGAGGTGTCTGAAAAGCCAGCTAAATGATGTAGATTTAAGTTTCAGACTAATAATATTATTTACATAGGAGTTGCTGTTTCACGACGCTGTGTCACAACAGAGTCGACTAGCGTCGCCCTCCTCCTTTATCCATGCTTCGGACTAGCAACGCGCGACTATTATAAGATAGTGACTGGGTTAGATTGTATGAAATCAACGAAGTTTTTATGACTTTGAGGGCCGTTGATGTCGCTAGGAAGAAGATTTCTCACCGTATTATAAAACAATGTTAACATCCCGGCAGTAATTAAGTAACTGAGTAATTAGGTAATATTAGTATTCATTATTTAATGCCATCTTATGGCTGTCAGGGGCGTTTACGTCAATCTTACATCAGCTATTTGCCTGCCATCTAAGTCAGTAATTAAGCAGGGTCTATGAACAAATATATTTCGTCTTTGTACAGCAGTTTAAAGGTGTCTAAGGTTCTTCTGAATAATTCAGTTTATAATTCATAATTGTAGTTCATCCAGCGACATCTTGTGTCCGCAATCGACCTAACCGTACCTGTTTACTTTCTTGCCCTTTTTCCTGACACACGACAGCCTCTACTTCCGATGCAATGAACTTCTGGCTGGGCCACTCCTTCTCTTCCGTTTTCCGCTCTAAAAACATCCGATCGCTTGACATGAATTCCCGACAACGCTATTGAATCGACGCAATCGGAATCGACCTCCACACCGTCATCTGCCGACCCTTACGTCGTAAAACTAAAACAAATCGCCCACGCTGACGATCCGTTGCTAATGACATCTGCCATGAAGTCACTGTGATGTAATGGCGGTCATTAATGGCGTTATCCCTCTGATGGTAATATTAGCAGAAGGGCGTGAAATGTTATGCACCGATCCTTTGGGTAAATAGATTGTGTGCTTGGCTCTGTGCGGAATGTGTTGGGTCCGGAGAGTAAGTAGGTATATAGGTTAATCTTGTAGAAATTATTCATTGCTTTCATTGTGGAAGTATATAGGCCAATGCATGAATGCATGTATTCAAGCATGCATGTGTGTGTTCTAATTTCTTGTGTATAAGACACTGGCGCCATATCATCATCATCAAAGCCATCATCGTCGTCATCATCATCATCATTACCATAATTATTATGATCGTCCTCATCGTCGTCGTTACTTTCATTATTTCTTTAAAATATTTTTTATCGCCAGATGTAGGAATAATCCCTAGCGTATTATTGTTATTATTATCGTTATTGTCATTTTTGCCTCAAGGTAAAAGGGATCTTTAGTGATTCTGACATTATTTGCAGCGAAGTAATTACTACTACCACCACCACACCACTCCTCCTACTACAACAACAACAACTACTACTACTACTACTACTACTACTACTACTACTACTACTACTACTACCACCACCACCACCACTACTACTACTACTACTACTACTACTACTACTACTACTACTACTACTACTACTACTACTACTACTACTACTACTGCTGCTGCTGCTGCTGCTGCTGCTGCTGCTGCTGCTACTACTACTACTACTACTACTACTACTACTATTGTGCATATTAATATCTCATATAATATTTTATATAATATATTACTAAGTTGAAAAAGTGGGTATAGTTTGCACTTTGTTCATTTTATTCCTAAACTCTTTCCAAATATAAAAAGTGATTCCTTTGACAGTTTGAATCGTCTGTAGAGGGAATTCTGTGACCTTAACGTTGAACAATAAACGTAACCGATTGAATGACAACATTTTGAGAATTTAGACTTCTTGAAAGAAAAAACGTGAATCGAATTTTTATAGAAACAGGACTCGGTAATTTTACTTTTTACTCTAATGTTCCACAAGTGGAACATTCCACTAAAAGTCGTGGCAACAACCTGTACTTTGTTTTTTGCTGTTGTATGCTACATTATATTATTGGTCTATGTTGGTGTTAATAGTTTCATCTATGGTTTACCAAGTTGAGCGATAAATAATTTTTTTCTCAAATTTTGTAAGTATGTAAACGTTCAATTATAAAATGTCATTTGTTTCAATCGCCGGAAAAAAGAGGTAAGCTATTCATAACTGTTATATTTGTTGTAATTTGATGTTTCCTGTTTTATGAGCACTCTCCGTTCAGCATATAATGATTTACAATCACTGGTTTTATATAAACACCGCATGTCTGACATGTTCCACTTGTGGAACATTGGGCACTAGCAATACCTTGGCTGTAAACACAGTTACAGTATAGCCTGCCTGCTAACGTACCAGTCCATGCTGACTTGCAGCTAAATATATTTTTTGAAGTGAGCAGGTATAAAGTATAGAAATGGATATGTAGCACAGTTGCTGTACTATTTGCAGATTGCTGTCAGTAAATGAAGTTCTCGATCAGCTGGCGCGAGAAAACTTTTTCAACGCTGACGTTTTCATACTGCCACCAGAAAATGGCGAAAGTGACGGTGATAGCGAGAACACCGATGATGAACAATCTCTAGCCAGATCATTTGCTGACCACCTCACACCTCAGATATTGAAGGGTGAAGGATGTGTGGCATTCACCGATGAAAGGGGCAGTCATGTGCTTGAAAGCCAAAACAATGAGGATGCACCTGTTATGCCGGATACTTCGGGTGATCGGCAGTCGACTAATGGAGAGCAGCCAGCACAAGTTGTGACCGCTAGAGTCATTTTGCCAGAAGGAAGAAAAAAGAGGCAGCTGAAGCAAAAAAAACGTTACCCAAACGACCTAAGCCAGCGTATGAACAACACACGGAAGCTACCCTGCGAGCAGAGTCGATAATTACAGGTGAAGCAGCTGTAGTTCATGGCAGCAATTTACCGCGAATCTGGAAAAAGGCTGATCTGAAATCTCAACAGTTTGACAGATTCAATTGGAACGCAAATGTCACTGATAGCCTGTCAGATATGGAGCCAAGTGGCTACTTTGAGCTTTTTTGGAATGATGTCATGTTTCAGAAAATTCAGAATTTCTCACAACTCTATGCTGCCCAGCAGGATCCAAGGTCATCATTTGACGTAACAGTGGATGAGTTGAAGGTTGTAGTTGGAATTTTGTTGATATCCGGTTTTAGTACAGCGCCAAGAAGACGCCTCTACTGGAGCAGTGAAAAAGATGTCCGAAACGACATGATTGCAAATGCCATGAGCCGCAATCGATTCGATGAAATCCTGTCCAAGCTACATTGTGCAAACAATGCTGAACTGCCGGAATCAGAGCGCTTCGGAAAGGTTCGACCTCTCATCAGTCATCTCAATGAGAAGTACATGCAGCATTGGCGAGTCTCACAACAACTCAGTGTGGATGAGAGCATGATACCTTATTACGGACACCATGGGTGTAAGCAGCATATCCACGGTAAGCCAATCCGATTTGGCTTCAAAATGTGGAGTCTGAATGCATCAACTGATGGATACTGCTGTCAACTCGAGCCATACCAGGGTGCAGGTTCAGGGATTAAAATTTTGCAGCTTGGGCTTGGTGGATCTGTCAAACTTGATCTGGTTTCAAAGCTGCCTCAGGATCTACATTACCATATCTATGGAGATAATTTCTTCTCATCGCTGAATTTAGTCGACCACCTCACTCAATCATCTATCGGCTACACTGACACAATTCGGGAGAACCGGACCCAGAAATGTCCAGTGATGGCAACCAAAGAGTTGGCCAAGAAGAAACGCGGGGAATTTGATTTTCGCCAGGATGCAGCAAACAATTTTATCCTAGCCAAGTGGCATGATATTGCCGTTGTGAGTGTCATCAGTAACTGCCACGGCATTGAACCACTCCGAAGTGCAACACGGTGGTCGGCAAAGGAGAAGAAGCGTTTGACTGTTACAGTTCCGGATGCAGTGCACCAGTACAACCGCTTTATGGGGGGCACTGACTTGATGGACAGGAACATATCAAACAATCGTATTACTATTAGATTGAAGAAGTGGTGGTGGTCGGTATTCAGCTTCCTGTTGTCATCGTCAGTCGCCAATGCTTGGTGCATCCATCGGCTAATCAAAGCTGAGAAGTTGGACTTACTCAACTTCACTCGACAGATCGCAATTAGTTACCTCCTGAATTACTCAAAACGACCAGAGATAGGCCGACCATCAATGGTGTCAAAGCATGTCATGCGTAGAGTTGTGCCGGATGAAGTTCGCACATCAACTGGACATTACCCGGTCAGCAGCAGCCAGAACCGCTGCAGAGTTTGCCAGAAGAACACGAAGCGTGGCTGCGGTAAATGTCGCATCAATTTGCATGACACTTGCTTCATGAGTTTCCATAGCAACTAGACCTATAGCTTGTTACAGTCATGACATAGCTATGAAAACAGTGTAGTTAACAGTATTATTGAACATCTATTATATACTCTGTTGTGATCATAAATTTTTTTGATCAATGCGATGTTGAAGTTGCATATAACAATAATGGGTATTGCATGTGCCCAATGTTCCACAAGTGGAACATGATTTCAAAACCATACTAGGACAAAACTGTAGCAACCCATTCAAAACTGAAGCTATTTTTCGTGTTCTGGCATGGGATTTTACCTTAAATTGTGTTTGAGATCCAAAAAGAAAAGTTGGGCATTAATGGGTTAAAAGAACTATGTGGAAGAACACTTCTTTACTCTTGCAAAAGTACAACATGTGACGAGTACTTCAACTTTTACTTAAGTACATAAAATCCTATTTACTGCAACTTTTAACTTAAGTACATTCGCCCCATACTTTTAACAATACTAGATGAATCAGTGCTTTCCAATATTTTTGTCTAAGGGACTCGTTTGATCTGAAATATTGTTGACGGAACGACCTAAAACATTTTCTGGTATACATAGCGCCTGCGAGGCAAACCAATATAGCAACAACTAATAACAGATGATCGGGCTATACAGTTTCCAAAAGGATTAGATCAGATATTACTGGAAATGAAATTTTTCCACGGAACCAGTATCCACCTCGCAGTGTGATTTTCTAATGTAACAACACATTCAAACAACCAACACTTTTCCCCATTTCTTTACGGAACCTCTGTCTTCCCCTCACGGAACCTCAGGGTTCCGCAGAACACTCGTTTGGAAACGCAGATCTATATAGATGATGTTGTTAATTGGATTTGGAGAGCAAACATAATACTCAAAGTTTTTCCACTATTAATATTAGTAGTTGCGAATTATCTACAGTTTTAGAGTTGCTTTTGGAGTTCGCTTCAAGATCGCAGAATTAACAAATAAACAAACTTTTTACACATATATAATTTCGTTTTAAAATGTTTTAGAGGTGTCCAAGCGAAACGATGCATTGTGCAACGTTAACGATATCTTGTGACTGTTATAGGGCTATTTACGTTGTCTCCCCTCCCTCCCTTCCTCTCCCCTCCCCTACTGTCCTCTCCCTTCCCCTCCTCTCGAAGGGCTGTATTCCTGCCTGAACAATTCGATTCCAAGAGTTTAACAACACCTTGAAGCACTAAATACCTTTGACGTTGATTACTTTACTGTTTAATAACACGGTGTTAGAAAACTTTGATTGACGTCGTCCCTTTCCCTCCAGGATTGGCGTTGGCACTACCGCCGGTAAGATAGTAATGTTGACATAAAACTTGCTTTACCCAGTTCTCACCGTTAAATTAGGCTTAGATATTATAGAGCTAACCGACCAGTCCAAACGTCGCAGGCTTATATAAAGAAACTGTAAAAGCAAGTTAAAGGTGTTTAAATATGGCCGTTGAATTAAACATTATTAGCGTTTGGTAATAGTTAGATAGTGCAGATAGGTGGTAGGAAAATTACGAACTTAAGGTATGCTGATGATATTGTACTCCTGGCAGGATCAGAACTGGAACTACAGAAGTTAGTCACTCGATTTGAGCAAGTGGGGGAGAAAAAGGGATTACTGATAAATATGGACAAAACAAAGGTGATGAAGCTAAAAGGCAGAACATGCAACATAAAGGTTGGAGGAAATAAACTGGAACAGGTTGATGTTTTTCGGTATCTGGGATCGCTGGTAACTGAAGATGCAGAATGCACCAGAGATATAAGAGAGAAACTGGCAAGGGGACTGAGCACAGGGGCAGCACTGAGGCAAATATGGAGGAGTCACAGCATAAAACTGGCTACTAAGTTACGACTCATGAAGGCCCTTGTCTGGCCAGTGGCAACATAATATGGTTGTGAAAGCTGGACTATAAAGAAAAGAGACGAAGAAAGAATAGAAGCATTCGAAATGAAATGATTGAGACAGATTCTGAGAGTATCGTGGACGGAAAAAAGAACAAATGAATGGGTACTGGAGAAGATAGGAACAGAAAGAAGCTTGTTTAACTCGATCAAACGAAGGAAGCTTTCTTACTTTGGACACCTGATGAGGAAGAAGGGAGACTGCCTGGAAAAGGAGATAGTGCAGGGTACAGTACCAGGGGCAAGAGCACAAGGGAGACCGAGGATGGGATGGCTCACCAACATCAGAACTTGGATGGATTTATCGTTCAATCAAGTGTTGTCGGAGACGGAGGACAGGAGGAGATGGAGGAAACTTGTCCATGAAGCAACCAACCCTCGGATTGAGGAAGGTTGAAGACAAGACAAGACAATAGTTAGTTAGTTATAACACAATGCAATACTATTTCTTCATTGAGGAAAACAAGCTGATATGACGCAATTTGGTACATTAAAAGAAAAAGAGTTTATTCGATTAGTAAGTGTTTTTATAGAGAATTCAGAGGATATAGTTTAACACCGCCTTGAGCTAGTCAGGGCAATAAACGCCGATAATTTGCATAGTATCAACGGCAATTGTAGTTTTCCGTTTAATGACGTTTACCCTCACACTCCGGTTTTATCCACGCTTTGGGCTAAAACACCCGAACATATAATAATAATAATAATAATAATAATAATAATTATTATTATTATTATTATAATAATAATAATAATAATAATAATAATAATAATAATAATAATAATAATAATAATTATTATTATTATTATTATTATTATTATTATTATTATTATTATTATTATTATAATAACAATAATAAAAATAATAATGATGATAATAATAATAATAATAATAATAATAATAATAATAATAATAATAATAATAATAATAATAATAATAATAATAATAATAATCTTCGTTTAATATTTTCAAACTGACAATTACGCAGTATGATTACAAATCAGTATGAACGGATGATCACAAGTTATTACAGGAGTCGAAGTTTAACTATATTCGGCAGCCTTGCAAGGCGCCCATCACGTCCTACATCTCATTTAACAACGCGCCATCTCGCGAATGAAAGGCTGAGTGGACCTTTGGGAGGGTTGCGAGAAGCGATCCCACTACTTATTGCTCTTCACGCCAGTGATGTTACCACTACTCTATGACACACGACCGCCTCTAGTTCCGCTGTAATCAACTTCTGGTTCCATCTTTCCTTCTCTTCCGTTTTCCGCTGTTAAAACATCCGATCGCTTGACACAATTACGCAGTATGATTACAAATCAGTATGAACGGATGATCACAAGTTATTACAGGAGTCGAAGTTTAACTATATTCGGCAGCCTTGCAAGGCGCCCATCACGTCCTACATCTCATTTAACAACGCGCCATCTCGCGAATGAAAGGCTGAGTGGACCTTTGGGAGGGTTGCTGGAAGCGATCCCACTACTTATTGCTCTTCACGCCAGTGATGTTACCACTACTCTATGACACACGACCGCCTCTAGTTCCGCTGTAATCAACTTCTGGTTCCATCTTTCCTTCTCTTCCGTTTTCCGCTGTTAAAACATCCGATCGCTTGACACGATTTCTCTAAAACTCAATTGAATCGACGCAATCGGATTCTATTGAATGTCGACCTCCACACCGTCATCTGCCGACCCATACGTCGTTAAGCTAAACCATGCGGAAGATCCGTTGCTAAAGACGACCGCCATGACGTCACTGTGATTAATGATGTGATATATATATATATATGTATATATATATATGTATGCATCTATCGATATATGTACGCATGTATTTTGAATGTATGTATATATATATAGATATATACATATATGCATGTGTGTGAATGTATGCATGCATGCATGTATGTATGTATGTTAAAAGTATTCATGCATGTATTTATGTATGTTTGTAGCCGTTGCTGGGCCGGGGGTGTCTCAGAGTATTGTATTGTATTGTATTTTATTGTATTTTATTGTATTTTATTGCATTTACGAATTTGTAAAGCGCCTCTTGCACTACAAACTAATCACAGGCGCTCCCTGTGCGAGAAGCCCCGTGAGAACAGGAAAGTCAGAGTAGGTATCTTCAAGGGGCACTTAATGAATTATTTGAATGAATGAATGAATAAAGCGTGAATGTATGCTGCATGTGTGCATGGATGTTTGTATATATGTTTGCATATATGTTTGTATATATGTATCCGTATGTATGTATACGAAAACAATTGATAGAACAGGAGAAGGCAATATGGGCAATGTCGTAGCGCAGCACCTCAATTCCCCACACGCAGAGAGAGCGCTACAGGCTCCCACATTCATGGTTGATTCAAGTTTCGAACACAGCACTCCCTGATCTTTCTCTGGTCGAGGACTGGCCAAATCTGTTCTTGGTGAACGAGCTTAGTAATTAAGCAATATTACTATTCATTGTTCAGGGGGGGGCGGAGAGTAATGGATAACACACTGGCGTGAAGACCTGAAGGTACCAAGATCGAACCCCGTAGATCTCCGTAAGGTTTTTCAGCCTTCCACTCGCTAGGTGGCGGTGGTTAAATGAATAGCAGGCCATGGTAGCGCCGTGTGGCTGCCGCTTAAATACAGTTATATTCGACTCCTGTAAAACTGTTATCATGTGTTTCTACTGTACACATGTATGTAAGGCGCCCTGCGTGGCTGCCGTTTCTACTATATGTATGTTCATTGTACAGCGCAGTGCGTTTGCAGGCGCTTAATTAGATAACAAATTATTATTATTATCTTATGGCTGCCAGGGCCATTAACATCAACCTTACTTTAACGATTACTGAACTTAGCAATCAATTGTTTATTATTATTCCACAGTTTAACGTCGTCTTATGACACCAAAGGCCGTTGACGACAATTTAGAAATACAGTTTACAGAAAACGATAAACTTATAGTGTCCGAAAGACACCATTTAAAGGTGTCAAACATAAGCTTACAATATCAATAATGTCACATCATTTAAATCAATATATCTAATGTTATTTATAAAACACATAGCTCTAAACTGTTTTGATACAAATTAAACAGTACTTCCCAACTATTGTCACTCGCAAGAAATATTTAAACAACTTCAGATGCACAGTACACATAATTATAATTATTACATTATATTCTTATTTTATCTTTGAAATGTTTAATTGATTATTTCTTATTCCTCAGTTCAATATCTGCCACTACAATCATATCATGTATGAAATAGTAATAAATTTCACAGACATCATGCACATTAAATGAAACATATGGTTATACCAAGTTCCTTTTTTAAACAAATTGTACAGGTATCTAACACATTCAACTATAAGTTTTATTAATTAACAAAGCATATCAATTGTCGTACATGAAAATGTATATCTCGTCGTTATAAAACAGTTTAAAAGGTGTCTAAGGTTCGTCAATCTTGTGACTGTCAACCACCTAACGCCTCTACTTCCGCAGCAACCAACTTCCGGGTCGGCAACCCCTTCTCTTCCGTTTTCCGCTGTTAAAACATCCGATCGCTTGACACGAATTCTCTAAAACTTAATTGAATCAACGCAATCGGATTCTAATGAATGTCGTTTGCATGCGCGTATAATTATGTACGCAAGGATGTATGTATACCGACTACATGTACATACGCGTGTCTGTATATATGCAGTTCCGTTTTAAGGCATAGGCACGCGAGGCCCGGGCCTAGGGCCCCGCGCAGCGGGGGGGCCCCGCGGCGGCCAAGAAACAAAATAACAATATTATAAGTTCTGTTCTAACAAGTAACAATTCTGCAAAGTAAAGTAAGAACAATAACACATTTTTATTATTTTTTTAAAACAAAATAATGTCTGCGGTCTGCATTTTTAGTTAAATATAATTAGGCTATTGGTAATAAAATCAGAGCGCTATTGAAATAAATCAATAATTGTAACGCGTGGCGACGATGGCGCACAACTTGCTGTAGGCTATTGGCTACTAGGCCTATGTTTGTTTTCATTTGTCTGCTTTTCACAACGCTATTCAAGGAATTTTTATGTTTTGGTAAGTTAATATTAATTTTTAATATTAAATCTCTCTGTCCTATAATATAGTCATTTTTTAAATTGTTTTAAACTTTAAATTATAAAAAGGGCAAAAAGCGTATCAAAATTCGCACAGTTAATAGGATAAATAGAATGGTGTTGGCGTGTCGACGCTCGGTACTGAGTCGGTAGTGAACTTGGCAAACTTATTTAGGCCTAACTTAACAAAATCACTTCATTTCCACCTCCTCCAATGTATAAGGTTGAGGTTTTTTGATAGTTTCTACCCTTTTTGTTATGCAGATTAAGATTCTGATTGTCAGTTATCACCGTCGTTCACGGTAAACCGATTTGCAACTTTTGGCCAATTATCACTAGGCCTACGATCAATTAAACGAAATATCAGACAACCCATCAAAAATGCGTAGAAATTATATGAGTGGTGCCGCGAAGAGAAAAAAGGAAGCAACTGAAATTGAAATGTCGAACAAACATCCAAAAGTATCTTCTTTTTATACTTTTTTTTCAAAGTCAGAAAACACAATCATCATCGCAGTCCGACATTGTTGAGACGTAAGATACTCTTACGTTGTCTTACTCGTCTACTGATGTCATTGTTTGCGATAAAGATGAACAGTTATTGTCGCTGCAAGATGATGGTCTACCAGTCGATAGTACAGATGTTGTCACAACACCAAAATTCGAAGCCTATTTCGCAAGATGTAAGCCCTGCGGAGTCAGCGGACTATCCAACTGATGCAGCCTTAGGCTATGGAGTCCAATCGCGGAGGAATTGCGATCTTATTGGATTCGTGAAGGTCCTGCTAGTTGCCAGCATAAAGAGTCTGACTTTAGTACGACCCAACGCGTGTATCGAACGGGAGATAAGTTGCATAGACGCTGCTTGACTGATTCCTGTTTCCGTCGTGAAACTGCGAAATGGTGAATCAGTTTGTCGCGAGTGGCTGCTCTTTTCTCCATCGCAGAAGTCTGTGTATTGCTTTGTCTGTCGCTTGTTTTCAACAACAACGATGGGTCATCAATCTTTCTGTCAATGATGGTGACAAACTGTACGGGTGAACGTTCCTTCTCAAAACTTAAATTAATCAAGAACGAGCTTCGCAGCCGTATGTTGTCATGAGCATAGAATCAGATGTGTTGGAGTCTTTGAATTTCGATGATATTATAAAAGACTTTGCTCAGAGCAAAACACGAAAGCGATGTTTGTAAGAAACTGTCGTTACAAAGTCACAGTCCATGTATAGCAAACATGTAGGGCCTACTCATTATCATCACACTTTCAGTTTGTATAACAAATAAACAATGAAAACTGTAAAGTATGTTAAACTAAACTTTTATTTTGCACTTGTAGTACAAAGATTGATGTGTTAGCTGTGTTATTATGAGTTTAGTAACAGTATACTATATTAATAAATTTAACAAAATGACACATATGCACGTACAATGCACTAATGCAATACTGTGTATCTGAGACTGAGATATTGAGGCGGAAATCGGATTACGTTTAAGGTTATTTAGGGTTTGTGCGGGTTGTGCCTAGGGCCCCCAAACTCCTTAAAACGGCTCTGTATATATGGATGCATTTATGTATGTAAAAGTTATGCATGCATGTTGGCCCCTGTGTATATTTGTATGTGTGCCGTATATACGCATGGATGTTTGTGTATATGTATTCGTCTGTATGCATTTATGAATGTACGAAAACAACTATTAGAACAGGAGGGGAAGCCAAGTTAGACTGTAGGAGGGCGCGACAGGTCCCCATAGTAGGCACCTAGGACTGGTCTATGAGCTAAGGCAGGTCAGAGTTGTGCTGAGGAGGTTGCTTGGTACTCAGCCTGCATGGGCGTCGAGCGCTCAGATCAGCTTCGAGAAATGAACTAATTGTGCCGCGTTTCCGAACTATCATGCATGCTCATCGAGGTTTTCCAATTGCAGCACCTACAAGCTGGAATGGCCTTACACTCTTGCTGCGTGACCCCTAATACCATCAGAGATTTTGCTCCTTTTTCTAGTCAGCTAAAAACGCAGTTGTTCAACCGACTGTTATCTTCGTGTTTTGCGCTTCTGTGAGATTCTTGAGAGGCGCTATATAAATGTTCTATTACATATTATATTCATGAAACGAATAATCGAGAACGCAGTTGAATAGACGCCATCTGGTTCTAACGAACCCTGCATGTCGACCTCTACACCATCAATTTTGTATCTAACACGAAACATTGGCGAGTTCGTCATATTTATAGTAATGCTGCAACAATTAAAAAAGGTGTCTTTGACTCCGGAAAAAGAGACATGTTTAAGTTTCAGGCTTTTCATATTATGTAGGTAGTCCCTGTGCCATAATAAAGACGATTTGCGTCGCCCTCCTTGTTTATCCAGCCTTCGGACTAGCAACACGCGACTATAAGACAGTTGTTTCAAGAAATTAAAGACGCTTCTTACAGTTTCGAAGGCCGTTGATGTCGTTAGGAGAAAGATTTCTCACCGTATTATAAAGCAATGTTGACATCCATTGCAGTAATTAAATAACTGAGTAATTAAGCAAACAGGCAATATTACTAATCATTGTTTAACACCATCATATGACTGCCATGGCCGTTTGCGTCAATCCTACTTCGCCTGCTAGAGTGATGGACAATGAACTCAGTCAGTAAACGCGGTGACGATAAACATATATATTGCGTCTTTGGAAAGCATTTTAATGGTGTCTAAGTTTCGTCATGAAAAATCCCAATATTCGTTCATAATTGTGCTACTTTTAGCGACATCTTGTGCTGGCCATCGACCTAACCTTACCTGCATCGACATTATCGAATTCTAACGAATGTCGACCTCCACACCGTCATCTGCCGACCCATACGCCGTAAAGTTAATGCAACCGCCATGGCGTCATTGTGACGTAATCTAGATCGGTAACGGAACAATTTCACTAAGGGAAATTAGCAGAAGGGCGCGAAATATCCACTATTAGTTAATGGTTACGAATAATTATGTAGTTTTAGACTTATTTTTGGAGTTTGCCTCGCGATCCAGTATAACGATTTAACAAACGCATTTGACGGATATATACCATCGTTTTAAAATGTTTTAGAGGTGTCCAAGCGATGCGAAGAATTGTGCAATGTTAGTGACATTTTGTGACTGCTATAGTGGTGTTTATACGTCGACTTCCCCTCCCCTACTCCTCGAAGGGCCGCATTCCAAATTCCGGTGACGATGATTAGTTACTGTTTAACGACACTTTGTTTTAAAAAAAGTCATTAGCGTAGCCCTCCTCCTTACTAAAAAAGGCTTTACATTGGCACTAAGCAGGTAAAGATAGTGGCGGATTTTACAGATAACTTGCTTTACCTAGTTCTTAGCGTTCGCGTACGCATACTGAAACCATGAACCCATCCAGCCAACGCTTACAGTCGAATATAAAAATACTTTAAGGCGTTTTAAAGGTGTCTAAATAGAGCATTGGATAAATCATTATTAGTGTTTCGTAATAGTTATTTACATACGCAGTTAGTTACAATACAATTCAATACAATATTCGTTTTTTTGAGGAAAACAATCCGATATTCCGCAACTTGATACGTTATAGGAGAAAGAGTTTGCTCTATTAGTAAGAGTTCTTATAGAGAATTCGGGAATGTAGTTTAACGCCACCTTGTACAGTCAAGACAATTAACGCCGATATTTTTACTCCATCAGAGATCAACATATGCATGACATCCAACGGTAACTGTATTTTTTCCGTTTAACGACGTTTACCGTCGCCCTTCTGTTTTATCCACGCTTTGGACTATTAACACCCGAAAATATGGTAGTGGCTGCAGATTTCTAAGCTCTCCGCAAACGTTCAACAGCAGCTGCTGTATCATGTCAAACAAATGGTGATAACTGGTAAAATAATTTCAGCGTTGTACTTAGACACCTTTAAAACGATATGCTCATGAGGTAGATGTTGATATAATTACGTCGTTACCGTTGGTTAGTTTAACTCCGCCACTGCTCGTACTCGGCAGTGCCAGTCCCAAGCCTAAACAAATGAGGAGGGCGACGCCAATGATCTATCAAACAGTGTCGTTAATTGAAATTGCTACCGTTTCTTAGTTGGTTGGTATGACGACGTTAAACTTTGGAATTCAAAAAGAGGAAGAACTGCAGTTCTCCACACACCTTTTTAAAGTTTCGCATTCGCCCTATAAGTAAAAGATTGGCCATAATAAATTGGTTAACTCCGGCACAAACGATCAATGCGACATGAGCTTCTCAGCCTTTCTATATATAAAGTGCCTTCATACATTGATTCATGCGCACATAAATACACACGTACTTAAATACACACGTACTTAAATACACACACACATATACAGTGTTGCATTCATACAAACATGCATACATTACATACATACATGCATACACACAAATATGTACATATGTACATACATACATACTTATCGTATCGTATCGTATTTGGAGATCTGTATAGCGCCACTCAGCAGCGCTTCCAGTGCGGAGGCCCGAGAGAAAAAGGTTTTAAGCATTGAAAGGGATGTAGGAAGAGATCCGGAAAGTAAGTTTAACCCTTAGAGAGGAACTAAGGGCGTTCCACAGGGAGGGTCCTATGTCGGGAAAGGATCTAGCTTGAGCTAGAGTGGTCCTGTAACGCGGAACAAAGAGGACATGCCGGTCGGGAGAGCGGAGAGGTCGGTGAGAAGCTGCTGAAAGAGGGGGGCAGATGAGATCCCTGAGATATTTGGGAGTAGTACCCAGTTTAGACTTATGTACATCGTAAACAGCTTATTCACAGTTGCTTCGTCAAAACAAAATCGATAGGCTGAGGGGAGGTCAATATCTGTTCCAGGCAGTGTGATTCTCGTTAACGTTAACGATAACGAAAATGTTCGTTAACGAACAAAAAATGATTTCGTTAACGATAACTATAACTATAACTAAAAAATATCATTAACTATAACTATAACTATAACTATAACGAAAATAACACTAACGAAAATTCATTGCTATTTTCGTTAATACGAATAAAAAAGTGCAATATCAACTAACGTGAGAACGTGAAAATACACCCGTTAACGAAAGCAAAATGATTCCTATGTTCGCCTTGGATGTCGGTGAATATGGAGCGCTGTGTATGCATGAAGCTGAATGCACCCATTCGTCAAAGTTCTAAGCAAATTATTGTGTAACACGTCTTCATAATTCAGTGTGATTTTCATTAACGATAACGGTAACGAAAATGTTTTCGTTAACGAAAGCAAAATGATTTCGTTAACGATAACTATAATTGTAACTAAAAAATAATATTAACTATAACTGTAACTATAACTAAAATGAAAAACCATTAACTATAACTGTAACTGTAACTAAAATAAAATCTGTAAGGAGAATCACACTGGTTCCAGGTCAAGTTCCAGAGGGTCACGCAGGCAGACAGTTAGATGAGTAAGGTGGTTTTTAGATTTTGAAACGTCGAGAGAGGTACATACTTGCTCACACAGTGGCTTCTTTAGCCTCTGTAGCTTCCGCTGGTTTATTGATAGACACACATTGTCATAATAAACCATAAATACGTAAACTGCAAACATTTAATACAAAACGAAGACAATCTTATCGAATGCAGTGCAACTGTCCTGTTTCTGTGTCTCGCAAAATCCTCTTTCAATTCGCACGGACCGAATCGCAACGCGTGAGGAGAGGCGGACAATAATCGCCCACTATTTGATTATTCGTGGATTCGCGCCCAGCTGGATGCGCTCTAAAGTCGATACGACTTTAGAGCGAATAGAGTTATGAGAACAAAGACGCTTGAAGACGATGGCCTACCTACGTAAGTATAAGATTAGTCGTGGTTTATCGACCACCCACGCAGTCAGAAGTAGAGGTTCCCATTGACGCTGATACGGTGTCGGTTGAGATGAATACCCGAATGACGCAAAAGAAAAGACACGGAATTGTCATGACGGTGTCACGAAAGGTCATTGGGTTGCGTCACGCACGACAAAAACGCACTGGGAACGATTCCGATTATAATGATAATGGTTGTTTTAATGAGATAAAGTAAGGTGAGGTTGGGTGAGGTCATGTAATCTAATTATATTAAAATTATTAATACGAATTTGTTCAGCGTCACTGTCTAATGACGAAGCATCAATCGATGGCACTGACCAAGTGTGAGTGAAGAATTTGCTCAAAGCCGCTCTACGCAGTAACCGTCTCAGGGGAGGAGGATCGAACTAATTCGTTCAACTGTCGATTCGTTCATTCATTCATAGCCACAGATTCTTAGTATAATCGATATAGCAGTTACTCGTGAACGTGTATCTAGCAGATGTATCGATCAACTAGAAGCGAGTGATTGATTGATTGATTGACTGATTGATTGCTTGATTGCTTGATTGATTGATTGCTTGATTGATTGATTGATTGATTGATTGATTGATTGATTGATTGATTGAATGATTGATTGATTGATTGATTGATTGATTGATTGATTGATTGATTGATTGATTGATTGATTGATTGATTGATCTCAGTCCAATTGGCCTCCACGTTCTATCAATCTGCCTCAGGCAAGTACCATCTGCCACTCCAACGAAACTCGGTCAGTTACCGTCAAAAAAGGCCGAACCAAGCGGCCAACAATCCGGTCACTGAGACCATGGCCGAATTTTATAGGTAGTCGATAGTTGCACAGTTCTCAGCGTATCACATAACTGGTTGAGCTGCTTTGAGCTATTGAATGGTTGGTATCAATCAATATATTACGTTTTTGGATTCGTCTTAGAGGTGTCGAAAGACCGCAATGATTAATCTATAGCAAAATATAATAATAATATCTTATGACTGTAAGGGCTTTTGACAGTTGACAGGCAGTCGAGGTTACTTTGAGAATGTCAAAATTCTGCATCTTACAATATTTTTGCGGGTGACGAATATATTTCATTTCTGTGGAACGTTTAAGAGGTGTGTAAGGATCGCAATATAATTGAAGTTCTTTTGCAATGTCTAACGATATCTTGTGGCTGCTATCGAGCTAACCTTATGCGATATAGTTTTGCACTTTTCCTAACACACACGACCGCCTTTACTTCCGCTGTAATCAACTTCTGGGTCCGCCACTCCTTCTCTTCCGTTTCCCTCCGTCAAAACATCCGACGGCCACCATGACGTCACTGTGACATAAACGCGGTCAATTACTCTTCACGCCCTTGTACTAATTACCCTCAGAGGGATAGCGAATATATGCTTTGTCCGGGGAAAAAGTAGGTCTATTTATAGAAAATATTCACCATGGGCCTAACGCAACTACTGCTTTCGTTGTGGAAGTACAGTATAAATAGGCCAATGTGTGCATGTATTATGTACTAGCTGGTTTACCCGGCGTTGCCCGGGGTTATAAGTTTCAATCCCTGTAGCGAATTCGCAGTGTTGTATACGCCTTGTCGCGTCTTGCGACCTCTGCCGTGGACTGATTGCTTCGCAGTCGCCCTCTGGCGACGACTGCTTCGCAGTCTCCCGTGGACTGACTGCTTCGCAGTCGAAGAGGGTGAACCCGGCGTTGGCGGGTTAAAGAAAACGCCAGAAATCTAGCCGTCACTGCCCTTAGTAAAGCAGAGTCTTTGAACATACAATTTCGCTGTAAAACGATGAATATAGTTCGAATCGATCGTAATTAAATTTTGTGCGAAAGTAAACAACCTCGTTATGCGCATTAGTAATGACGCTGGGGAATATCCGCGCCATAAATAGAACCGCTTGGCAGTGGAAGAGCGTTATGCGCATTATTAATGACGTTGGGGAATACCGGCGCCATAAATAGAACCGCTTTGCAGTGGAAGCGTGAGGGACGGTCGGTTGGGTAGAGTTTTGGGGATTTTCACCATGTTAGCGGTGAAAAGGGGGTAAGCGAACCCCTCCACTGGGTGTCCGATGCCGAGGCCGACACAGCAGTGAAGGTTTGGAGTGAAAAGGTGCAAAATTGTAGAAGTTAAGCCCGGTCAAACAGACAGACAGACAGACAGACAGACACACACACACACACACACACACAGAATTTTCGCTTTATTAATATAGATGTATGTATGTAGGTTTGTATGTATTTATGCATATATGTATTTTATTTATTTATTATGTATGCGTGTATGTATGTGTGTATGTAAGTGTGTATATATGCTGTGTGTATATATATATATATATATATATATATATATATATATATATATATATATATATATATATATGCATGTACGTAACAAATTGATAGAGCAGGAGAAGGCAATATAGTCAGTGACGAAGCGCAGCACCTCAGTTCCCCATCGACAGAAGAGAGCGCCATGGGCTCCCACATTCATTGCTGAATCAAGTTTGGAACAGAACGCTCCCTGATCTTCCTCTGCATGGTCATACCTAAAACAAGAACTGTTCTTGATGAACGAGCTTTCTCAGTTGACATGCAGGTAGCAATTAAACAATATTAGTATTCATTGTTTAACGACATCTTATGGTTGCCAGAGTCATTAACATCAGCGATTATACAAAATGGACGATGATAATTAAGCTAAATGCATAAAGAAATATATTTCGTCGTTTGAAAATAGTTTAAAGGTGTCTAAGGTTCAGGAATAATTCAGTATTAGTTCATAATTGTGGTTCTTTTAGCGACATCTTGTGATTGCCATCGACCTAACCTTACCTAATAATTTTCTGCACTTTTTTTGTACTAGAAGAACGCCTCTACTTCCGCTGTAATCAACTTCTGGGTCGGCCACTCCTTCTCTTCCGTTGTCCGCTGTCAAAACATCCGATCGCTTGACACGAATTCTCGATAACGCTATTGAATCGACGCAATCGGAATCTAATGAATGTCGTTTTCATGCGTGTATGCATGTATCGATATATGTACGCATGTATGTATGTATACCGACTACATACGTATGTCTGTATGTCTGCATGTATGCATGCATTTATGTGTGTAAAAAGGAGGCATGGTTGTATGAATATTTTTATGCATGTATGTAGGTAAGTTTTTACGTGTGCCATATGTATGCAAGGATGTTTGTATATATGTATTCGTTAGTATGCAATTATGCAAGCTAGGCGGAATAGAACACCACGGGTCCCCCCTCCCACCTTCATGACACGAATTATCGAAAACGCAGTTGAATAGACGCAATCGGGTTGTAATGAATGTCGACCTCTACACCGTCACCTGCCGACCCATACGTTGTATAACTTACACCTTGTCACCTTGTGCTGTCAGCTCGTGGAGCTCTAGCGATCGTCCTGGTGAACACATTCCACCGTCTCCTATTCGATGACAAGTCTCTCAATTCCGCCAAATTCATGCCAGTTACATCTTGTATCTCATCCATCCATCTCCTCCTTGGGCGACCCAGTCTTCTCCTCCCCTCACCGCACGCTAGCATCATTTCCTTCTCCAGACCATCAGATCGCATAACATGTCCAAAGAACCTTAGCTTCATTCTTGTCGCAGTTTGTTTTAACGACTCTTCATTCTCAACTCCAATCTCCTCTCGTATTGATTCGTTCGTTCTTTTCTCAGTCCAAGATATTCTCAGCATCTTCCTCCATATCCACATTTCACAAGCGTTAACCTTATTTTCCATGTTCTTTGTCATTGTCCACGTCTCGCAACCGTACAGTACCGTAGGAAAGATTAGTGCTCTCACGAGCCTTTTTTTGGTTTCTATGCTCACATGTTTGTCTTTCCATATCTTTTCCAGTCCGGTCATTGCAGCTTTCCCTATAGCAATCCTTCGTTTTATTTCTGGATCACACTTTCCCTCCTTTCCAACCAGTGATCCTAGGAATGTGAAGCTTTCTACCACCTCTATTTCCTCTCCGTCTATCTCAAAACTATCCCAATCTGCTGTTGTCATGACCTTTGTCTTCTTTATGTTGAAGTATAAACCAGCTTTTTCACTTTCTCTCCTGACCCTTCTTATCAGTTCTGCCAGATCCTCTTTTCTTTTTGCCATTAATGTTGTGTCATCCGCGTATCTAAGGTTATTCAGTGTCTTTCCAGCAATTTTTACTCCCTCAATTGCCCCCTCCAGTTCTGCCTTTCTCATTATTCTTTCAGCATATAGATTAAACAGGAATGGAGACAAGATGCATCCCTGCCTCACTCCTTTCTTGATTCTGAAATTGTCAGTGTCTCCGTATTCTGTTCTTATCACCGCTATCTGGTCTTCATATAAACCCTTTAGTAACATTATCAGGTGTTTCGGAATTCCCATTTCAAGCAGGGTTTTCCACATTAAATCATGGTTAATGCAGTCGAATGCCTTGCTATAGTCAATGAAACAGATGTGAACCTCCTGTCCATACTCCCTTTGTCTCTCCATTATCCACCTCATGTTGGCTATATGGTCTCGAGTTCCACGAGATTTCCTAAACCCTGCCTGGTTCACCGGAAGTTCTCTTTCAATTGTGCCTTCCATTCTTTTGTGAATTATTTTCAGTAATATTTTACTAGTGTGTGATATCATTGCTATCGTCCTATAATTTTCACACTCCCTCGCATCTCCTTTCTTGAATATAGGTATAAAGATCGACTTCTTCCAGTCCTCCGGCCATTCTCCAGTTGCCCATATTTGATTGCACAATTTTGTTATTGTTTTTATCATCGCATCATCCCCTGCTTTTATCAGTTCTATAGGTATCCCATCTTGACCGGGTGCCTTATTGTCCTTGAGTTGTCTGATTGCCCATTCTACCTCCGCTTCCATGACCTCCGGTTCCTTTTCATACTCTGTTACGTCAATTTGTTCTTTTTTGACTCGTTTGTCTTCCCTATACAACTCCTCCGTGTATTCTCTCCATCTATGCTTTATCCCTTCTTCATCGCAGATTACATTTCCATCTCCTGCCTTCATTGAGCCCATTCTAGGTGCAAATTTTCCCGTGATTGTCTTTACTTTTGAGAACATTTCCTTGGTTCGTCCCTTCCTTCCCTCGTCTTCCATTTCTCTGCATAATTCGTTTAGATGTATTTCTTTATCTTTCCGTGCTTGTTTTTGGAAGGCACTGTTCAGTGTTCAGTGCCCTTACCTTATCCTTTTCTCCTGCCTTCTTTGCAGCCTTCCTATCAACCGCCATGCATATGGCTTCTCTCGATAGCCATGTCGTTGTTGTGATTTTCTTCTTCTTTGGAATGTGCTTATCTGCGACTTCGACTATTGTTTTCTTCATCCTCTCCCATAGGTTGTTCGAATCCTCTTCCTCTTCTATCTCATCTCTCTCTAGTACTTCAAACCGATTCTTTATTTCCATCCTGTATTCCAGTGTGATACCCTTGCAGTCGTATCTGATCAATCGATCTCCTTTCTTTATCTTTCTTTATATTTTACTTACACGAAAAGTAAATAAACGAGGTTCGCCTTACGTATTTATAGTTAAACTGGAAGTTTAAAAGAGGTGTGTGTGACGCCGGAAAAGGATGTATATTTAAATTTCAGGCTTTTAATATTATGTAGGTAGTTGTTGTTTAACGACGCTGTACTAAAGCGTCACCCTTCTCCTTTATCCAGCCTTCGGACTAGCAAGACGCGACTATAAGACAGTGATTTAATTAGATTTTAAGAAATTAACGACGTTTCTTGTGGTGTCGAAGGCCGTTAATGTCGTTAGGAAGAAAATTTCTCACCGTATTATAAAACAATGTTAACATCCCGGCAGTAATTAAGTAACCGAGAAATTTAGTAATTAGTCAGTATTAGTATTCATTGTTTCATGCCATCTTATGGCTGCCAGGGCGGTTGACGTCAATCTTACTTCGCCTGTGAAAATAAAGATGCATCAGCGCCTAAGCGGAGTGCGTAAACGGATATATTGCGTCACCGCCAGCATTTTAATGGTGTCGAAGGTTCGCAACGAATAATCCCAGTATTAGTTCGCAATTGTGGTTCTTTTAGCGACATCTTGTGGTTGCCATCGATCTAACCCTACCTTTTATGTCACTTTTCTGATGCATGAACGATTCTCTATTTCCGCTGTAATCGACTTCTGGCTGCGCCACTCCTTCTCTCCCGTTTTCCGCTGTCAAAACATCCGATCGCTTGATTATGAATTATCGAAAACACAATTGATTCGACGCAATCGGATTCTGACGAATGTCGACCTCCACACCCTCATCTGCCGACCCATACGGCGTAAACTTTAAACGAATCGCCCACGTGGACGATCCGTAACTAATGACAACCGCCATGACGTCACTGTTACGTAATCTAGATCGTTAACGGAGCAATTCAACTAAGGGTAACTACCAGAGAGGCGTAAACTGTCATGTATCGATACATTTGTTAAATAGACTGTGTGCGTGGGTCAGAGCATGAATGTGTGTGTGTGTGTGTGTGTGTGTGTGTGTGTGTGTGTGTGTGTGTGTGTGTGTGTGTGTGTGTGTGTGTGTGTGTGTGTGTGTGTGTGTGTGTGTGTGTGTGTGTGTGTGTGTGTGTGTGTGTGTGTGTGTGTGTGTGTGTGTGTGTGTGTGTGTGTGTGTGTGTGTGTGTGTGTGTGTGTGTGTGTGTGTGTGTGTGTGTGTGTGTGTGTGTGTGTGTGTGTGTGTGTGTGTGTGTGTAAAGTCTTGTTCATAATAAAATGGCGCCGTATCATAATCATCATCATCATCATTATCATCATTATCATCATAGTCGTCGTCGTCGTCGTCATCATCATCATCATTATTTTGATCTCTCAGTTTCCATGTACGGGGATATTATTGTTGTTCTTGTTGCTCCTTTAACAGGTATTGGTTTTGCTATGTTTATGCAACCAGCTGTGAAATGTTAGTATGGACTATTGGCCCATTATTATAGTACTTCTTTACGGTGTTAAACGACATCTTGCGGCTGCCAAGGCCGTTGACATCGGCGAAGCAACTACACCGAAGATAGAACAAAGACGAGCGTAATTGTTAATCAAATGGCATTGACGGCAGAGCCAAAAGTATCACGGATAAATATAAGTTCTTTATATAATATTAAGATAACTGAAAACAGTAACTTTAATGCAAAATTTGTAAATATAAAACTCAAATTGTTATTTAGACACATGGAAGTTGCGTTGGAAGCGGAATAGTAATATTATTGTGACACAATAGCATTCATTGAATAATCCTCCACGGAGTTAAGCCTTATTTATAGTTGGCGTACACTTCTTAATAGAGGTGTCTATAACTCCGTAAAACGATTTATGCTTATAGCAGACCATCATGAACCTGCCGGCAGAGCTGGTCATATGTGAGTCTGTCACGAGGAGCCAAAGGTATCATGGATACAGTAAATATCAGTTCTACATAATACTAGGATCATTTTAAACAGTAAGTCCCGTATACAAACTGTTATTTAGTCTCATGAAATTTGCGCTTGGATGCAGAATGCTATGACATGCACTGAATAATCTTGACTACTATTAGTTTCAGTTTAACGACACCGTGTGACATCAAAGATCATTAGCGTCGCACGCCTCCTCCTTCATCCAGGCTTGGGACTGGCACTGCCAGATTACGCGCAGTGGCATAGTTTGAATAATCCTTGACGGAGTTTAAGTCATATTTATAGTTAGGCTAAACTGCTTAACAGAGTTGTCGAAAACACCATAAAACGATTTACGCTTATAACCTCTGTTAAGCAGGTAGGCAGTCATATTTAACGAAGACGTTGGTTCATGACGAAGAAGATTTACGTCGCCCTCCTTTTCTATCAAAGTTTCGGACTGGCACCACCCGACTATAAGGCAGCGTAGCGTTTGATCCAATCATTGGATTGGATTAGAAGAGATTAACGACATATCTTGGATAACAAAAGTCTTAGAGGTCGATTGGAAAAGATTCTGTAAATTGTTTCCATTGTTCAAATAATCTTATGGCTGATTGCACATTGCACATTGTAAAAAAACTACTCATGATTCAATGGTAAAGCGGATAGCGAAGTATATATAGCGTATGTCATCACCATTTTACAGGTGTTGAAGGATCGCATGAATTATTCAGTATTAGTTGATTTACTTGCAGTGTTTTTAATGCCTAACGACATCTAGCGTCTGTCATCGCCCTAACCTTATGTGATCATTATTTACACTTTTTCTTGACACATAACCGCCTCTATTTCCGCTGGTTCCGTCACTCCTTTTCCGTTTTCCTCTGTCAAAACATCCGATGGCTTGAGACTAATCCTCTAAAAAGCAATTGATTCGACTCAACCGTTCGAATGTCGACCTCCAAACCGTCATCTCCTGACCCTTACGTTGTAAAACTAAAACGAATCGCCCACGTGGACGATCCGTTGCTAATGATGACCGCCATGACATCACTGTGACGTAATTGGGATTGCTAGTGGGGCGATCCTCTGAGGGTAATTAGTAGAAGGGCGTGAAGTGTCATGCACCGATGTTTTCTGTAAATAGATTTTGGGTCTGAGAAGGTCCTGAGAGTAAGTAAGTAGGTCAGTCTTGTAGAAATTTTCCCCAGAGGTCTACGCAACGAATGCTTCGCTGTCAAAGTATATAGGCCTATGTGTGCATGCATGTATTGTATGCATGTATGTATGTACGTATGTATGTATGTATGTATGTATGTAAGATTTGATAGTTAATTATAATCCACAGTCTTAGAGTTGGCTTCGGGGTTTGCTTTGAATAGGTGTCGTTCAATGTTCCTTAAACTATCGCCTTTGACGAATAAATGACATGATTTGAAAGTGTTTTAGAGGTGTCCAAGCGAAACGATGCATTGTGCAATGTTAGCGCCATATTCTGACTGGTATAGAGGCGGTTTACGTCGAACTTCCCTCCAGTCGAAATGCCGTAGACAAGACTACACAGTTTTATTCCAAGAGTTTAACAGACCTTGCGGGATCAAATCCCGTTGACGTTGATTAGTTACTGTTTAACGACATTGTGTCATAAAAAAGATGAATAGAGTCACCCCCCTTTCTCCAGGCTTGAGACTAATATAGAGAGGGATTGTGATAGAGATATTATTTTAACCAGTTCCCACCATTCGTATGGATGTTATAAATAGAACCAATTGTCATGTCTTCCCACTGCAGTGGAATATAAAGAATCTATAAAACATTCTAAATAGCGTTTTAAAGGTGTATAACGAGCGCACTGAATTATTCAGTAATAGAGGCGGTTTACAGGCAGTTTAGAGGCGGTTTATATCCCAACGGTTGTTTACAATCGTACTTAGTTTATCGTTACTTTGTGACAGTCGGGACAATTAACGCCAATTTTTGTTTATTCCATTACAGATCAAAATATACATGTCATCCAAAGATAATTGTGACTTTCATAACAAAGACATCAACGACATATTCGTTTAACCCTGGTTCCATCCAATAACCGCTTGTTAGTCAGTATGAATGTTTTATCTACTTATTCTTCGAATATATTAAAAAAATTAACAATTGTAGGCCTTACACATAAGCTAATTCATGCCCAGATTGTCAGGTTATGTAACTTAGATTCAAATGCATGACCTAGCTGAGCAGTTTAAAAGAGGAACTATATTGAATATACCTGTTTCATTTAAAGTGCACACTCTTTGTGATATTGATAATATTTTATATAAGATATAACGTTAACGGCTGATATTGCCACTAGATATAATTAAGCTCATGAAGATGAATAAATGATTGCTGTAAAATTAAGAATGTTCATCACGAATCTTTACAAGTTTAAATTTTCTTTCCCGTGTCAATTTTTCCTAAACACCACCTTATCACTGTACGTGTATCACACACATTGCTACCTATAATTATTACTAAATGACGTTGAGCAATTAATATTAGTGACATTGCAAAGTAAACTGTTTTGTCACATTTAAATGGGATTTTCAGACGACATAACTATTATGCAATTAGCGATGAAATATGAGTATTGGCTATTAGTCCATGAAAATAGGATTAGTTTTTTGCGGTGTTTAACGACATCTTGCGGCTGTCATGGCCGTTGACTGCACCCAGGAATTAAAAACCATCAGTAAAACAAAGATGAGCATAGTAATTAATTAAATGACATTGGTGTTGGCTCAACAGTATAATGGCTAAAGTAAGTATAAGTTCTGTATAATATTAAGATAGTTGAAAGAGTCAGTTCTGTACAAATATTAACCTCAGACAGATATACTATAGAAAAGTAGAAACGTCTGAAATAATTCTTGTAGTTGTAGTAAGTTACTGTTTAGCGACACTGTGTCATAGCAAAAATGATTGGCGTCGCCCTCCTCCTTTATTCAGGCTTGGAACTGGCACTTCCAGAGAACGAGCAGTAGGGTAGTTAAAAAAATCCTTTATGGAGTCAGGCTTATTTAATGTAATTAGGCTAAAAGCTTAACAGAATTGTCTGAACATCATAGACCGATTTGAACTCATATACAGCAACTTCGTGTTTAACGAAGACGTTGTGTCATGGCGAAGATGATTAGCGTCGCCCTCCTCTTTGATCCCCGCTTCAGTCTGGCACCACTCGAAAACAAGGCAATGACAGAGTTTGATCAAATGAATGGAAAGGATTGAAATAGATTATGACGACGTACATGTATATATATATATATATATATATATATATATATATATATATATATATATATATATATACATGTATATACTATGGCATCAAAAGTCGTTGACGTCGAATATGAAAGTCAAGCATTCCGGATTGGTTTTGGTGTACCAGCGCAATAGAAGTTACTAATTGCAACTGCAAAAATATTTTTGTTAACCCTCGGGCTACCAAGGGGGGGGTGGTTACCACCCCCCCCCTACGTTTTTCTGGAAAAACTTTTTTTGCACATGGAATATAATTTTGACATTTTAGGTAGCTGTAGGGGGTCCATTTGCGCAAATTTTGAGGTAAAAGTCATGATGATATCCCACGCCATAAAAAAGTTATACCCGATATAGCCTAGGTACCACTTATGAAATCAGGAATTTCTCTCGTCAGCTGTTAGCTGTTGTCGACTATAAAGGTATTCATTATTCTTTCTGGAAGAGAAACAACTATGCCATTCTTTAGAGGGAATTTAGGGTTATATTTACTTGCTTAGTTATTTGTCTTTTGGTAACCGGAAGTGATCATAATGAATAATAATACGCTTTTTCAGTGTGAAAATCACTGATGCAATATCACAACGTAAACCGATATGGTTGGGTATGGGGAAGGGCTATAAACAGTTGAAGCAGAATACTAACAGAGTAAAGCAGTGCTGTGAAGTGTTCAAGAAGCCGGTTTGCAGGAAGCATTCGCACAAAACAATGAAAGTAACTTGCAATAACTGCAAGGACCACTGACGTTTTTTTTGACTGCCGGAAAAAATTACATAATTTCTTGTTTCATGTTTTCATGTTGATATAGCTGCACGCCTTTAGGTTTTGTCTGTAACTAAAACAGACTTTGGAATAGTTTGTATTGTTGAAAATTAAGCCTCATTATATTTATTATATTTAGAATATTCTTGGATACATAGTTCATTTTCAAAACCCACATCATTTATATATTTTTGTCCAGGTATTTACGTAACAATCGTAATTGTCTATGGGCATATATATATATACACACACATATACCGGTTATAATGTGTGTGTGCATATATATATATATATATATATATATATATATATATATATATATATATATATATATATATATATATATATATATATATATATATCAGTCTTGCGTGTCCATGTAGGGCCTTACGTCATAATATTAATTGATCAATAGTACAAATTGTGTGCGATAATATCAGATATCGTTAAATGGACCGGTGCCTTTGTTAAAAACTATATAATTTCGAGATGCATTCATATATTTTACAACTAAATATACCATTCTTTTCAGAAATGAATGCTGAATCAAATGCTGTATTACATGATATGATATCTTAAACCAAACACGAAATTCCGGGGGGGGGTGGTAACCACCCCCCCCTTGGTAGCCGATGTCGCAAAAAAACCTTGGTAGCCTGAGGGTTAAATGATTAGTAGTTTTCTTTGTTTAAAATACCGTACTTCGAACTGCACATTAACGATTTGACGGCGTCCACTTATATATTGGGTTTGTAGAATCCGATTTAAAGGTGTCTTAGGATCGCAATGAATTATTCAATACTAGTTCATATACTTGCAGTTGCTTTTCACTGCCTAGTAACATGTTGTAGCTGCAATCGACTTAACCCTATGTGCTAATTTTCTGCACTTTTCCTGACCCACAACCGCCTCTACTTCCGCTCTATAGGCAACTTCTGGGTCGGCCACTCCTTCTCTTCCGTTTTCCGCTGCTAAACATCAGATCACTTGACACGATTTCTCGAGTACGCAGTTGAATAGACGCATTCGGATTGAAAAATATTATATAAATTGTTTAATATTAAATTAGTTTGATTGGAAATCAAATGTCGACCTCCATAGCGTCAACTACGGTCCAATATCTAAACCGAAGCGGCCCTTTCAGGTTCGTCGTATATATAGTTATATTAGGACACTTAAAAGAGGTGTCGACAGAAAGGCTTTATGTTTAAATTTTATGCTTATGACATTATGTACGTAGTTGTTTAATGACGCTGTGTCATAACAAAGATGAT
Source organism: Allolobophora icterica (assembly GCA_963556255.1). Lineage (NCBI taxonomy): Eukaryota > Metazoa > Annelida > Clitellata > Crassiclitellata > Lumbricidae > Allolobophora > Allolobophora icterica. The sequence continues at coordinate 48,114,406 of OY744615.1, read as the reverse complement.
TAGCCCTGGCAACACAAGACCATCTAACATATTAACGACGTTTCTAAGGGCTTCGAATGCAGTTGCCATTGTTGGGAAAACATTTCTCACCGTATTATAAAACAAAGTTGACAGTCAGGCAGTAATTAACACTTTTACTACGGGTGTACTAAGAATGACTAGGAAACAAATGCAGCTCGTCGTTAAAGTGTTAAGCAATATTAGTATTCATTGTTTACCGGACATCTTGCGGCTACCGTGGTCGATGACACATCGACCTCATCTCAATGCAGCAACTCCACTTAGGTATTCGAAACTGACAATAGAAAAAAGATGAGCGTAATTATTAATCAACTGGACAAGTTAAAGATAGCGCCCGAATATAGGGTAGTGGCTGCACATTTCTTCCCTCTGTGGCGGAGTCACTCACTCACTCACTCACTCACTCACTCACTCACTCACTCACTCACTCACTCACTCACTCACTCACTCACTCACTCACTCACTCACTCACTCACTCACTCACTCACTCACTCACTCACTCACTCACTCACTCACTCACTCACTCACTCACACACTCACTCACTCACTCACTCACTCACTCACTCACTCACTCACTCACTCACTCACTCACTCACTCACTCACTCACTCACTCACTCACTCACTCACTCACTCACTCACTCACTCACTCACTCTCACTCATTCACTCACTCACTCACTCACTCACTCACTCACACACTCACTCACTCATTAACTCACTTACTCACTCACTCACTCATTGAAGCATGAAGCAATTCCACCCAGGTATTGAAAGCTGACAGTAGAACAAATTAGCGCAATTATTAATCAAATGGATAAAGTACAACAGTTCAGTTATACACAATAATTAGATAAGTTAAAACAGTAATATTTATGCAAATATAATCCTCAAACTGTTATCTGGATTCTAGAATCATAAAATTTGCAGTTGGAAGCCTAGTAAACTGCGTTCAAATTAATCCTTGATGGAGTTAAGCCTTATTTATAATTTGGTAAAGAAACGTAATAAAGGTGTGTGAAACACAATAGAACGATTTATGCTTACATGAGTTTATAACAGCAGGTAGGCAGTTTATGTTTTACGAAGACATTGTGTCAAGACGAAGATGGTTATTGTCGCCCACATTTTCCACCCCTAATTCGGACTGGCACCACCCGGAAATAAGGCAGTGGTAGAGTTTGATCCAGTGATTGGATTGGATTAGAAAAGATGATTTAAAAAAAATTGTAACCGAACATTTATATAGCGCCACTCAAATCAGAGGCGCTCTCGACCCGCATCAGTGTCAGCACTGGCAAAGTAAGAAAGGTTTTCAAGCGTCTTCGGAACTGAAGAGGAAAGAGGGCGTGAAGCTTTTGGTGGACAAACTGGGGAAGACTGTACCAGATTGTAAAGAACCCACATAGGCAAAGCTCCCCGATTGGATCGAGGAGGAAACCTGGGATAAAGAGATTCCAAATCAATCTTGTTTGATTCGGAGGCGACCACCAAGCCAGAAAACCCGAGCAATTAGAGGAAATCCAAGCATTCAGAGCAGAGTAAGCTGCTAAGGTGTGCTCAACCATTTGGCCATTTGGACAGCAGTGGAGGCCGGACCATGCAGACCAAGCATTGGGTGTCGAGATTGGGTGTCGTCGTCCTCCACCTGTTGGAACGAAACCCCAAACGACTGTGAAATCCCCATGAAGTCCGAACTCCGAAGCACAGAGCATGAAGAGCAGAGGAACGAGAACAAAGCAGTATGACATTAAAAGCCGTTGACGCCGATAGGAAGAAATTCTGTAAATTCTCATCAAATCATCTGATCCCAAGCATTATATTCACGTTCAATGATTAGTAGTTCCCATACTTCAAGATATCTTCTGGTTGATTACAGGACAAAGAACTCTGCGATATATAAATGTAAAGAGAGTCGCAAATATATTACATACTACGGAAGCGTTTTAGAGGTGTTTAAGGATCGCAACGAATTATTCAGTATTAGTTCATACACGTGCAGTTCTTTTTCAGTGCCCAAAGACATCTTGTGGATACCATCTAAACAACATTATCTCATAATTTTTGCACTTTGGCTGACCCACAACTGCGCTCTATTTTCGCTGTATTCCACTTCTGGGTCAACCACTCCTTCTCTTCTGTGTTCCGCTGTCAAAATATCCGGTCGCTACACAGGAATTCTCGAAAACGCAATTCATTCGTGTTTAACCCATTAGTGCCCAGCGTCCGTTATAACGGACAGTTAGATAACACGTTGCCAAAAATAACCGGCAACTGCATAGTAGACTGTTCATATTTTCTTTTAAATGTTGGGCTATTGGCCCATAAATTCCACGATTGTGATTTCCGAATTATGTCATTTGGAGAAATCTGTTGTTTTGGTTTTACGCCCATTTCAAGATGTCGAAAAAACTTCGTTACCGCTAGTAAGTATAATTTCACTTGGTAATGAAAAATAAATAATTTGAACAAAGTGTTTTTGTTGTTAATAGTAGACATATAGGTCCATATGTTGAGAGAATATTATAACAATCAAGGCTTGTTTCACCATGGAAATTTCCGCTGTAATGTTTGCGTCCGTTTTAACGGACGTCGGGCACTAGCCCGTATATGACGTTCTGGTTTCCCACAGTAAAATTCGCTGAGCTTCACTGTATCAACAATTACACCTATCATTGCATTACTTGTATTTAGACTAGCTACACACTATTTTGTAGTCCCCTAGACTACGAGCAACATCGGCAAATTATTCACAGTCCTAAGAATCTAATGCCTCATTTACTACCACTGATCAAATTTCATGTTTATTTTTTCTTCAGTACTGCCCAACAGGCACTGGTTGAAGTTCTAGCACAGCTAGAAGAAGAAACCAGTGACCCTTATGACAGCAATAAAAGCACAATTGACATCTTTTTACAACCACCAAACAATGAAGGCATGCAAACCGATGAAGACAGTGACAAGTCGGATGAAGAGTAGGCCTATGAATTCAATGTCAACCATTTGGGACGCAAGTTGTTGTCAAATCCATGTGAAGTCCGCAGGCAGATCAAACCAACAGATCAAGATGTCAGTGACTCATGCAAGGACAAAGGCGGCCCGTCATTATCATGTGACCCTGCTGCAGGTCCTGCTGACATAAAGAAATCGAGAAGCAAGGATGACAGTCGTCCAGAAATATCGGATGCCTGTAATGTCGCCTTTATTGGCAAAACTTCACGCAGAAAAAACAAAGATTTACAATGTGGAATCAAGTCAACAACTGGTAATGGTAGGCCTCCTCGTTGTCTAAAAGATAAATCAAGTCAGCAGAATGACCAGGCTAGAAAGCGCAGATTTCCATCAACGACTGACAATCAGGAAAGACAAAGCACAGACAACGATGCAGTTGAGGAATCTTTGTACCCAAAAGTTGTGACCAAGCTGCTGCAAGCTGCACCAAGCTGGAAGAGGGCTAAGAGAATTTTTCAGACCCCTCAGACGTACAGAGCAAGACAGTTTACAGGCCTCAGTGCCCTGACAACTCCTCAACAGTTCTTCCAAATGTTCATTGATGAAGCACCATCCATCCAAGTTCGACGTGTTTCTGTTGTACTTTCTGATGTACGGTACGATGGTAACAACCACTGGATTGTACGAGGAGACACAGACCGTCGTTGCAAGGCTTGTACGAAGAAGACAATATATCGTTGTGAG
>OY744615.1:48080693-48105693 GCA_963556255.1 Allolobophora icterica | reverse complement strand
CATGGAAACGCACAAATCTATGCCAGGACGAGGAACTGCGTCAAGGAAGGCCAGGCCTTCTCCACCTGGACAGCGGGAGGGACAGTGTATCTCCAGCTGTCAAAGGATCCGGGAGCCAAGCCAACTAAGATCTACTCCATGAGAGACCTGGAGAAACTGCTGCCCACTACTCCAAAAACGACGATGGTTATCCTGTCTGCAGGCGCGACTACTGGATAACACGGGTAACGACTCCTGATCCACTTCTGGGATCTCTCCCATCCGCGGTTATCAGCGTTCGATGTTCTACCGTGACCCTTGTACCTACCATTTTACTACGCCTTCCTGGACAATACATCTGTGAGTCCCTTCACAGTGTTTTATCTCCAAAGTTAATTACTTGTATAAATAAGACTCTGATCTTGACATTATCGACTTGGCTACTTATAATTTTGTCATGATATTAAGCAAACGAGTGATTTCGTGGCTGGAGAAAGCGAACTGATTATCACCTCTAAACGAATATCTGATCATTGTCTAATCTTCTTTGAGGTGTAGATGTCTATTTTTATTTTTATTTTTTATTTTTTTATTTTATTTTGTATTTTACTTATTTTTCTTTATCTCTGCTTGGATTTTCCGGGCAGCGATCTGTTTGAGGAGGAGCAGGATAAAGAAAGGAATGCACCTCTTTTTGCTGTAAATTGAAGGTGTTGTTTATATCAGATATACTTTATTCTGGTTTGCTGTTTATATTAGAGATTTTCTACTCTCTTTCGAGCCACATTTCTATCATTGAGTTATATTAGATTATTCTCTATACATGATGGTCAGTGACTTATGTTATACTGCTCGCTACGGATACCTCGACTGACGGCTGAAATCAATCCCCTTTAATATGCACCCTTAGGCGTGCGGATTTGATGCCATCATTGTTTGAAACGTGTTTTAATGTTTAAATTATATTAGTTTGAATTATCCTAGTTCATTCTCTAATGATGATGGTCGTTAACATGCTTACCTGCTACAACTCATATTCTTCCGACATCTGAGGTTGATCCTCTTGGCGTTTGCCTTCTCTGTGAGTGAGGACCTATGCTGAAACTCCCTGAATTCTCTCTACCCTTTACAAGTAGACACACAGAAGATGGGGCTATATTAATGTTTTCTCTTTCCCCCTCCACTGAATCACTATCAATGAATTAAACTAGCACAGCTTCTATTTCGATGAACATTAAGATGTATTGTTTAGGGCTGTGTCAGGCACTATGTTAAGTTTCTTTTTATTTTCTTTATGGATAGAATTGATCTACCCTTAATTTTGTCGTTAACTGATCTCCTTGGTCACACAGATGAGTTGCGATTGGTATTCAGAGACGGAACTAGTCTTGTTTAGCTTGTTTATTTTGTATATAGGAGTGGGTGTGTATATTTAACAACCAGCCTGTCGACTGTTAGCCCTGGGCCGGCTCTGAGATGTGACCTTTGCCTTCAATATAACAGTCTTGTGGGCGGAGTAGGAAGTCAATGTACTTGTCGTGGAGTGAAGCCTGATAATGTTATGTATATTCCAAGCGCATATAATGAACAACTGTTGATGAGATCTGACGATGATGATGCTATAACTGAGAGATCTGATAATAGTGACACGGAAGAAGAAAGTATTGATGTTCTAAATATCAACGACCCTGAGCTAGAGGTCTTCTCTCTTGATCTTGAAACTGAACAAACTATTAGCAGCTTTAATATTGACCCTGACCAGAATCTCTTCAGAACTAGTAACTGGTCTAGTGACTATACCTCCATTGACAATCTAGGTAAATATATGCGAAATGCTGTGCTGGGTGATTCAAATCTTACAGTCTTACACATTAACTGCAGAAGTATTACCCACAAAATTGCAGAAATTAAAGACATAATGGACAAATTACCTGTTGCAATTGTTGCTCTTACGGAGACATGGCTGGAAGATAACCTCATAGATACGATTCACCTCCCAGGATATAAGTTTGTTGGAAAAGTAAGAAAAAGTGGAAGGGGAGGAGGAGTAGGCTATTTTATTAAGGATAATCTTAAATATCAGCTATATACTCCTATGATTCGGGGTAATGAACACGAAACCTATGAAAGCCTTTTTATTAAGTTAAACCTTAAAAATTGCTCCTCCCTAGTTGGGGTAATATATAATAGATCACCGGGACAAGGACTAAAGGAATTTCTTGTAGAATTTGATGAATTAATCTCGACTTTAAAATCCGGCACTAAAGAAATAATACTCCTTGGAGATTTTAATATTGATCTATTAAAAGTAAATGACCATAAGGAAACTAATCTTTTTTACAACAGCTTAGTTTCTCACCACTATTTTCCTGCTATAACTAAACCGACTAGAATAACTGCAACTACTAAAACATTGATGGATAATATCTTCTGCACCAACTGGTCCAAGCTCCAGCTCGCTTCAGTTATCATCTCTGACCTCTCGGATCACCTACCTATTTACGCGCAATTCTCTTCTGAAAGGATTAAAACGGATGAAAAATTGACTACGGAAACTAGATCCATAACTCCTGAAGGATTAAAAAAAATTTCTAAGACCCTTGAAGAAACCAACTGGGATCAAGTACTACATTACTGCCGGCATGGCCTCGTTAATGAGGCCTATGAATGCTTTATCAGCAGGTATACTGATGCCTACACGGAAGCATTCCCTTATGTAGTAGTGAACGGGGGGAAAAGGACCAAATACAGTAAACCCTGGATGACTAAAGGGCTGTTAAAATCCTGTAAGAAAAAGAATTTACTATACACTAAGTATTTAAAAAACCCTACTCTTGACAACAAGCATAAATTCACTGTATATAGAAATAAATTTAAATCGGTTCGAATAAATGCTGAGCGTAATTATTATGCAATAGAATTTCTTAAACACCATAATGACTTAAAAAGAACTTGGAAACTTATTCGATCTGCTATGAATCTAGAAGATAAAAGCACGAAAATAGATTCATTATTAATTAATGATACAAAAATCGACGATGCCGAACTAATGGCAAATCTGTTTAATGAATATTTCATAAACCTACCTAAAGAATTGGCAAATGCGATCCCGGCGTCTTCGTGCTCCTACGAAGAATATTTGCCTCCTTCTAATATCAATTCTATGGGGCTAGTGCTAACTTCACCTGAGGAGCTTATGAAAATCGGACTCAATCTTAAAAAAACTCACACAAAAGGCTTAGACGATATCGATCCTTACATAGCGCTGCCTAATTTATCTTTAGTTATTGTACCATTAACAGAAATTGTCAATAGCTCTCTAACCAATGGGATAGTGCCACAACTGTTAAAAACTGCTAAAGTTATTCCTGTCTATAAAAAGGGGGAAAAGATAGCCTTGTAAACTATAGACCAATTTCAGTCCTACCATACTTTGCAAAATTTTTAGAAAAAATCATGTATGATAGGCTTATCTCCTTTATCAGTAAGACTAATACGATTCATACATCTCAGCATGGTTTCCAACCGGGTCATTCTGGATATGGAAGACAGGATTTCGAAAGCTATTGACAATAACAAATATTCAGTGGGGATCTTTATAGATCTAGCAAAAGCTTTCGATACTGTCGATCACGCTATACTACTAAAGAAAATGATTAATTATGGGATCAGGGGTACTCAAATAAAATGGTTTAATAGTTATTTTGAGCATCGTACCCAAACAGTGTTGTGCAACGGAGCACTCTCTGACCCAGGTTACATCGCCTTTGGAGTTCCCCAAGGCTCTAACTTGGGACCACTCCTCTTTCTATTATACATTAATGACTTGGCCAAAGTATCTTCTGTGCTTCATTTCATTTTATTTGCTGACGATACTAATATTTTTTACTCCAATCAATCCTGGCTAACCCTTATGGAAACAGTAAATCTCGAATTAGCTCAAGTTAATAAATGGTTTATTGCAAACAAACTTACACTCAACATTGATAAAACAAATTTCATTATCTTCAAATCCCATAGGAAAATTAAAACAGTAGACTGGTCCTTCTCATTTGATCACGCTCCCATCGCACAAGTAGAATCTGCTAAATTCTTAGGAGTATTTGTAGACCAACACTTAACCTGGAAAACACACATAAACTACATCTCATTAAAAATAGCGAAGAATATCGGCATAATATCCAGAGTTGCACATCTGCTACCCAAAGAAATTAGACTGAGCCTATATTACACACTAATCTACCCATATCTTAATTATTGCAACTTAATTTGGGCGTCCAATTACGATACCCGACTTCAAAAATTAATTATCTTGCAAAAGAAAGCAGTTAAAATGGTCGAAGGAGTTAGAAGAACTGCCCACTCTAGACCCATCTTTAAGGACTTGAAGCTGCTAGATATAAAACAGATTCGAATCTTACAAGTTGGTGACTTTCTTTACCGTTACGAGCACGGCCAACTACCTCTCTCCTTCACAGGGTATTTTAAACTTGGTTCAATGATGCACGAACACAATACCAGAGGAGCATCAGCCTATCGACAAGCTAAGGCCCGTACTAACATAAGATTATTTAGCATCAAATCGATGGGACCGGCAATTTGGAATACAATACCATCGGAAATTCGTACAGCATCAAATCGATATGACTTTCAGAAAAGAATGCGAACATACCTTATTGGCGCATGAGACTCCCTATTACTATTTCAGCTCACCTTGATACCATTGAATGTGGCGGCGGGGTCACACCGGAGACTGGCCCTGGAGTCCTCTAGTTAAGTGTTTCTTAGTTAAGGATAATTACGATAGCTTTGAATTGGTTTCTCCCGCTCGAGTATACTACATATCTTTCTTCTTTATGATTTTTTGTTTTTTACATGAACTCGAGAGGGGGACCTCCTGTACAGCCACTACTCGAATTGAGAATTGATTTCAATGGGTATCCCTGCCCAGCGGGACTCTCATCCCTTTGGGGACGCCCATTGCCACCAGTGACTATAGCGACACTTGTACTGTACTTATCGTCCTTCTTAGTTTTATTGTCATTTGATTTGTATCTGAATTTAGTTGACAGTTGATCTAGTTGACAGTTTGTTGAATCTAGTTAACAGTTGATTGTTGTTATTGATCGTTATTGATTACTGGCGTGCAATAAAGATGATTGATGATTGATGATTGATTGATTGATTGATGCATGCATGTATGTATGTATGTATGTATGTATGTATGTATGTATGTATGTATGTATGTATGTATGTATGTATGTATGTATGTATGTATGTATGTATGTATGTATGTATGTATGTATGTATGTATTTGTATGTACGTAAGTAAGTATACTTACATAACTATGTATGTATGAATGCTTGTATGTATGCATGTAAAGTATGCATGCATGTACCCATGTATGTATCAATTGACCCACACGTCACACAAGCTAAATGAAATAGACAGTGGATGGATGGATCCAGAGTTTAACGACATTTTATAGCAGTGTTTCCAAAAGTGGGTTCCGTGGAACTTTAGAGTTCCGTGAGGGGAGGACAAGGGTTCCTTGAAGCAATTGGATTAATGTCGTTTGCAATTGTCGTTACATTATAAATCAGACTCCGAAGTGAAGAGCAGGGTTCCTTGGGAAAATTTCATTTAACATAATTTCTAATCTATTTATTGTGTATTGAAACTGTGCATATTCCTAGATCACTGTTTAAAAATATTGTACCAGAATATGTTTTGTTTAGGTCGGGTTCCATCAAAAAAAAATTTTCATGTCAGAAGGGTTCCGCATACCCAAAAACGATAGGGGAGCACTGTCTTATTGCAACAAAAGGCATTAACGTATTCAGAAATTTTGGACGATAACGGAGTTCGCTTTATTTAATGGATAACAGTGCACTTAACCCTCAGGCTACCAAGGTTTTTTTGTGACATCGGCTACCAAGGGGGGGGGGTGGTTACCACCCCCCCCCCGGAATTTCGTGTTTGGTTTCAAATATCAGATCATGTAATATAGCATTTGATTCAGCATTCATTTCTGAAAAGAATGGTATATTTAGTTGTAAAATATATGAATGCATCTTGAAATTATATAGTTTTTAACAAAGGCACCGGTCCATTTAACGATATCTGATATTATCCCACACAATTTGTATTGTTTAGATAAAAAATATATAAATGATGTGGGTTTTGAAAATGAACTATGTATCCAAGAATATTCTAAATATAATGAGGCTTAATTTTCAACAATACAAACTATTCCAAAGTTTGTTTTAGTTTCAGGCAAAACCTAAAGGCGTGCAGCTATAGGCCTATCAACATGAAACAAGAAATTATGTAATTTTTCCCGGCAGTCAAATACGTCAGTGGTCCTTGCAGTTATTGCAAGTTACTTTTATTGTTTTGTGCGAATGCATCCTGCAAACCGGCTTCTTGAACACTTCACAGCACTGCTTTACTCTGTTAGTATTCTGCTTCAACTGTTTATAGCCCTTCCCCATACCCAACCATATCGGTTTACGTTGTGATGTTGCATCAGTGATTTTCACACTGAAAAAGCGTATTATTATTTATTATGATCACTTCCGGTTTTCAAAAGACAAATAACTAAGCAAGCAAATATAGCCCTACATTCCCTCTAAAGAATGACATAGTTGTTTCTCTTCCAGAAAGAATAATGAATACCTTTATAGTCGACAACAGCTAACAGCTGACGAGAGAAATTCCTGATTCCAAAAGTGGTACCTAGGCTATATCGGGTATAACTTTTTTATGGTGTGGGATATCATCACGACTTTTACCTCAAAATGTGCGCAATTGGACCCCCTACAGCTACCTAAAATGTCAAAATTATATTCCATGTGCTAAAAAAAAATTTGCAGAAAAACGTAGGGGGGGTGGTAACCACCCCCCTTGGTAGTCCGAGGGTTAAAAGAGGTGTCCGGGACGTCAGCAATATGGTGTTTTTTAAGTTTCAGACTAATAATATTCTGTACATAGTGAGTTGCTGTTTAACGACGTTGTGTCATAACAGAGAAGATTTGCGTCGCCCTCCTTCTTTATCCTGGCTTCGGACTAGCAACACGTGACTATAATATAAGATAGTGACTGGGTTGGATTCTATGAAATTAACGACGTTTGTAATGGCTTCGAAGGCCATTGATGTCCTTAGGAAGAAGATTTCTCACCGTATAATGAAACAATGTTAACATTCCGGCAGTAATTAAGTATACTTAGTAATTAAGTAATAATATAATTAGTATTCAATATTTAATGCCATCGTATGGCTGCCAGGGCCGTTGACGTCAATCTTACATCAGCAACTAACCCGCAATCTGAAGCAACAATTAAGTGGTCTATGAACAAATATATTTCGTCTGTGAAAAGCAGTTTGAAGGTGTCTAAGGTTCTTCTGAATAATTCAGTTTATAATTCATAACTGTAGTTCTTCCAGCGACATCTTGTGTCCGCCATCAACCTAACCGTACTTGTTTACTTTCTTGCCATTTTTCTTGATACACGACCGCCTCCACTTCCGCTGCAATTGACTTCTGGATGGGCCACTCCTTCTCTTCCGTTTTCCGCTGTCAAAACATCCGATCGCTTGACACGAATCCTCGAAAATGCAATTGCTTCGAAGCAATCGGATTCCAACGAATGTCGACCTCCACACCGTCATCTGTCGACCCTTACGTCGTAAAACTAAACCCAGTCGCCCAAGGGATATTAAATCGTTTGAAAGTGTTTCAGAGGTGTCCAAGCGAAGCGATGTAGTGTACAATGTTTGCGACATTTTTGACTGCTATCTGAGTGCGTTTACGTCGACTTACCCCTCTCCCTCCTCCTCGAAGGGATTCATTCAAGCGTGAACAATTCGATTACAATAATTTAACGACACCTTGCCGCATCAAATACCGTTGACGTTGATTAGTTACTTTTTAACGACGCTGTGTTGAAAAAAGGCGATTGGCGTGGCCCTCCTAAGCGAAAAGCACTAGCCTATTCACGAGCGCTGCGGCGTATCAGAGGGGTTGTCCAGTGATCGATGTCCAGTGGAGATTCAAGTCCGGCCTAAAGATCGTGATCGTAATCCAGAAATTTCTACAGTGCCCCAAAAATCGAAGTCACTTAAACCAGCTTATTCACAGGCGCTTAGCCAATTCAAAATCGATAATACACCATAAAACGTGAAACTGTAAACATTCCATTCAGAACGAAGACAACCTTATCAGACCCCGTGCAATTGTCCTGTTTCCGTGTCTCGCAAAATCCTCTTTCAATTTGCACGGACCGAATCGCACCGCATGAGAAGAGGCGGACAATAATCGCCCACTATTTGATTATTCGTGGATTCGCGCCCAGCTGGTTGTGTTTTAAAGTCGTACCGGACCTCAGTAGAGTTAAGAAAACAATGAGAACAAAGGCGCTTGAAGATCAATGGCCTTCTTACGTAAGATTGATTGTAGTTTCTTGACCACCCACGCAGATAGAAACGGCGGCGGTTGAGATGACACCTCGACTGATACAAACGAAAATACGATCACGGAATTGTCACGACGGCGTCACGAAATTTCACCGCGTCGCGTCACAGCACGACCAGTGACAATGATTTGATTGTTTTAATTAGATAAACTCAGGTGAATGTCAGGTGAGGTGTTGTAATAGAATTATAATAAATTTATTATTACGCATTTATTAAGCGCCACCGTATAATGATCAAGCTTCAATCTATGGCGAGTGAAGGACTTGCTCAATGTCCCTCAACTCAGGTGAGAAGGAGGATCGAACCCGTACTCTGCGCGATACAAGGCGAGTGCTCAATCAATCGGTTATGATCTAAGGTAAGGCAATGTATGCTTTGGTAGTGGTAAGGTAGATTTATGTAAAGTAAGATTCGTTGACGTATTAAGTAAGTAAGGAAGGAATGAATTCAGTCACACTAACTAACTCACTCACTCCACTCTCTAATCTCACTACTCTTACTCACTCACTAACTCACTCACTCACTAACTCACTCACTCACTCACACACACACACACACACACTCTCGGGCGTTCGATCAGTTATTCGTTCATCCATTCATTCGTTCATAATTACATTCATTCATAGACACTGGATGCACATCATTTACTTGTTAATGTGTAACTATTAACAGATGCCGTTAACAGCGATTTATTGAATGTTAGTGCGATTACTAGAACGGACTGTACTAGTAATAGTTTCAATTTAACGACATTGTGATAACAAAGACCATTAGCGTCGCCCTTCTCTTTTATCCAGGCTTGGGACTGGCACTGCCAGAATACGAGCAGTGGTGGACATCAATTGCGGAGTTCGCCCACTTCTAGTTATACTAGGACATTTACCTGTGTTAGACGTTTGATAAGGTTTCATATTCATATTTTATGCTTGTAACATTATGTAGGTATAGTTGCTGTCAAAAGACGCTGTGCCATAACAGACGATTAGCGTCGCCCTCCTACCTTCTCCGGCTTCGGACTGGCAGCACCTCATTATTAGGTAATAACTGGATTAGCATCCTACGAATTAGCGACATTTCTTATGGTTTTTAGGGCCCTTCACATAGTTATAAAAAGACTTCTCCCCGTGAAAGACATTAGATACTTTAGCACAGGCGAGTAATAACTATTATGGCGTACGTGGGAAGGAATTTACAGGTGTCTAAAGTTCGTAATGATTTATTTCGTATTAGTCTATAATTGTGGTTCTTCCAACCTTATCTGATAATTATCTGTATTTTTCCTGACCCACAACCGCCTCTACTTCCGCTCTAATCAACTTCTGGCCGCGTCTCTCCTTCTCTCTCTTCCGTTTTCCTCTGTCAAAACATTCGATCTCTTGACACGAATTATAATGAGAATTTTTTGTAATTTCTTCCGACACACAACCGCCTCTACTTCCGCTGCATTCAATTTCTGGGTTGGCCACTCCTTCTCTTCCGTTTTCCGCTGCTAAACATCCGACCGCCTGACACGAATTCTCGAAACCGCAATTGATTCGACGCAATTGAATATCGACCTCCACACCGTCATCTCCCGATCCATACGTCGTTAATCTAAAACGAATCGCCCACGCGGACGATCCGTTGCTAATGACGACCGTCGTGACGTTACAGTGACGTATTTGCGGTCATTATTTGCACGATCCTCTGACGGTAATTAGTAGAAGGGCGTGAAAGGTCTTGCATCGAAGCTTCGGGTTTATAGATTGCCTGCGTGGGATAGTTTAAAGTGTGTCGGGTCTGCGATGTCAGTAAGTAGATAAATCTTATAGAAATTATTCATTGCTTTCCTTGTGTAGTATATAGGCCAATGTACACATGCCTACTACTACTGCTACTATTGTATTCAAGCATTAATGTGTGTGCTTATTTCTTCTACATAAGACATTGGCGTCATATCATCATCATCATAGTCATCATCATCATCATCATCATCATCATCATAATCATCATCATCATCATCATCATCATCATCATCATCATCATCATCATCATCATCATCATCATCATCATCATCATCACCACCACCACCATCATCACCATCATCACCACCATCATCATCATCATCATCATCATCATCATCATCATCATCATCATCATCATCATCATCATCATCATCATCATCATCATCATCATCACCACCACCACCATCATCACCATCATCACCACCATCATCATCATCATCATCATCATCATCATCGTCATCATCATCATCACCACCACCACCATCATCATCACCATCATCATCATCATCATCATCATCATCATCATCATCATCATCATCATCATCATCATCATCATCATCATCATCATCATCATCACCATCATCATCATCATCATAACCTCCTCAGCTGCTTAGTCACACACGCGAGCACATCCGTTAAAATGATCGACAGTCAACAGAGCGTCAAACCCATAATTGAATGTCGACCTCCACACCGTCACCTGCCGACCCATACGTTGTATAACTTACACGAAGAAAAATTAGTGAGGTTCGCCTACTTATAGTTAACTTTGGAGAATTAAAAGAGGTGTCTGTGACGCCGAAAAAGGATGTGTATTTAAGGTTCATGCTTTTAATATTATGTAGGTAGTTGTTGTTTAACGACGCTGTACCATAGCGTCGCCCTCCTGCTTTATCCAGCCTTCGGACTAGCAACACGCGACTATAAGACAGTGATTTAATTACATTTCAAGAAATTAACGACGTTTCTTATGGTTTCGAATGATGTTGAAGTCGTTAGGAACAAGATTTTTTATCGTATTATAAAACAATGTTGACATACAGGTAGTTATTAAGTAACGGAGTATTTAAGTAATTAAGCAGTATTAGTATTCATTGTTTCATGTCAGCTTATGGCTGCCAGGACCGTTGACGTCAATCTTACTTCACCTGCGAAAAAATAAAACTTCATTGGTGTCTAAGCCGAGGTCAAAACTATATATATAGCATCGTTGGAAGCATTTTAATGGTGTTGAAGGTTCGTCATGAATAATCCCAGTATTAATTCGCAATTGTGGTTCTTTTAGCGACATCTTGTGGGTACCATCGATCTAACCTAAACTGATTTTTGTCACTTTTCTTGATGCATGATCGCTTCGCTATTTCCGCTGCAATCAACTTCTGGGTCTGCCACTCCTTCTCTTCCGTCTTCCACTGTAAAAACATCAGAGAACTTAACACGAATAATTATTCTCGACAACGCAATTGCATGGACGCAATTGGATTTTAACGAATATCGACCTCAACACCGTCATCTCCCGACCCTTACGTCGTAAAACGACAACGAATCGCCCACACTCCGTTGCTAATGACGTCCGCTATGATGTCACTGTGACGTAATCGCGGTAAATAATGGCGTGATCCCTCTGAGGGTAATTAGTAGAAGGTCGTGAAATGTCATCATGCATCGATGCTTTGGGTAAATATAGATTGTGTCCGTGGGTCTCTGTTTTGAGTGTGTTGGGTTTACGGAGTCAGTAAGTAGAAATTATTCATTGCTTTCCTTGTGGAAGTATATAGGCCAATGTACGCATGCAGGTATGTACTCAAACATGAATGTGTGTGTCACAGTGTGTGTGTGTGCGCGCGTGTGTGTGTGTTTGTTAATTTCTTTGTCAAAAGAAATTGGCGCCATATCATCATCATCATCATCATCATCATCATCATCATCATCATCATCATCATCATCATCATCATCATCATCATCATCATCATCATCATCATCATCATCATCATCATCATCACCACCACCACCACCACCACCATCATCATCATCATCATCATCATCATCATAAAACTCTGCACAAACACACACCACAAACAAGGTCACACAAATGGATATTATATTCCTCATTAAAGCTATTTTAAGCATGAAGTATAAGACGCTTCAAATATACAGTGTACATTGAAATGATTATATATATATGTTACAGGCAATTCGTAAAACCAGGGATTTTGTAAAATCCCTGAAATTTTTAGGTACTTTGTAAAATCCCTGATTCACTCAGGCACTTTACAAAATCCCTGAAAAAACCAGGGATTTTGCAAAATCCCTGAAATCTGACGACGAAAATTTTACCGATTGCCTGAAATGAAAATGACGAACATAATCGAAGTTTATTACGCAAACAAACCCTATTTTCAAGGGATCGACAGTTTAAGATAGTTTTTTTATTTTAAGTTTAGTTCTCATGTTGTACAACCAGGAATTTTGTAAAATGTCTGACAGTTTATTATGCAAAGAAGTGTTATAAGTCAAACGATTACCATTTTTAGATGGTATTTTATTTTAAGGTCAGTTCTACATCAGTTTTTGTTGTCACACGACATACTCGAATGGTTTCGACACTTGACTTTCCCTTTGAAAAATTTAAACTTTGAAGTTGCAAATTAATTGAAGTTGCTGATACATCACAAATTAATAAACAATCCGGCTCGACAACTTTACTTTCCCTTTGAAAAATTTGCAGCTATTTGTCTTGCAGCACTCAGTAGACTTTGAAGTTGCAGGATAATTGAAGTTGTTGATACTTCACAATTTAGTAAACAATACGGCTCGACAACTGCACTTTCCGTTTGAAAATTTTTATTATATTTGTTTCGCAGAACTCTGAGAACTTTGATAGTCTATTTACTTATAATTCTTTGATGTGCCGTCGCAACAATTAGAAGTTGACTGAAATATTTTCCGATTGGCTGAGATTAACTGTGGTCAGACGAGTATCCTTGCTATAAATTAAAACCCAGCAAAATCTATTTCATCTCTGGTTATCCTTTGGTTAGGTCAGTTCTAAACAAAATGGATAGTGAGCATAATATGACAGAGGTAAAATTTATGGAACAGGGGCTTGTTATGTACAATGCCGATAAGAAAACAGCGCTGATTAAGAAGGAAACGTACTTCGATTTGATTGATGAGCTGAAAGAAGCGATGAAGGATACAACAACAAAGACCAACAGACAGTACTACGTCCTAAAACGGTTAGTGACATCAGATAACTGTATTGCGATCATTCCTACTGGTGGGAAGAACATATATAATAAGAACATGCATAATAAACTGTCAGACATTTTACAAAAATTCCTGGTTGTACAACATGAGAACTAAACTTAAAATAAAATACCATCTTAAACTGTTGATCCCTTGAAAATAGGGTTTGTTTGCGTAATAAGCTTCGATTATGTTCGTCATTTTCATTTCAGGCAATCTGTCAAATTTTCGTCTTCTGAATTCAGGGATTTTACAAAATCCCTGGTTTTTTCAGGGATTTTGTAAAGTGCCTGAGTGAATCAGGGATTTTACAAAGTACCTAAAAATTTCAGGGATTTTACAAAATCCCTGGTTTTACGAATTGCCTGTAACATATATATATCTAAATATAAATAAATATATATATATATATATATATATATATATATATATATATATATATATATATAAATATATATATATATATAAATATATATATAAATATATATATATTTATTTATATTTAGATATATATATGTTATATATATATATGTTATATATTTAGATATATATGTTATATATATATATATATATATAGTTTGTCGTATGTATGTTTTTGCCTTTTGGGATTTGGTGGGTGTAGAGTGACGGGTCTTATGTGTGCAGCAGAGTTCAGCGGCTGTTGATGAGGATGCAACGGATGAAGTTGGAATTCGTTAGGCGAATGCGTTAAGGGAATTAGGCGTGATAATGGGAGGAATTTGAAATGAGGATTTCAGAGAAGAGGTAGTAGGAGGAAGGAGGAAGGACAGACACAGACACAGACAGAGTCAGAGAGAGAGAGACAGAGTCAGAGAGAGACAGAGAGACAGAGAGACAGAGAGAGACAAAGAGAGACAGAGAGGAAGGGGGAGATTGAGATAGATAGATAGATAGATGGATGGATGGATGGATGGATGGATGGATGGATGGATGGATGGATGGATGGATGGATGGATGGATGGATGGATGGATGGATGGATGGATGGATGGATGGATGGAGAGAAAGACAGACACAGAGAGGGAGACAGAGAGAGAGACAGACACAGAGAGGGAGAGAGAGAGAGAGAGAGACAGACAGACAGACAGACAGACAGACAGACAGACAGAGACAGAGAGACAGAGAGACAGAGACAGAGACAGAGACAGAGACAGAGACAGAGACAGAGGACAGAGGACAGAGAGACAGAGACAGAGACAGAGACAGAGAGAGTCAGTCATTCAATCAGTCAGACTTCCCAGACAGGTAATAAATCGTCAGAGATGACGTTGGAATCGAATGACGAAGATTGCGTAGCTCTTGTTTCTACTAATTCATTAGACTCTCTGTTTATGCGCTGTGGCGCCCCCTACACAACCCATCGTCATAATCATCATAGTTTCCGGAGCAACTATAATCGCACCGAGTGCAGTAAGAATAAACGCCCACGCAGGGCTAAGGCTATCTACTCGAAATCAAGCATCTAATAAAAGAGAAGAGAAACACACACAAATCATCACGTTTTCCAATCTAATCTAATCCTGATTGATTTCAGCAATTAGAAATCTAATCGAAATTATTCTTATCTGATCTGAGTGTTGCTTTAGGGAGTTTTGTGCAGAATAGTTTCCGCGACCTTGGCATTCTACTGAACGAGGAACTAATTTTTTCACCACACCTTCATCGCCTTAACCACGACTGCCTTTACCAGCTCCGTCAGCTTCGTACCGTCGCTCGCTCTCTGTCAACAGGAGCTGCAAGCCTGCAACTACACTTGCGCACACTTTCGTCGAAGCTCGTCTCGACTATTGCCTATACCTTTACTCTGGCCTCCTGTCTGCACTCCTAAACTGCCTTGAACGCATCTTGCGCTCTGCTGGGCGCCTCTTTGGTCAAATACCATATTTTGGACATGTGTCAGACATGTGTCAGACTATATGCTGGAGGTCCTGCATTGGATCCTTATAAGATACTGTCTTTATAAACTGCTGAAAACTATTATCTCTGGAAAGACAGCCTGACAAACAGGTCGCTATAGAAATGACCGTCAATATTACATTACAACCCATTACATCGAGCGAGTGTTTTCTTTATAACACGCAGCGGCGCTATAAAAAAAACGATGCAATTAGGGTGTAACCTAGCAATCGAGAGATGGGTCGAATCCTTACGCAGCCCGGTGCGATTTTTCTGACGGCGGAGGAAGATGTGATAGCATCGAATGAATTTGTAACCGCATCGTTTGTATGAAATTCATCAACCCCAAGGTCAAATATGGCGACACCGGCGGAGGACGAGGAGGAGGAGGAGGAGGAAGAGTATGTGGGAGGAAGAGGGATTGGAAGAAGAGGAATAAGAGGAAGAATAGGAGAATTGTGAGAGGAAAAGGAGGAATAGGAGGAAGAGGAGGAGGATTGTGGGAGGAAAATGGATTGGAGGAAGAGAAGGATGAAGAGGAAGGGGGAGGATTTTGGGAGGAAGAGGTTGGAGAAAGAGGAGGAATATGGCGAAGAAAAGGAGGATTGTGGGAGGAAGAGGTATTGGAGGAAGAGGAATAAGAGGAAGGAAGGATTGTGAGAGGAAGAGGAATTGGAGGAAGAGGAGGAATAAGAAGAGGATTGTGGAAGGAAGAGGATGAATAGGAGGAAGAGTTGGAGGATTGTAGGAGGAAGAGGGATTGGACGAATGCGATTGTGTTTTTGTAATTGCTATTGTTAGTGTTATCGTTGCTGATAAGTAACAGGGTTCGGAGTATAGTACGTGCGCTGTGTTCCATATCAGCTGAGCAATTAGATCCACTGCTGTTTCAACAGCAACCGAAACAGCAAAAACAACGACGACGACGACGATGATGACGACGATGATGATGACGATTACTACGATGATGATTGCGATGACGATGATGGTGATGATGTTTTCTATAGCGCCGTCATCATATCATCCAAGATGACCGCTTACAAAGTGAAATTGCAACGAAAACGCAATGAAAGCTCATTTGAGAAGAATCGAGGATGAAATCTGACACTCCCGACAGATCAGGAAAACCAGAAACCAGTTGAAACAGTTGAGTCTTAAGTCTAGAACCGAATGATAACAGCACTTGACGGAAAGAACTGTATCTGGTGGAATAGTCCACGGCTTTGGACCAGCGACAACAAATGCCCTGGAATGCAACATCTAGGCCTACTTGTCTGAAGGGTCACCATGGAAGAGAGAGAGAGATAGGTCGGTCGGTTAAGATTTGAAATGGATTCTTTGCTCAAAGTGCAGACAGTGCAATGAGTGCAAAATACAGAGTGCAGAATGTA
Organism: Allolobophora icterica; assembly: GCA_963556255.1. Lineage (NCBI taxonomy): Eukaryota > Metazoa > Annelida > Clitellata > Crassiclitellata > Lumbricidae > Allolobophora > Allolobophora icterica. Next base: position 48,088,898 of record OY744615.1, on the reverse strand, counting down.
CTGTGCTGATGTTTAGGGGTCTTTGGTGTTCGGTAGCGTAATGGTTAACGTGTTGGACTGTCAATCGAGAAGTCGGGAGTTCAAATCCCCGCCAAGGCAGAAATTTGGTTCGAAATTTCTGCTCCACCTAAGCCCCTAGCCAATTCAGCTAGAATGAGTACACTGTCAGTGGGAAGATAAGACGGCGAGGGAGATAACTGCCCATCCGCCCTCATATGCAGAGGCTAAGAAAATGAAGTTGCTAACGCTTCATACCCATTGCTACGTCAGGGCTAGTTTACGGTACTGCTCTTCTTCTTTATCTTCATATTCATCTTCATCATCTTCAGCAAATTCTTCTTAACCCTTGAACGGTAACCTTTTTTTTACACCGGTCCTCGGTAACCTGGGGTTGTTTTATACCCCCGGGGGTAACTGCTGTTGTTTGTGAGGTAGGAACGAATTTTTCTAACGATACAGTACATCATAGGCCTAGTTTGATAATATTCTTTGTATTTAACACGATTAGGTATTCTATGCAGTGGACTGACGTCATTACGATGACGTCATTGCGTTATTGACATAAAACCAACTGTCGGTTTTGCTAATATTCATGTTATTGAATGTTTTTCTGTTATTATTACGATTACCGTTACTGCTAGCATAACTATTACTACTATAAATTTTCGGGGCATGGCTGCAAGACCCAGGCGGCTCAATTCAGCTCAAGCATTAGTTTCCATTAGTGGTCGATGTCATGCATGCCCCAGAGAAAAAGATATAAAAGTTGAAAACCAATGCATTGAATGTGAACAATTTGTTTGTCAGCAGCATGCTGAAAAGAAGCTAATATGTAAGAGCTGTAGGCCTACAATTGAAGATGTCTTAGCATAAGAGATAATATCACCTGAGCTTTTGTTTGTTATCTAGATGTAAAGATATCATATGTTATTTGTTTGGATGTGGACTAAGCATTTTAGATTCTCCTTTGCAATTAGGTTTTCTTCATAACATCTCGTTTTTTGCCGCCATAATTATTGAAAATATGTTGACAGTATCCCGGGGGCCCTATGCATAATTTTTTTTCACTTAATTTGAAGGATGGTCAATATTAGGGAAAGTCACCAAAGCGATTGTAAAAATTTCTAATACTTCCTTTAATAGCTGCAGTTACAACAATCTGGGGGTAGAAATTACCCCCAGGTTACCGTTCAAGGGCTTCTTAATAATAATAATAATCTTCGTTTAATGTCTTCAAACTGACAACAACGCCAGTATGATTACAAATCAGTACATGCTATGCGATAAATCTTAACTACTAACAGGACAGACAGCCTGCAATACACGGCGCACATTGCAGCCTACAAAGCATGTCCGCCTATGGGACTCGATCTCTGTACCTCTCGCACTCTACGCCAGATGTTATCCAATGCGCTATCTTCTTCTGTTTCTTCTTCTTCTTCTTGCCATGGCTCTGGCTAGAACGCTATGTATTCGATTCGAAGTATCCAAGCCGCTTAGCCAGGTTAGCGTTCTAAATCATTTGCAGTTAGCGGCTTAGCGGACCAACGAGAAGTGAATTACAGTAGTCAAGTCCAATGAAAACCGATGCAATGGCTCAACAAATATCCTTTACCTGTAACAACGCCAAAAGACTTAGTCGCATCGCTAATAAGTAAGAGAGTCGTTTTGGCAGAGTGCCAGCTAACGGAGCTACGAATGGAGAGTGAAGAGGAAGGGTCGAGCCACCTGGCGGTTGAATTCGTTGCCGTATATGCTAAAATTAGAACCAAACCCTGGAAGGTGGTGTTTACGTGTCAATCTGACCTCACGCCATTTAACTAGGTCAAGTCAGTACGCACTGACCCGATGTCGGCTATCTAGTCTAAGTTCTTGACCTGAAGGCCTGTTTTAGCTCTTGTTGACTTGGCACCGTGGATAGTAGTAGTAAGTAATCCATTGTTTAACGACATCTTATAGCTACAGAGGCCGTCGACGTCTTTAAAGTTCACTAATATATTTCAAGTCAGTTTCATATGTCTTTCATTCATCAGTTTTCAGCTGAAATAAAACCGCCATTGAAATTTTACTTTTATTTATAGAGCGAACAAATAACTTGAAAGGGGTGTTTAAGGGCTCTGTTTTAGTTCTGGCACAAAGCCATCACCATGGACGAAAATAGTGGTAGTTATATTTTAACGACACTGTGATAACAAAGATCAATAGCGTCGCGTCGTCGCCCTACTCCTTCATCCAAGCTCGGGACTGGCCCTCCCGAGTTGTTAGTTTACTTGTACTTGTACTTTCACTTATAGAGCGAATGAAAATCGTAATAGGTGTAAGGGACTGCTCTACAATAGTTGTAATTTCTGGTGTTTAACGACATCTTGTGGCTGCCAGGACCGCTGACGTCGACCTTACCTTGCAGGTTACACAGGTATTTACATGACTCCTACTGGATGGTTAGTTGCTGTTAAACGACACTGTGTCGTAAGAAAGGTGATTAGCATCTCCCTCCTCCTTGCTCCAGGTTTGGACTTGCGCTAACAGAATCCGGGTAGTGGCGTATTAACTCTATTCCACTGGTTAGTGCTATAAGCCAGAACACGAAAACCCTCTCCTATAAGCTGTATTCTTTCCACCTCATTTTCAGCTGCCAGCCTCAGTTCATTTTTAAGCTGGTGAGGTTTAGTTTTGAAGTGGTTACACAATTCATTTTACCACTACTTAAGTAAACCGTTCCGGACAATACATCGTTTATTTGTTTCTGCTTCTCAGTACAGAAGCGCATGCTTCTGTTAATTCTGTTTAGAGCGTTGTGAAACTCATCTTGCGACCCGCAGGGTAAAGTCCAATATAATGATTCTATAAAACCGTTTTAAAGGTGTCTAAAGAACGCACGGAATTATTCAGTGTTAGTGTTTCGTAAAGGTTATTTACATGCGTAGTTAGTTTACGCTATCTTGTTCGTATACAATTCAATGAAAACGATTTACTTATAGTGTCTGTAAGACCCCATTTAACGATGTCAAAGCTAAACCTTAAAATGTCACTAAAATTCATCTTTTAACTACACCAAATAGATTAAACAATGTCTATGATACTTGTATTATGATAAGATGGTATTTGATGCAAACTAAACAAAATTTTTGCAGCAGTTGTCTTACACAAGAAATTTTGAATTCAAACAGATTCAATAAGTTATCAGTCAGTATAGTCAAACAATGTAATAGAAATATATTCAAACATTGAAAACTATAGTTCTTTATCATAATTATGAACAGCCTAATAAATGATTACTTCACAGAGTAGTAAATCTATTTACATAAGGTTATGTGCACAACAGTTTTTATAAAACATTTTCCCTACTAATACAATTAATAAGTCGATAAACTTCACTCTGTATTCAGCAGTTCTTAATGTTGATTTCAGTCTTATGTATATAACATCTTACTCTGCGAAATTGAAGATATTTTCCCTAACATCAAACCATTTTATGGTCAAAGACTCGATTTGATAAGGCCTAGTGAAATATGCATTTAGAATTATATTAGGACCATAGACAACTTTAAAAAGGTGTGTATGGAACTGGTCGTATATGTCTGATGTATGCTTCGATAAGACACGCAGGAATATTTTAGTTTAGTTTCGTATTCAGATGCGGCGGAGAGAAGATGTTGGGGAAGGGGTTTGCACGATGAACAGGCACTACATGAATGTTTGATTATAATTACAATTGACCTTTGTCGTTGGAGGTCATCCACTTCCTAGTCCTCGTCCGTCATCTTGAATTAATCCTGCTGCATCCTCACTAAATCCGCCTCCATCCTCTCCAATTCCTTCTCAGCTCCTTCATCCTCTTCCTTCAGGTTTCTTGACTGCTCCTAATAAAGGATTGTGTGACCCGTGCACGAAAGTAACGGCGCGATATAAATTTCTGAATTTTATTAGCTTAGCGGGTTCAAGTCACCACCAGGGCAGACATTTGTTTTGAGATTCTGATCCACTTGCGTCCCCTAGGCAACTCAGTTATTACAAGTACACTGGCCGTACACTGCAGTGAGAAGATAAGACGGCGAGGGAGAGGACTGGCCACCCTCTTAAATGCCGAGGCTAAGTAAAGTGAAGTGACTAACACTTCATATAGGTAGTTGCCTCTCACATTCAGTGAAACTGCTCAGTAGTTACTGTTTAACGACTCTGTGTCATTACAAAAGTGACTAGCTCTGTCCTCCTCCTCCTGTGTCCACCTTTGGACAGACAATGGTCTGGGAATTATTAAATGACGTTTCCACCAGTTTAACAACATCTTACGGCGTCAAAAACCGTTGACTCCTAGGAGTACGACGATCTAAAAGACAGACTTAATAATCACGCTGCTTCTACTCCTACTTGTATGGCGAAAATAAAGTTTAAAAAGGTGTGGGATGATTTGCAGTTGTTTTCAGTGTTTTAACATCGTATGGCTGCCAGGGCCTTTAACGTCGACGTTACCGATGTTTAGACCTAAAATCTCTTAAAAGCTGACATTTTTCTTAAAACGTGACGTCGCAAAATGTCGCCATCTGTCCGGATAAATTTAATGTGTATCTAAAGTTAATGCGTTTGATACGTTCAAACGTCTAAAAGTTTTTTTCAAACCGTCAAAAAGACAATCATAAAAAAATAAAGCGACGAAATGATGAACGATGATAAAAAAATCTCTCAAAAACTAAAATTTCCTCGAAAGGTTTCCATGGGAAACAACGCCATTTTCTTACTTAAACCGTTCTCAGAATAGGGACGTCATTGACAACTATACTCAAAATAACTGTAGCTTTGTTTATAGGACGAATGAAAGTATTAAAACGGGTGTATAAAGAAATGTTTATTTAACCTGCTATTGGAGATGGTGATGAGACTTGCAAAGGGACGAGAAGAAGTAGGCATAAACATCAACGGACGGATAACAGACAATCTACGATTTGCTGATGATGTCGATTTAATAGCCAACACAAGCAAGAATCTACAGGAGCTCACAGATCGAGTAGACAGCAGCAGCAAGAGATTGGGACTTAGAATAAATGTAGAAAAAACAAAAACCATGACAATTGGAAAACAGCACGAGGAGATAAATATAAAGATAGGAGTCACAACATTAGAACAAGTCACGAAATTCGTATACCTAGGAGGAGTGATAACGGAAGATGGCAATTGCACAGAGGACATCAAAAGAAGATGTGGATTGGCCTGCGCGGCATTCGGAGGATTGAACAAATGTGGAAGACAAAAAACATCTCCATCGGAACCAAGATGAGACTATACCATGCCTTGGTGGAACCAATGTTGCTATATGGATCAGAATGTTGGTGTTTGAAGAGAGAAGATGAAAGAAGACTATTGGTAGCTGAGGAGAATTAGAGGCAGAAGTAGAAGGGAAAGAATCAGAAATACAACAACAAGGAAGGAGTTGGGCGCAGAGGTAACGGTAGTAGAAAAGATACAAAAAAGAAGACTCAAGTGGTTTGGCCATGTAGAAAGGATGGACAACAGCAGATTACCAGTCGCAGCCCTACATGGGCGGATCGAGGGAGAGAGAAGCAGAGGGAGACCACGAAAGACGTGGATGGACAATGTCAAGGAAGACTTCAAGAGCAAAGGCACGGACTTAACCATGGTGCGCGAAACTGTCAGAGACAGAACACTATGGAGAAACTTCATAAGAGCCTCATCGTCGGGAAACTGATGGAAGAGAAGAAAGAAGAAGATAAAGAAATGTCTACAATAGTTGTAGTTTCCAGTGTTAACGACATCTTGTGGCTACCAGGGACGTTGACGTCGACCTTACTTGTTACACGTGATACACGATTACTCCTGGTTGGCTAGTTACTGTTAAACGACACTGTGTCATAACAAAGATGATTAGCGTCGCCCTACTCCTTGCTGCAGGCTTAAGATGGCACTACAGAGTACTTTAAAAAGGTATATGGAACCTTTCGTATATGACATAATGTATGTGTTGTAAAGAGATGTCAGTATAATTATTTAATTTATTTCGTACTCAGATGCGGCGAAACGAAGGTTTTGGGGAGGGTTACTCAGTGAGTCCCTCCTTGAACAGGCGCTATATAAATGTTTGATTACCATTACAATTAGCCTACAATTACAGTTGACCCTTATCTTTGGAGGTCATCCACTTCCTAATCCTCGTCCATCGTCTTCAATCAATCCTGCTGCAGCCTCACTAAATCCTCCTCCATCCTCTCCAATTCCTCCTCTGCCTCTTCCTCCTCTTCATCCAGGTTTCTCGACTGCTTAGACCAAACAATTGTGTGACCAGTGAATGAAAGTAACGGCGCTATATAAGTCTCTGGATTTCATTAGATTACGGGGTTGAAATCACCACCAGGATAGAAATTTCTTTTGAGATTTCTGCTCCACCTGCACCCCCTATCCAACTCAGCTATAATGAGTACACTGGCCCTAAGCTGTTGGTGGGAAGATGAGGCGGCGAGGGAGAGGACTGGCCACCCACCCCTACGTCAAAACAAAGTTGATTAGATTCGCCCTCCTGCTGTATCCAGCGTTGGACTGGCACCACCAGAGTACGAGCAGTGGTGGGAATTATTAAATGAGTACATCCAACAGTTTAACGACATCTTACGACGCTGGCTGAGTGATTATGCAAGTCAAGGAAAGCAATACTTAAAATTTTGCGTCGTCTACTCTTATTTATAGGCTGATTGTAACCCTTAAAAAGGTGTCGAAGGATTCGTGGTTGTTTTCACTGTTTAACATCTTATGGCTACCAGGGCCGTTGACGATATTCACACATAAAATCTCTCAAAAATTGAGATTTTTCGTCAAACGTTACGGCGCGAAATGTCGCCATCTTTCCCGATAAAGTTAATGTGTATCCAAAGTTAAAGCGTTTGATAGATTCATACGTCCAAGTTTTTTCAAAGCGTCAAAAAGACGATTCAAAGAGCGAAACGAATCGATGACCGAAGATCAAAATCTCTCAAAAACTAAAGCAAGTTCTTAATGTTGATTTCAGTCTTATGTATAAAACATTTTTCTATGGGTAAATTGGAGATTTTCTCGAAAGGTTTCGAGACGCCATTTCTCACTCCCACCGATCTACATGGTAGCTAAATAAAAAAAATGACCCACCGGACAAAATGCAATATCTCGAAAAAAATTCAAGATTTACAGGGGAAAGATTTTGAATAATTCATAAAAATTTAACTGGAAAATTTTCATTGCTTCAAAGATTACAGCTGTTTAAATATTCCATTCCGTATTTACAAAATTACGCAGAAAATAGACAGTTAGTCACTGTTTAACGACGCTGTGTCATAACAAAGATGATTAGCTTGGCCCTCCTCACTTATCCAGCTTTGGACTGGCCCAACGAGAGGCTGTCGGGAATTGTTAAAGTAAGTCATTCAACAGTTTAACGATATCTAACGTCTTAACGAAGGTCGGACACACTGTAGCTATCAAGCATCTAATTTACTGTCTATTATTATTATTCCAAAGTTTAACGTCGTCCTTTGGCAACAATGGCCGTTGACGACAATTCACAAATACAATTTCTAGAAAACGATAAACTTATAGTGTCCGTATAACACCATGTAAAGGTGTCAAACATAAGCTTACAATGTCAGTAATGTCACATAACCCAAAGCAACATATCTAATGTTATTTATAATACACATAGCTATAAAATGTTCCGACGCAAACCAAACAGTACTTCGCAACTATTGTCACTCGCTAGAAATATTTAAACAACTTCAGACATAAATGCACAGCACATATGATTATAATTATGACATTATATTCCCATTCTATTATTGAAATGTTTAATTGATCATTTCTTATTCCTCAGTTCAATGAGATCTTATAGCAATATGTACCACTACAATCATATCATGTATGAAATAGTACCAATCTCACATACATCATGCATATTAAATGAAACGTATGGTTATACCAAGTACCTTTCCTCAAAGAAACTGCTCAGGTACTAAACACACTCAAGTACAAATCTCATCAACCAACAAAGCATAAAATTATATGAGCATAATAATTACAATTGTTTCAAGTTTGATATTAATGCATTCAAGATTGCATTATAATAATGTAATAATTAATACAATAAAATAAAATGCACAAGGAAAAGACTAATTAAAATTACAGATAAAAAAATAAAAAAAATAAAAAAAAATAAAATAAATAAAAATA
>OY744615.1:48030693-48078193 GCA_963556255.1 Allolobophora icterica | reverse complement strand
ACAGGATTTATCTATTAAAAGGAGATCGAAGTGTACTGATAATAATAATATAAAAAAATAATAATACTATCTGGAGAGCGCTGAGCAGAGGGAAAATCCCTGCTCAGATAGAGCCTTTCGGCCTCTCAAGAGGAAATGGAAAGAGATCAGACGGTGTCACGCTGGTCCCTTGTTCATGTGGACGACGTCTGGCTTGGGATGTGACAGTGCCCGAACCTAGAGCAACAAATGCATGGACAGTCGAAGTGAAAATTGGAGATGAGACAGAGCGACGGATAGCCCTTAGGCGTCTTAGGTGAAAGTAGGAATTCCGGGTGAGTTTGGAAATGTGTTCAATAAAGGTGAGAGTATTGTCAAGGGTCACTCGTAGATTGGGAACGCTAGATGAGAAAGAGAAAAGCGGAAACCTTTAAGAGAGCAGAGCAAAGTCAAGTTTCTGAAGTTGCTGAGGAGTGCCAAGCCAGATAAATAAGGGTTTGAACGAGTTAAGGGAGAGGCGATTGGAAGACATCCAGGTATGGAGATCATGAGAAAGGGCTTTGATGCGATCAGCACGAAGAAGTTGAGATTAAAGAGGCTCATGGACCTGGACATCATCAGCAAAGAGGTGGACTGAAGCCCCATGCGTTGAGCCGTGTATGAAATAATGAGGATATATGACCAAGAGCAGAGCCCTGCGGAACGCCCAGTTTAACCCTCAGGCTACCAAGGTTTTTTTTGCGACATCGGCTACCAAGGGGGGGGGGTGGTTACCACCCCCCCAGGAATTTCGTGTTTGGTTTCAAATATCATATCATGCAATATAGCATTTGATTCAGCATTCATTTCTGAAAAGAATGGTATATTTAGTTGTGAAATATATGAATGCATCTCGAAATTATATAGTTTTTAACAAAGGCACCGGTCCATTTAACGATATCTGATATTATCCCACACAATTTGTACTTTTTAGATAAGAAATATAAATGATGTGGGTTTTGAAAATGAACTATGTATCCAAGAATATTCTAAATATAATGAGGCTTAATTTTCAACAATACAAACTATTCCAAAGTCTGTTTTAGTTACAGGCAAAACCTAAAGGCGTGCAGCTATATCAACATGAAACAAGAAATTATGTAATTTTTCCCGGCAGTCAGATACGTCAGTGGTCCTTGCAGTTATTGCAAGTTACTTTCATTGTTTTGTGGGAATGCTTCCTGCAAACCGGCTTCTTGAACACTTCACAGCACTGCTTTTACTCTGTTAGCATTCTGCTTCAACTGTTTATAGCCCTTCCCAATACCCAACCATATCGGTTTACGTTGTGATGTTGCATCAGTGATTTTCACACTGAAAAAGCGTATTATTATTTATTATGATCACTTCCGGTTTTCAAAAGACAAATGACTAGGCAAGCAAATATAGCCCTACATTCCCTCTAAAGAATGGCATAGTTGTTTCTCTTCCAGAAAGAATAATGAATACCTTCATAGTCGGCAAACAGCTAACAACTGAGAAATTCCTGATTTCAACAAGGTGGTACCTAGGCTATATCGGGTATAACTTTTTTATGGTGTGGGATATCATCACGACTTTTACCTCAAAATGTGTGCAAATGGATCCCCTACAGCTACCTAAAATGTCAAAATTATATTCCATGTGCTAAAAAAAAATTTTGCAGAAAAACGTAGGGGGGGGTGGTAACCACCCCCCCTTGGTAGCCCGAGGGTTAACAAGGACCCACAGAGCTCTAGATATATGGAAGATTTAGAACCAACCAGGAGTAGCACTAGTTTCAGTTTAATTACACTGTGTAATAACAAAGAACATTAGCGTAGCCTTTCTCCTTCAACCAAGCATGGGACTGGGACTTCCAGAGTGCGCCCAGCGTCGGAGTTTGCAATCATTAGCGTATACGATTGAATCCAGAGTTTAACGATTTCTTATTGCACCTACGCTTGTCCAGGGTCCAAGATCGTACGTTTCGCAATAAGTTCACTTTTACTTATTGAGCGAATATTACGCTTAAAAGAGGTGTGTAATTACCTTGAACAGTTTTTACTATTCCTACTAGCTGTAACCCATGAAAAATCACGGTATATAAAAAAACAATTATTATTGCAGGTATAACAATAGCGTTATATTATAGGCCTATAGCCGTCGTCAAGACAACCGTCGCCATGGCGGCAGTATAGTGACGTCACAATAGTGTTTGTTACGAGACAGACAGACAGACAGACAGACAGACGTACAACTGTTATTATGTTGTTTTATGGCTTTATTCTCTTCAATAAACTTTTTGAATTATAGCAAGATTGAACAACTTTAAAAAGGTGTGTTTGGAATTTGTCTACGATCTGATGTATGTTTTGTTAGACACGTCAGTATATTTTACTTTAATCTAGTATACGGATGTGGCGGAGAGAAGGTGTTGCGAAGATTGTTTATCGAGTCTCTTTTGAACAGCGGCTATGTAAATATGTGATTACGAATAAACGAAGATACAATACAATACAATACAATTACAGGGTGAGAACTGGCCACCCGCGCTCAAATCGCCAGGCTAAGAAAACTGAAATCGCTAACACTTTCTATCCATGGCTGCCTCTCACTGAATGGGATCGATCATTAGTTACGATTTAACGACACTGTGTTATAACAAAGTTGATTATCTTCGTCCCCCTCCTGCGTCCAGTTTTGGACTGGCACTACCAGATTATGGTCTGGGGAATCATTAAATGAGTGCATGTGCATACAACAGTTTAACGACATCTTACGGCGTTAAAAGCCATCGATTCTTATACGAAGGTGTAGATGACGGACTTCTAATACTTATATGGCGAATGTAAACCTTAAAAGAGGTGTGGAAAGAATTGTGGTGGTTTTCAGTGTTTAACATCGTATGGCTGTCATCGCCATTGACGTCGACGTTACCAATGTTTAAACCTAAAAATCTCTCAAAAACTAAAAATTTCTCGAAAGGCTTCGAGACGCCATTTCTGACTCCCACCGATCTACAGGGTGGCTTTAATCTAGTATACGGATGTGGCGGAGAGAAGGTGTTGCGATGGTCGTTTCACTAGTCTCTCTTGAACAGGCGAATGTAAATATGTGATTACAAATAAACGAAGATACAATGCAATACAATTACAATACAATTACAACTGGCCATTGTATTTGGAGGTCATCCATATCCTAATTCTCGTCCATCATCTTCAACTATTCCTGCTGCATCCTCGCTAAATCCTCTTCCATCCTTTTCAATTCCTCTTCTTTCTCTTCTTCCTCCTCAGCAGCCAAGTTTCGTAACAGCATGGACTGTGTTTTCCGTAACGGCGCTATATAGGTCTCTCGATCCTCTCCAATTCCTCCTCTTCTTCTTCCTCCTCTTCATCCAAGTTTCTTCATGCACTGGTCACACAAAGAATTGTGTGACCAGTGCGTGAAAGTAACGGCGCCATATGAATTTCTGAATTGTTTTAGCTTAGGGGGTCAAATCCCCGCCAGGGCAGAAATCTGTTCCGAGATTTCTGCTCCACTTGCGTCCCCTAGCCAACTCAGCTATGATGAGTACACTGGCCGTACACTGTTGGTGGGAAGATGAGACAGCGAGGGAGAGGACTGGTCACCCACTTATGTGCCGAGGCTAAGAAAAATGAAGTCTCTAATACTTTATTCCCATGGCTACCTCTCACTGAATGGGAGTGTTCATTAGTTACTGTTTAACGACACTGTACGGATGTGGCGGAGAGAAGGTGTTGCGATAGACTGGCGCGACCAGAGTTCGGGCAGCGAGGGAATTATTAAATGAGTGCATAAAGCAGTTTATCGACAACTTTTACGGCGTCAAAAGCCGTTGATTCCTTTACGAAAGTGCTAAACAGGGACTTGGGATGGTGTGGTCTCTACTCTTACTTATATGGTAAATGTAACGCGTAAAAAGGTGTGGAACGAAGTGTAGTAGTTTCGGGGGTTAATATATTATGCCTGCCTGCCAGGACCGTTGACGTCGACCATACTTTACCTGTTACTCGTACTGTGCGACTCTTACTGTTTGGTTAGTTACTGTTTAACGACGCTGTATCATAAGAAACATGATTAGCTTCGTCTTCCTCCTGTATCCCTCACCAGTCCAAAGACAGCGAAGGAATATTTCTTGAGTCCAATAGTTTAACGACATCTCACGGCGTCAAAACCGTTGCTTGCTATCTATATATAGTTCCATACGAACACAAAAGCAAACGGACTTGAGATGCACATCTTCTACTCTTATTTTTATATGACAAGTGAAACTCTTAAGAAAGGTGTGTAAGGATTTATGGTAGTTTTCTGTGTTTAACATCTTATGGCTGCCAGGGCCGTTGACGACTACGCTACTGATATTTAGACCTAAAAATCTCTGAAAAACTCAAATTTTTCTTAAAACGTTACGGCTCGAAATGTCGCCATCCTTCCGCATATTTTTAATGTGGATCTAAAGTTTATGCGTTTGATACGTTCATGCGTCTAAAAGTTTCCTCAAACCGTCAAAACGGCGATCGCATAGAAAAGAAAAAAAAACGACTATGGAAGATAAAAGATCTCTCAAAAACTGAAATTTCCTCGATAGGTTTCCACGCGAAACGACTCCATGAGCAACCGATGACCAAGCAACTTTAGACTTATTTATAGGACGAATAAAGTCTTTAAAATGGTATGTAAGGAACTGCTCTACAATAGTTGTAGTTTCCAGTGTTAACGACATCTTGTGGCAACCAGGAAAGTTGACGTCGACCTTACCTTACTTGTTACACGTAACACACGATTACTACTGGTTGCTTAGTTGCTCTATAACGACACTATGTCATTACAAAGATAATTAGCGTTGCCCTCCTCCTTGCTTCAGGCTTGAGACAGGCACTACAGAGTACTTTAAAAAGGTGTGTATGGAACTTTTCGTATATGACATTATGTGTGTCTTTAAAGAGAAGTTAGTATAATTATTATAATTTAGTTTCGTGCTCAGCGAAGGTGTTAGGGAGGGGTTGCTCGATAAGGCCATCCTTGAACAGGCGCTATATAAATTTATGATTACAATTACAATTACAAATGACCCTTATCTTTGGAGGTCATCCACTTCTTAATCCTCGTCCATCCTCTTCAATTCCTCCTCACCTGCTTCGTCCTCTTCCTCCAGATTTCTTTACAGCATGGATGGTGTGTCCCGTAACAACGCTATATAAGTCTCTGGATATGATTAGATTATGGGGTTCAAAGCACCACAGGACAGAAATTTCGTCTCCACTTGCGCCCCCTATCCAACTCAGCTATAATGAGTACTTTGGCCGTACACTCTTGGTGGGAAGATGAGACGGCGAGTGTGAGGACTGGCCACCCGCGCTCATATCCCGAGGCTAGGAAAAATGAAATCGCTAACACTTTCTATCCATGGCTGCCTCGTACTGAATGGGACTGCTCATTAGTTACTGTTTCATAACAAAGTTGATTAGCTTCGTCCTCCTCCTGTGTCCAGCTTTGGACTGGCACTACCAGATCACGGGCTGGGAATTATTAAATGCGTGCATACAACAGTTTAACGACATCTTACGGCTTCAAAAGCCGTCGACTCTTTTAATAAGGTAAAGAAAGCAGACAATTAACGCGTCAGTTCTACTAGTATTTATACAGCGAGCGAAACCTTAACTTAAGAAAGGTGTGGAACGATTGTGGTAGTTTTCAGTGTTTAACATCGTATGGCTGTCAAAATCTCTCAATAACAAAAATTTCTTCTAAGGGTTTCGACGCGAAAACACGTCATTTTCTTACATCCACAGACCTAATAGCTCCATCAACCTATAACTAAAATAACGTTACGTCTATTCATATTGCAAATAAAAACTCGTAAAAGGGGTGTGTAAGGAAATGCTCTACAAATAGTTGCAGTTTCGGTGTCTAACGACATTTTATGGTTGTCAGGACCTTTTATGTCGTATCGTATCTAGAAATTTTTGAAGCGCCTCTCGCAGAATAACTATTCAGAGTCGCTCTCAGCACAGAACCCCGGAGAAACAGAAATATCTTTTTATAAAGAACGCGTGACCGATGAGGAAAAGCCAGTCATTAGTTTGGCCCTGTTGCTCTTACCTTGCCTGTTACGCGGAATATATGACACTAACTGTTCGGTTAGTTGCTGTTAAACGACACTGTGTCATAACAAATATAATTAGGCCTAGCGCCGCCCTCCTCCTTGCTTCAGGTTTGGGACTGGCACTACCAGAGTACTTTAAAAGTTATGCATGGAACTGGGCTACTTGACCTGATCTATACTTTGATGAGACACATCAGTATATTTTAGTTTAGTTTCGTGTTCAGAGACGGATAAGAGAAGGAGCTGGGGAGGGGTTGCTTGATGAGTCTGTCTTGAAGAGGCGCTATATAAATATCTGATTATAATTACAATTGACCTTTGTCTTTTCAGGTCATCCACTTCCTAATTCTCGTCCATCATCTTCAATTCATCCTGTTGCATCCTCACTAAATCCTCCTCCATCCTCTCCAATTCCAATTCCTCCTCTGACTCTTCCTCCTCTAGTCCTTCCTCCAGGTTTCCTAACAGCATGGATGGTGTGCCTCGCAACGGTGATATGCTATATAAGTATCTGAATTTGATTTGATAAGATTAGGATCACACTTGTGATCGCATGCTAGCCAACTTAGCTATAATGAGTACACTGGCCGTACACTGTTGGTGGGAAGATGAGACGGCGAGGGAATGAACTGGCCACCCGCCCTCATATCCGGATGCTAATATATATGAAATCGCTAACACTTTATAGCCATGGCTGCCTCTCATTGAATGGAACTGCTCATTAGTTACTGTTTAACGACGCTGTGTCATAACAAAGATGATTAGCATTGCCCTCCTCCTGTGTCCAGTTGGACTGGCGCTATCGGAGTACGAGCAGTGAGGGAACTATTAAGTCAGTGCATATAACATCTTACAGCGTCAAAAGCCGTTGACTTCCAAACCATGGAGAAGAAAAATGTAACTACTCGTACTTATATGGCAAAGGTAAGCCTTAAAAAGGTTTGGAAGGAACCGTAGCAGTGTTCAGCGGTTAACATCTTATGCCTGCCAGGACCGTTGACGTCGACCTTACCTTACCAGTTCTTCGTACTATACCAGCGGTTCTAACCAGTGGGCCGCGGACCACTGGTGGTCCGCATCCATCTACCTGATGGTCCGCGAGCACGGCTTGCAATTTATATATTTTTTCAATTAAAAACATGCAAACAGTTAAATTTTAAAATTTTTTAAAATGTTTATATTATTTAAACGCTAGAATCATCTAACTTGCAGCATGAAACATGTTATATGCGGATTTATGGCAAAGATTTATTTTGTAAAAATTTGTTTTTGGCACAATAATTTTTAATGGTGGTCCGCGACCGAGACAAAGTTTATGAGTGGTTCTTGAGTCTCAAAAGGTTGACAACCGCTGTACTATATGACCCTAACTGTTTGCTTAGTTACTGTTTAAATAACACAAGGATGATTAGCTCCATCTTCCTACTGTATCCAGCTTTGGACTGGCACTACAGTGAGGGAATCATTAAATGAGTGCATTCAACAATTTAACGACATCTTGCGGCGTAAAACCGATGCTTTGCTTCCTAGTCCCATACGAAAATAAAACGGGAGATCAACTTGGGATCGCACCGCTTCTACTCGTACTTATACTGCGAATGAAATACTTAAGGAAGGTGTGGAACGAATAATGGTAGTTTTTCAGTGTTTATCATCTTGTATATTTAGTTAAGAAACGTCAGTATATTTTAGATTAGTACTCGGATGCGGCGAAGCTAAGGTGTTTGGGCAGCGGCTTATATAGCGCCTCTGTCTCGAAGAGGCGCTATATAAATTTTGATAACAAATACAATTACAATTGACCTTTTTCTTTTGAGGTCATCCACTTCCTAATCCTCTTCCACCAGTGCATTAAAGTAACGACGCTATGCAAGTCTCTGGATTAGATTAGATTAGAATCATACGTGTGATCGCCCCCTGGCCAACTCAGCTATAATGAGTACACTGACCGTACATTGTCGATGGGAAGATGGGACGGCGAGGAAGAGGACTGGCATCCAACCCTCATATGCAGAGTTTAGTTACTGTTTAACGTGCCGTGTAAAAAAAGATGATTAGCTTTGCCCTCCTCCTTTATCTGCATTGGACTGGCATTACCACAGCACGGACGGTGAGGTAATTATTAAATGAGTGAACACTTCGGCGACATCTTGCGCATTGACAGAAACACGAAAACTGAACGTATTTGGTATCGCACGGCTCTGCTCTTACTTATAAGGCGAATGTAACACTAAAAAAGGTGTTGATGGAACTGCCTTAGTTTCCAGTTTTGATCATCTTACCGTTGACGTCGACGTTACTTTATTATTCCAGCAGTTGAACGACATTTTTGCTGCTGTGGCCGTCGACCCGATGCAGGTCTTAGTCGTATCGGACCTGAATAGAGAACATCGAGAACAAAGGCACTCGAAGAACAATGGTCTACCTACGTAAGTAGGACTTATTGTAGCCCTCCACCAGCCACGGAGTCAAAACTAGAGTTCCCCATTGACACTGATACGGCGTTGGTTGAATACCCTTCTGCTAGACACGTGTAAAAGTTATTTTTACCGTTGAAAAAACAATCCCAGAAAGCAAAAAGACGAATCTATGAACGAAGTTTAACATTTCTCAAAGACTAACATTTTCTCGAAAGGTTTCGAGATACCATTTCTTACTCCCACCGATCTACAGGGTGGCTCAGTAAAAAAAGTCCCACCGGACAAATGCAATATCTCGACAACCGAGAAGAATTTTTGCGAACATTTCAGGATTTAGAGGAGAAAAGTTTTGAACAATTCCTGAAAATTTAACTCTCAAAAGCACTTAATAATCGCACTTCGTCTAGTAATACTTATATTATGCTGAATGAAAGCCGTAAAAAGGTGTGAAACGAATTGCGGTACTTTCCAGTGTTTAACATCTTATCGCTGTCAGAGTCGTTGACGTTCTTCTTCTTCTTCTCTTTAACCGTCCTCGATACAAGGGTTGGTCGCATTGTAGACGATTCTTCTCCATCCTTTCCTGTCTTCGGCTACTCGCAGCAACCTCTCTGTTGATAATCCCAACCATTCGCCAATGTTGTCCATCCACTTCTTCCTTGGTCTTCCTCTTGCTCTTGTTCCCGGTACCGTTCCCTGCATAATTTCTTTCTCTAGGCAATCCCCTTGTTTCCTCATTATGTGCCCAAAGTATGACATCTTTCTTCTTTTTATTGATTCCAATAGGTTCCTTTCCACCCCCGCCGTCTCCAGTACCCATTCATTTGTTTTCTTCTCCGTCCATGATATTCCAAGGATTTTTCGTATGCATTTCATTTCAAATGCCTTTATTCTATCCTCCTCCCTCTTTTTGATTGTCCAACTCTCACAGCCATACATCATCACTGGCCATATAAGTGTCTTCATTAACTTTAACCTTGTGGTAATTTTTATGTTATGGTTTTTCCATAATTTATTCAGATCTGCTCCTATTCCCAGTCCTCTTGCAGTTCTTATACCTATCTCCCTGCTACACTCCGCGTCTTCTGTTATGAGTGAGCCTAAGTACACGAAAGTTCCCACTTGTTCTATCTTGCTGCCTTGTACTTTGATGTTGCACTGCTTCCCAGTCAGCGCCATACACTTTGTTTTTCTCATGTTGATCTCCAAGCCCTTCTTTCGTCCTTCTCTGTCCAATCGAGACACCAGTTCTTGCAGTTCCGTTTCCGTGCTTGCCATTATCACTATGTCATCCGCATATCGTAGACGTTACCATTGTTTAAACCTAAAAATCTCTCAGACACTAAAGTTTTCTCCAAAAGTTACTACGCCACCTTTCCGAAATTTAATGTGTATCCAAAGTTGAATATGTTTGGTACGTTCGTGAGTCTAAAAGTTTTTTTAATCGTCGAAAAGTCGATCGCAAAAAGCGAAACGAAGATCAAAAATCCATCAAAACTAAAATTTCCTCGAAGGGTTTCAAAACCAAACGACGTCATTTCTTAACTCTTATTCTGACGCGACCAATAATTAAAATAACTTTACTTCTATTTATACGGGAATGTAACTTGTAAAAGGGGTGTGTAAGAAACTGCTACACAAATAGTTGTAGTTTCGCTGTTTAACGACATTTTATGGCTGCCAGGACCTTTTACGTCGTATCGTATCTAGAAATTTAGAAAGCGCCTCTCGCGGAATAATTATCCAGAGGCATTCTCAGCACAGAAGTCCCGGGGAAACAGAAGTGACTTTAGGGAACGCGAGACCGATGAGGAAAAGCCAGTCATTAGTTTGGCCCTGTCGCTCGTATACCTTACCTTTTACGCGTAATATAAGACTCAAACTGTTCGATTAGTTGCTTTTGAACGACACTGTGTCATAACAAATATAATTAGGCCTAGCGTCGCCCTCCTCCTTGCTTCAGGTTTGGGACTGGCACTACCAGAGTACTTTTAAAAGTTACGCATGGAACTGGGGTACTTGATCTAATGTATATTTTGTAAAGACACATCAGTATGTTTTAGTTTAGTTTGGTGCTCAGATGCGGCGAAGCGAAGGTGTTGGGGGAGGGTGCCTGATGAGTCTGTCCTGAACATGCGCTATATAAATATCTGATTACAATTACAACTGACCCTTGACTTTGGATGGAGGTCATCCAATTCCAATTCTTCATACATCATCTTCAATTAATAATGGTGTATCCTCACTAAATCCTCGTCCATCCTCTACAATTCCTCCTCAGCTTCTTCCTCCTCTTTATCCAGGTTTCTTAAGAGCATGGTTGGTGTGTCCAGTAATAGCGCTATATAAGTCTCTGGATTTGATTAGATTATGGGGTTAAATCACCACCAGGGCAGATATTTGTTTAGAAATTTCTATCCAACTCAGCTATAATGAGTACACTGGTCGTACACGGTTGGTGTAGATGAGATGGCTAGGGAGAGGACCATCCACCCGCTCTCATATGCCGAGGCTAAGAAATATGAAATCGCTAACACTTTATAACCATGGCTGCCTCTCATTGAATGGGACTGCTTATTAGTTACTGTTTAACGACGCTGTGTCATAGCAAAGATGATTAGCATCGCCCTCCTATTGTGTCCAGCTTTGGACTGGCGCTACCGGAGTATTGGAACTATTAAATCAGTGCATCCAAGAGGTTAACGACATCTGTTTTTGGCACAATTTTTAATGGTGGTCCGCGCCGAGACACAAAATGTATGAGTGGTTCTTGAGCCTCAAAAGGTTGACAACCGTTGCTCTATTATATGACCCTTACTGTTTGGTTAGTTACTGTTTAAATGACATAAAGATGATTAGCTCCGTCTTCCTCCTATATCCAGCTTTGGACTGGCACTACCAGATCACGGACAGTGAGGGAATCATTAAATGAGTGCACCAACAGTTCAAAAACATTTTTCGGCGACAAAACCGTTGCTTGCTTCCTAGTCCCATACGATAAACAAAATCGGACACCAACTTGGGATCGTGCCGCTTCTACTCCTAAATATCCAGCGAATGAAATACTTAAGGAAGGTGTGGAACGAATTACGGTAGCTTTTCAGTGTTTAACATCGCATAGCTGTCACGGCCGTTGACTTTGACGTTACCGATGTTTACACCTAAAAATATCTCAAAAACTAAAATCTTTCTTCATACATTACGGCGCGAAATGACGCCGTCTTTCCAGGAATTGTCTTTGGAGGTCATCCTCTTCCTAATCCTTCTACATCCTCTGAAGTTCCTCTTCAGCTTCATCCTATTCTTCATCCAGTGTTCTACACTGCCCCAACCAAAGAATTGTGTGACCAGTGCATGAAAGTAACGACGCGATATAAGTCTCTGATTTTGATTGTATTAGATTAGAATCATACGTGTGATCGCCCCTTAGCCTACTCTGCTATAATGACCGTATATTGTCGATGGGAAGATGGGACGGCGAGGGAGAGGACTGGCATCCAACCCTCATATGCATTTTAGTTACTGTTTAACGATGTCTTGTCATAACAAAGATGTTTAGCTTAGCCCTCCTCTTTTATCCAGAATTGGACTGGCACTACCAGGGCACGAACAGCGAGGGAATTATTAGATGCCTGAACACTTCAGCGACATCTTACGCCTTCACGAAAATAGCAGACAGCAATCAGAGCAGCTGGT
Organism: Allolobophora icterica; assembly: GCA_963556255.1. Lineage (NCBI taxonomy): Eukaryota > Metazoa > Annelida > Clitellata > Crassiclitellata > Lumbricidae > Allolobophora > Allolobophora icterica. Next base: position 48,065,968 of record OY744615.1, on the reverse strand, counting down.
ATCGTTCGGCCTTTCCTCCTACTTATAAATAAGGCATACGTAATACTAAAAAAGGTGTTGATCGAACTGCATTAGTTTCCAGTTTTTAACATCTTACTGCTGCCAGGACCGTTGACGTCGACGTTACTTTATTATTCCAACAGTTTAACAACATTTTTGGCTGCTCTGGCCGTCGATCCGATGCAGGCCTTAGGGAGGTCGGCCAACGGCCTCTCAGGCATGTCCCTCAGTTACATTCCGTACATTTATCGTAGGACACACAGATCTGGGGAACTATGTAAGAGATTCGTGGATTCGCGCCCAGCTGGGTGCGCTCTAAAATCGTATCGGATCTGAATAGAGTTATGAGAACATCGAGCACAAGTTTCCCATGTACACTGATACGGCGTTGGTTGAACACCCTTCTGACACATACGTCTAAAAGTTATTTTTACCGTTGAAAAAACAATCTCAAAAGGCAAAACCACGAATCTATGAACGAAGTTTAAAATTTCTCCAAAAACTAAAGTTTCTCGAAAGGTTTCGAGACGCCATTTCTTACTCCCAACGATCTACAGGGTGGCTCAATAAAAAATGTCCAACCGGACAAAATGCAATATATCGACAACCGACAGAGAATTTTTTACCAAAATTTCAGGTTTTACAGGGGAAAGATTTTGAACAATTCCTGAAATTTAACTGGCAAATTTTCATTGCTTAAAAGATTACAGCTGTTCAAATATTCTATTCCCTATTTTCAAAATAAAGTAGAAAAATGAGCAGTTAGTCACTGTTGAACGATGCTGTGTTATAACAAAGATCATTAGCTTGACCCTGTTTGGACTGGCACAACCAGAGACTACTTTTGTTAATTGTTAAATGAGGGCATTCCACAGTTTAACGACATCTTACGTCTTCGACGTTCGGAAAGACTTCAACGTGTAATCTACGGTCGCAAGTGGTCTGTTGTTACTTATAGGGCTAATATAAGCCTTTAAAAAGGTGTGGAACGAACTGCATTAGTTTCCAGCTTGATTCTTTTGAAAAAGTAATTCAGTATCAGCTCATTTTCTTGATTGTAGGTGATTCGTTCCATGTGGCCTTGATTTGTATGCGTGGATTTCAGAGGCTACTTGGCTAATTCATTCATTCATTCATTCATTCATTCATTCTCAGAATTTGTATAATTTGTCCCATTCAATATACTGAATAAGAAGCGCTCCCAGCCCAGTCACGGCTAAAAAGAGACTTAAGTGACCGTTAGAACGCAGGCAGATTGTTGGAAGGGTTCAAGGTGTTACTGAGACAAAATCAATCGTAGAAATTCTGTTATCCTCGACCTCATCATGCTGAATTGTTCAGTTTGTCATAATACTAGTAGTATTTGTAGTAGTAGTGGTAGTAATTGTAATTGTAATTGTAATCGAAAACTTATATAGCGCCACTCAAATCAGCGGCGCTTTCAACCCGCATCAATGCCGACACCGGCAAAAAGGAAAGTTTTCAGGCGTTTACGGAACTGGAGAGGAGAGAGGGCAAGAAGCTCTTGGCGGAGAAACAAGGGGAGACAGTTCCAAGCAGAGGGGCCAACATAGGCGAAACTTCTGGATTGTGCCGTGGAAGATCGCATGCGAGGGACAACCATAACGCCGCGAGCCGAAGATCGCAAGGAAGCCCTCGCAGGCAAGGAAGAAACTGGGTTGCAAAAATTCATTAGGTAAGACGGAGCAGAGGCAGTAAGGCAGTTGCGCATGAGAGTGAGGGTTTTAAACTGAATTCGCTGTTGAGCAGGGAGCCAGTGGAGGGAATCACGGATAAAGGCAGAAATGTGGGCAAACTTAGGAATGTCACCTATAAGCCGAGCAGCAGCATTAAGGATAGTCTGGAGTTTGTGCATATTGGAGGAGGAAAGGCCAATGTACACAGCATTGCCAAAGTCTACCCTAGTGCAGATCAGAGCATGGACCAGTGTAGTAACAGCATGAAATGAAAGAGACTTGCGGATGGATCGGAGCTGGCGTAGATGATAAAAGCAAGATCTGGATACAAGGTTAACTTGATCAGTAAAGGAGAGGGTAGGGTCAAGGACAATCCCCAAGTCACGAACAGAGCAGGAGAATTGAATGAGGGGAAACCTAAGATGTAGAGATTCAAAATCAATCTTGCTGAGTTGGAGGCGACCACCGAGCCAGATAAACTGAGTCTTGTCGGGGTTCAGCCGCAAGCGATTAGAGGAAAGCCAAGAATCCAGAGCAGAGGCTGCTGCTAAGATGCGTTCGACCATTTGGACAGCAGAAGAGGCTGGACCATGAATTAGAGACTGGGTGTCATCAGCATACTGATGAGACGAAACCCCATACTGCTGGAAAATCCCCCCAAGGTCCGAAGTATATAGGATGAAGAGCAGAGGAGCAAGAACAGAGCCTTGGGGGAGACCATAGGAGGTAGTGGCCCAAGGAGTACGATGTGATCCAAAGACCACAGATATGGACCTGTCAGAGAGAAAAGAGCGGAACCATAAAAGGGCACTATCAGAGATACCGAAGGATATAGATAGCCGATTTAAGAGAATAGAGTGGTCTACCGTGTCAAAGGCTGCGCTGATATCATAGAGAGCTAACAGGGTGACATGACCACGGTCAAGAGCTTGGAAGACGTCGGCTAGGAGCCGGACTAGTAGGGTTTCAGTTGAGTAGGATTTCCTAAACCCAGATTGAAATGGAGGCATGAGGGAATTACATTCGAGGTAGTGAACCAATTGAAAAGCAACACACCGTTCCAGGAGCTTAGAAAGGAAGGAAAGGTTGGAGATGGGCCTAAAATTAGCTGGAGAATTAGGATCCAGACCTTGACGCTTAATGGAGGGAAAGACGACAGCCCGCTTGTGGGAGACAGGAACAGAACCCTGGGTCAGAGAGGAATTACAAAGTAATTGCAAAAACGGTCCAAAGTCATCAATGAAATCCTTAAGTAAAAACGGGGGCAACAGGTCCAATTCACAAGACTTAGAGGGGGAGTCTAGAACTAGTTGACGGATGGTAGTTAACTGAAGAGGGTCCCAGGTTGAGAGCGAAGAAGTCGTAGGTAGAAACGATGGAGGTGGAGCATTAGCTGTTGCTTGGCGTGTTGAGTCAATCTTAGTCTGAAGGAATTTCAGGAAATCGGCAGCCGTAAACGATGACTGAGTCGGAAGACGAGGAGTAGATGAACGACCAAGGACGTCAGAGAGCGCGGCCCAGAGACGGCGCGAATTCCTCTTCTCACGCTCGATCAGAGACTCCCAGTAAGCAGTCTCTCTGTCGCGAAACTCCTGCTGCATGTTCCGTAGGTGGTCAATCCAGATTAGACGGTCAGACGGATTGTGCGTGTGTCGAAATTTGCGCTCCAGACGTCTAACGTTCCGACGCAACGCGCGGCATTGGTGGTCGAGCCATGGTTGCAATGGCCTGGAGCGGACACGGTGATGACGAAGCGGCAGAAGGGAGTCAACGACAGGGAGCAACGTGGCGTCGTAGAGAGCGAAGAGATCCTCGGTCGAGTAGTCAGATAATGACGAGAGGTCCCCGCATAGAGGACTGCTGAGGAGGCCCTGGCGGAAGGCCTGTCGATCGAGATTCCTCCAGCCACGGGAGAGGCGCAGAGCGTAGGTAGGCGGAGAGCAGAGGAACGGCACAGTGAAGAGAAGAAGTCCATGATCGGAAATAGAGGGCGGTTCCACGCGAAGGTTAGTAATCCCACAGTCATCGCGTGTGATAACGACGTCGAGCCAGCCGCCAAGAATATGAGTCGGCTCAGCAACATGTTGCGATAAGCCGAACTGCGAGAGAATGTCTAAAAACCGAGCGGTTGCTGGTAAGGATGGAGTCTCGAGATGAATGTTCAGGTCGCCTGTCATGATGAGTTGTGAGTTGAATGTAGCGAAAACTTCAAGTAGTGCAGTTAATTCGGAGAAAAACTCTGATGTCGGTGGCACGGATCCCGGCCGGTAGAGGGTTAGGACGGTGAGAGGACCTCTGGCCGTGGCACAGGAGAAGGCTAGAGCCTCAAAGGTGGAGAAAACACAAGGCGCAGGAATAACTTTGATTTTGAAATGCTCACGGTAAAAAACGACGATGCCACCATGGTTTTGCGCGAGAGGGTCTTGAGAGGGCTGTACTGGACGAGGAACATCGAGAGAAAGGTAGCCCGGAGGAGCCGAACGACGAATCGAGACATCAGATGACGTAGAATGCCAGGATTCAGTCACGGCGAGGAAGTCTAGGGAATGATGAGTGATCACGTTGGAAACTTCCATAAACTTGTAACGAAGAGAGTGAGCATTTAATGTTCCGAACCTCAGGCCACCGTCTTCACATCCAGCCGTAGGCGGTTGAGAGGGAGTCGGAGAAGCAGCGAAAGGCGGCTGATCTGCCTGAGGAGTAGAAGGCCCACTGGAGGCTAAGGTTGAGCGAGGAGGCGACGAGGGCTCCGATCGCGGAGATTGAGGAGGTAGAACTGGTCTAAGCCACCTCGGACGCCACAGATGTAGAGCGAATAAGACTTTTCGAATGGAACGAGAGACTGTTAATGACGGGTCGTTGTACGAACGAAGAGTTGCAGAATCGTACATACAAATTGTCGAAGCAGTTGAAGGAGTGGTCAGGCACTGCGACATATCCAGTTCGAAAATCGGTCAAAAAATTACCAAAGTAATATCCACTGAAGTAGAAAATAATCGTATTCACACTGAAGCTAACTCGAACTCGGAGAACGAATATCGCTAGAATATGTTGTAGTCAATGGCCAGATGGCGACAAAATACAAATGCGTAGCATAGATGACGTAGCTGACGGAACGAAAATTGAATGTTATCTGCGCAAATCCAGTTCGAAAATTGATCAAAATGACTAAAGTAATATCCAGAAAGACGAAACAAAAGTTGCAGAAATATCCACAGATGATACGCCAGTCAAAAAATAGGAAGAAATAACCGTAGACGCCCTAAAACTAACTCAATCTAGGAAAAAACCACGACGAGCGGGTCGAGCAACCACACGCCTAAGCGCAAACAAACTGAGTAGTAGTAGTAGTAGTAGTAGTAGTAGTAGTAGTAGTAGTAGTAGTAGTAGTAGTAGTAGTAGTAGTAGTAGTAGTAGTAGTAGTAGTAGTAGTAGTAGTAGTAGTAGTAGTAGTAGTAGTAGTAGTAGTAGTAGTAGTAGTAGTAGTAGTAGTAGTAGTATCGAAGATACGTTCGAATATCAAAAATCCACCAAAAAATAAAATTTCCTCGAAGGGTTTGAAACCAAACCACACCATTTCTGAACGTCTTTTCTGACCCCACCACCTATAATCCAGCAGCAGCAGCAGCAGTTTCAGTTTAGCGAAGCTGTGTCATAACAAAGATGATTAGCGTCGCCCTCCTCCTTTATCCAGGCTTGGGACTAGCACTGTCAGAGTACGAACAGTGGCGGAGTTACCTATAATCCAAATAACTTTACCGTAATTTATAAGAGAATGGAACTCGTAAAAGGGGTGTGTAAAAAGTGCTTTACAAATAGTTGTAGTTTCCGGTGTTTAACGACATTTTATGGCTGACAGGACCTTTGACGTCGTACCGTATCTAGAAATTTATAAAGCGCATCTCGCAGAATAACTCGCTCTCAGCACAGAAACCTCGTGGAAACAGAAATGCCCTTAGGGACCGCGAGGCCGATGAGGAAAGTTTGGTCCTGTCGCTCTTACCTTATCTGTTACGCGGAATACACGACTCTTACTGTTTGGTTGGTTACTGTTAAAAGACACTGTCAACCCAATCCTTCCGTTGACAATCCTTCTGATTAAATCCTTGTTCTCTTCGTACTTAACGCCTATTTAACGTTCACCTTTTGAACACTAATTCTACGTATAAGTATAACCTGAATTAATCAGCAACACAGTTTAATATCTTTTAGTTTAATAAGAAACAAACAGACAGAACTCAATTCGATTACAACTCAACTAGTCAGCCACACTACTACAGCGAACACACTCGAATTCAAACTTCTCTAGTCAGCATAATTCTTCGCGCCTCTTGACACACCTGTCTTCTGTGCGCCTAAGTGAACTCTAATAATATACATATAGCGCGCCGCTGCCGAGATTGGCCGGCCGCGCGTGTCACTAAGACTATACGTTATACATCTATCATATATACATATACACGTGAAACTAAAGTAAGCGCACTAAATATATACGCTAATATCTCGCACTGCAAGACTGTACACAAAACAGTTCACAGACACTGTGTCATAACAAATATAACAAATATAACTAGGTCTAGCGTCGTCCTCCTACTTGCATCAGGTTTGGGACTGGCGCTACCAAAGTACTTTTAAAAAGAGTGTATGTAACTGGGCGCACTTGATCTGGTGTACGGACTTTCGCTCATAGGACGATCGCTCATAGGACTATCGCTCATAGGGACTATCGCTCATAGGGACGATCGCATATAGGGACTATCGCTCATAGGGACTATCGCTCATAGGGACTATCGCTCATAGGGACTATCGCTCATAGGACGATCGCTCATAGGACTATCGCTCATAGGACTATCGCTCATAGGGACTATCGCTCATAGGGACTATCGCTCATAGGGACTATCGCTCATAGGGACGATCGCTCATAGGGACGATCGCTCATAGGACGATCGCTCATAGGAGGATCGCCCATAGGACTATCGCTCACAGGACTATCGCTCATAGGGACGATCGCTCATAGGGACGATCGCTCATAGGGACGATCGCTCATAGGGACGATCGCTCATAGGACGATCGCTCATAGGGACTATCGCTCATAGGGACGATCGCTCATAGGGACGATCGCTCATAGTGACGATCGCTCATAGGACGATCGCTCATAGGACGGTCGCTCATAGGACTATCGCTCATAGGGACGATCGCTCATAGGGACGATCGCTCATAGGAATATCGCTCATACGGACCATACATGCATATAAGCATAAAAGTAGGGACGCGAGCAATTAACTTCCTATTAACTGTAATTTTGTAATTGTAATTGTAACCGAAAAGTTATATAGCGCCACTCAAATCAGCGGCGCTTTCAACCCGCATAAATGCCAGCACCGGCAAAAAGGAAAGTTTTCAGGCGTCTACGGAACTGGAGAGGAGAGAGGGCAAGAAGCTCTTGGCGGAGAAACAAGGGGAGACAGTTCCAAGCAGAGGGGCCAACATAGGCGAAACTTCTGGATTGTGCCGTGGAAGATCGCATGCGAGGGACAACCATAACGCCGCGAGCCGAAGATCGCAAGGAAGCCCTCGCAGGCAAGGAAGAAACTGGGTTGCAAAAATTCATTAGGTAAGACGGAGCAGAGGCAGTAAGGCAGTTGCGCATGAGAGTGAGGGTTTTAAACTGAATTCGCTGTTGAGCAGGGAGCCAGTGGAGGGAATCACGGATAAAGGCAGAAATGTGGGCAAACTTAGGAATGTCACCTATAAGCCGAGCAGCAGCATTAAGAATAGTCTGGAGTTTGTGCATATTGGAGGATGTATTGAAAGGCCAATGTACACAGCATTGCCAAAGTCTACCCTAGTGCAGATCAGAGCATGGACCAGTGTAGTAACAGCATGAAATGAAAGAGACTTGCGGATGTATCGGAGCTGGCGTAGATGATAAAAGCAAGATCTGGATACAAGGTTAACTTGATCAGTAAAGGAGAGGGTAGGGTCAAGGACAATCCCCAAGTCACGAACAGAGCAGGAGAATTGAATGAGGGGAACCTAAGATGTAGAGATGTAACTAGTAGATAGTTTTCAAGTATAGGCACATCAAAGTAGGGACATATCAGGAATATTTGCAAAGTCATTTGGAATATTTGATAAGTTTTATAATTAGTAGTCAATTGGAAGTGTAGTTAATAATTGCTGGCTGATTGGAAGTTTATTACTCGCGTCCATTAACGTGCTCTTTCTTTCTTATCGATCGCATTAAATGGATCCATAAACTATGGTCTCAGTGTATTATCGATAACTGTACATTTCTATGGTCATATGAGCGATAGTCCTATGAGCGATCATCCTATGAGTGATCGTCCTATGAGCGATAGTCCTATGAGCGATCGTCCTATGAGCGATCGTCCCTATGAGCGATCGTCCCTATGAGCGATCGTCCCTATGAGCGATAGTCCTATGAGCGATCGTCCTATGAGCGATTGTCCTAGAACCCTTGATCTAATGTATATATTGTTAAGAGACATCAATATAGTTTTGTTCAGATGCGGCGAAGCGAAGGTGTTGGGGGAGGGTGCTTGATGAGTCTGTCCTGAACAGGCGCTATATAAATATCTGATTACAATCGCAATTGACCTTTGACTTTGGAGGTCATCCACTTCCTAATCCTTGTCCGTTACCTTCAATATTACTCCTGCTGTATCCTCGATAAATCCTCATTCATCTTCCCCAATTCCTCCTCTGCCTCTTCCTCCACTTCCTCCAACTATTCTTAACAGCATGGTTGGTTAAGAAAGCTGGAGCGCTATACATAAGTCTCTGGATTATGGGGTTCAAATCACCACCAGGGCAGAAATTTGTTTAGAAATTTCTGCTCCACTTGCGCCCCCTAGCCAACTCAGCTATAGTGTGCACACTGGCTGCACACTGTTGGTGTAGATGAGACGGCGAGGGAGACGACCGTCCACTTACCTCACATCCCGAGGGTAAGAAATATGATATCGCTAACACTCAATACAAATGGCTGCCTCTCATTGAATGGGACTCCTCATTAGTTACTGTTTAACGACGCTGTGTCATAACGAAGATGATTAGCTTCGCCCTCCTTCTGTGTCCAGCTTTGGACTGGCGCTATCGGATTACGAGCAGTGAGGGAACTATTAAATCAGTGCATTTAACGACATCTTACGGCGAAAAAGCCGTTGACTTCCAAATCGTGGAGAAAGAAATCTAACTGCGCCGGGTATCCGCTACTCCTACTTATATGGCAAATGTAACCATTAAAAAGGTGTGGAAGGAACTGTAGCAGTGTTCAGTGGTCAACATCTTATGCCTGCCAGGACGGTTGACGTCGACCTTACCTCACCTGTTCTTCGTACTATACCAGCGCTTCTAACCAGTGGTCCGCGGACCACTGGTGGTTCGCATCCATCTGCCTGGTGGTCCGCGAGCAAGGCTTGCAATTTATATATTTTTCAATTAAAAACATGCAAACAGATATATTTTGTCAATTTTTAAAATTGTTATATTATTTAATCGCTTGAATCGGCTAACTGGCAGCATGAAACTTATTATACGCGGATTTATGGCAAAGATTTCTTTTGTAAAAATTTGTTTTTGGCACAATTTTTAATGGTTGTCCGCGACCGAGACAAAGTTTATGAGTGGTTCTTGAGTCTCAAAAGGTTGACAACCGCTGTACTATATGACCCTTACTTTTTGGTTAGTTACTGTTTAAATGACACAATGCTGATTAGCTCCATCTTCCTCCTGTATCCAGCTTTGGACTGGCACTACCAGAACTCGGAGAGTTAGGGAATCGTTAAATGAGTGCATCCAACAGCTTAACAACATTTTTCGGCGTCAACCCGTTGCTTGCTTACTAGTCCTATACGAAAAAGAAAAATTGATCGCGCCGCTTCTACTCTTACTTATACGACGAATGATTGACTTAAGAAAGGTGTGGAACGAATTATAGTATTTTTCAGTATTTAGCATCGTATAGCTGTCACGGCCGTTGACTTCGACGTTACCGATGGTTATACCTAAAAATTTCTCAAAAATTAAAATTTACTTCGAACGTTACGGCGCGAAATGTCGCCATCTTTCCGGAGAAATTAAATGTGTATACACTGCTAATGCGTTTGATGCATTCAAACGTCTAAAAGCTTTTTTAACCTTCAAAAAGACGATCGCAAAAAACCTAAACGACGAAACGACGAACGAAGATAAATAAAATCTCTCAGAAACAAAAATTTCCTCGATAGTTTTCCACGCGAAACGACACCAGTTTCCTACTCCATGCGTTTGCATAAAACCCATAACCAAAGTAAGTTCAGTTTAATAAATAACGCTGGTGAAACACTTAAATGGGGTATGTAAGGAAATGCTCTACAATAAGTAGTTTCCAGTGTTGACGGCATCTTGTGGCGACCTAATACACGATTACTACTGGTTGGTTAGTTGCTGCTAAACGACACTGTCGTAACAAAGTTGATTAGCGAGGCCCTTCTCCTTTCTCAAGGCTTGAGACTGGCACTACCAGAGTATTTTAAAAGGTGTCTATGGAACCGGTTGTCTATGACATGATGCATGTTTTGTTAACATATGGTGTGCCCCATACCAGCGCTATATAAGTATCTCGAGTTCATTAGATTTGCCTAGAATCATGCTTGCGATCATCCCCCAGCCAATAATGAGTACACTGGCCGTACACTGTAGGTGGAAAGATGAGACGGCGAGGGAAAGGACCAGCCTGTGGCCAACCGCTCTCATTTGCCGAGGCTACGATAAATTAACTTGCTTACACTTTATACCCATGGCTGCCTCTCACTGAATGGGACTGCTCATTAGTTACTGTTAAACGACACTGTGTCATAACAAAACTGATTAGCTTCGCTCTCCTGCTGTATCCAATTTTGGACTGACACTACCATAGTACGGGCAGTGGTGGGAATTGTTTAAATGAGTGCATCCATCAGCTTAACGACATCTTACCACTCTGACTTTGCCATAATTATGCAAAGAGGCCAGACTTGGAATCTGAAGCTCTGACGTCGTCTGCTCGTACTTATAAGGCGAATGCACGCCTTAAAAAGGTGTGGAACGAATTGCGGTAGATTTCAGCGTTTAACATCGTATAGCTGTCAGGACCGATGTTTAGACCTAGAATCTCTCAAACACTGAAATTTTCTCGAAAGGTTTCGACGCGAAACGACGTCATTTTATTACTCGCACCGATCTACAGGGTGGCTCGATAAAAAATGTCCCACCGAAAAATGCAATATCTCGACAACCGATAGAGATTTATTTACCAAAATTTCAGGATTTAAAAGGAAAAGATTTTCAACAATTTCTGAAAATTTGACTGGAAAGTTTCCATTGCTTCAAAGATTACAGCTGTTTAACTTCTCTATTTCGTATTTTCAAAATGTACGCAGAAAAATTGACAGTTAGTCACTGTTAAACGATGCTGTATCATAACAAAGATGTTTAGTTTGACCCACCTCCTGTATCCAGCTTTGGACTGACACAACCAGAGTAAGGGTGGCCCAAGTGCCTCGTTCCGCTGTCTTAAAACCTCTTTCTATTCACTGGGTCTTTCGCACTGGGAGCGCCTCTGAGTAGCGAATACTGTGAGAGGCGCTTTATAAATGTTTAGATACAATACAATACAATACAATACAAGGGGTGTGGGAAATTGTTACTAAATGAGTGCATCCAACCAGTTTAATTACATCGTGCACACCTTAGCGAAATCAGCAAACGCGACTAATCCACGACAATGCGGCTCTACTCTTATTTGTACGGCTAATGTAAGCCTTAAAAAGGTGTGGAACGACCTGCATTAGTTTCCAGTGTTCAACGTCTAACCGCTGCTCTGGTCGTTAAGGTCTTTAAAAAGTAATTGTATATCAGTTTATTTTCTTCATCGCAGGTGATTCGTTCCATGTCGTCTTGGTTTGCATGCATGGGTGTCCGCAGGAATTTTCCAGTGGGGGCCAAAATGAACGTTTTTGCATGGAATAGCTTATCCACGAACACAGAAAACGTGACAACTTTCAAAATCCAGGGGGGCAAATTCTAACGTGTCCCCATCCGGACGCCCATGATTGCATGCGTAGATTTCAGCGGCTTCTGGGTTCATTCATTCATTCATTCATTATTATTTTAATAATAATAATAATAATAATAATAATAATAATAATAATAATAATAATAATAATAATAATAATAATGATATTGAAAACTGAAAATATATATATATATTTATTTATTTTTTATGATGTTAAAAAATGACTATTAGGAACATTGTGGGGTGCTGTTTTGACACTCTTAAATGCTATCTGTTGGATTCTGTAAAATCTGTTTTAAATGTATGATGACGTTACACTTTGAAATAAAAAAAATCATGACATAGGCAACAAATGCTTGGACAATCGAGGTGAAATTGGAGATGAGAAAGAGCGACGAATAGCCCTGAAGCGCCTTAGGTGAAAGTAGTTTGGAAATATGTTCAGTAAAGGTGACATCTCACTACGCTGACTTTGTCGTATGCAAGGAGATAAGACTTGGAATCTTTGCTACTTATAAGGCGAATGTACGCCTTAAAAAGGTGTGGAACGAGGTCACTCCTAGATAGCGAACGCTAGACGAGAAAGAGAAAGGCGGAAACTTTTGAGACAAGTTTATGAAGTTGCTGAGGAGTGCCACACTAGATAAATTGGGTTTTGTACCAGTTAATGGAGAGGCGATTGGAAGACATCCAGGAATGGAGATCATGAGAAATAGCTTCGATGCGCTCAGCAAGAAGAAGTTGAGAGGAAGGAGGCCCATGGACATATTATACCTGGACATCATCAGCAAAGAGGTGGTCTGAAGCCCCATAGATAGGGAGGATAGAATGGATACTGGCCGTGTATGAAATAATGAGGATATATGGCTAAGAACAGAGGCCTGCAGAACTCCAAGTTTAACAGGGATCCACAGAGTTCTAGATATATATGGATGGTTTAGAACCAACTCATCCAGCAGTAGCAGTGGTTTTCAGCTTAATGACGCTGTGTAGTAACAAAGAACAATGGCGTCGCCCTCCTCCTTCAACCAAGAATGGGACTGGCACTGCCAGATTACGACCAGTGGTGGAGTTTGGAAAGTAACATTCGTCAACGGATGAATCCAGAGTTTAATGACTTATTATTGCACCAAAGGCATGACCGCGGAAGTATAATTGTATACGATAAGAATTCACTCACTCTTATAGGGCGAATATTACCCTTAAAAGAGGTGTGTAATTCTTTCAATCTTTCTCACCATTGCTATGGAGCTATGTTTTCGTTTTACATTTTTAATTATAGCAAGGAGGTACCACTTTAAAAAGGTGTATTTGGCACTTGTATAATTATGACATGATGTATGTTTTGTCAAGACGCGTCAGTATATTTCAATTTAGCTTAGTACTCAGACGCTGTTTGGGGAAGGCTTGAGGGGTTGCTTGATGAGTCTGTCTGGAAGAGGCGCTATAAAAATATTTGATTACGAATAAACGAAAATACAAAAAAAACAATATACAATAAAAAAAACAATTACAACTGACCCTTGTATCTGGAGGTCATTCACTTCCTAATCCTCGTCCATCATCTGCAATTAATCCTGCTGATACACTAAATCCTCCTCTATCCTCTCCAATTCCTCATCTGCCTCTTCCTCCTCTTCCTCCAGATTTTTTAACGGCATGGTTGGTGTGCCCAGTAACGGCGCTATATAAGTCTCTGGATTTGACTAGATTATGGGGTTCAAATCAACACCAGGCCAGAAATTTGTTTAGAAATTTCTGCTCTGCTTGCGCCCCCTATCCAACTCAGCTATAATGAGTACACTGGTCGTACACTGTCCTTTGAAGGTGAGACGGCGAGGGAAAAGACCGTCCACCCGCCCTCATATCCTGAGGTTAAGAAAAATGAAATCGCTAACACGTTATGCCCATGGCTGCCTCTCATTGAATGGGCTGCTGATTAGTTACTGTTTAACGATACTGTGTCATAACAAAGATTATTAGCTTCGCCCTCCTTCTGTGTCCAGCTTTGGACTGATACTACCATAGCACGAATAGTGGGAAATTAGCAAATGTGTAACGACATCTTACGATGTCAAAAGCCGATAACTCCTATACGAATAGGCCTACAATACTACACTACACGCTTGGTATCGAACGTCTTCTTCTCCTACTTATAAGGCGATGGACTCCTTTAAAAAGGTGTGGAACGAATTTTAGTAGTTTTAAGTGTTAAACATCTTATGGTTATCTCCGACATTTACACCTAAAAATCTCTCAAAACGGGCATTTTCTTCAAACGTTGCGAAGCGAAATGACGTCATCTTTCCGGATATATGTAATGTGTATCAAAAGTTTAATGCGTTTGATACATTTATAAGTCTAATAGGGCCGTTAGTGCGAGTTTTTTAATCGTCCAAAAGACGATGGCAAAAAAAATGACGATCGAAGATCAAAATCCCTCAAAACTAAAATTTCCTCGAAGAGTTTCGACACGAAACGACCTTATTTTCTTGCTGCAAAAGATCTTATAACACTCATCAAAGTAACGTGACTGTAATTTATAAAGCAAGTTCAACTCGTAAAGGGGTGTCCAAGAAACCGCTCTACAAATAGTAGTAGTTTCCGGTGTTTAACGACATTTTATGGCTGTCAGTACCTTTTACGCCGTATCGTATTGTATCTAGAAATTTATAAAGCGCCTCTCGCAGAATAACTATTCAGAGTCGCTCTCAGCACAGAAGCCCCGGGGAAACAAATAGGTGATCGATGAGGAAAAGCCAGTCATAGCTTGGTACTGTCGCTCTTACCTTACCTGTTACGCGTAATATACGACTCGTACTCTTCGGTTAGTTGCTGTTAAACGAAATTGTGTCATAAGAAATATGATCAGCGTCCCCTCCTCCTAGCTTCAGGTTTGGAACTCGCACAACCAGAGTACTTTAAGAACGAGTGTATGGAACTGGCGTACTTGATCCAATGTATATTTTGTTAAGAGACATCAGTATATTTTAGTTTAGTTTCGTACTCAGATGCGGCGAAGCGAATGTATTGGGGGAGGGGTTGGTTGATGAGTCTGTCCCGAACAGGCGCTATATAAATATCTGATTACGATTACAATTACAACTGACCTTTGTCTTTGGAGGTCATCCACTTCCTAATCCTCGTCCATCATCTTCAATTGATCCTGCTGCATCCTCCTCCATCCTCTCCAATTCCTCCCTGTTTCTTCCGCCTCAGCATCCAGGTTTCTTGACAGCATGGATCGTGTGACCCGTAGCGTCGCTATATAAGTCTCTCGATTTGATTAGATGATTACCATCGCCCGCCTCCTGTATCCAGCTTTGGACTGGCACTACTCTACTCTTACTTATATGGTAAATGTAAGCCTTAAGAAAGGTGTGGACGAAGTGCGGTAGTTTTCAGTGGTTAACATATTATGCCTGCCAGGACCGTTGAAGTCGACCTTAATTTACCTGTTACTCGTACAATACGACTCTTAGTGTTTGGTTATAGTTACTGTTTAATGACAGTGTGTCATAACAAAGATGATTAGCCTCGCCTTCCTCCTGTATCTATCTTTGGACTGGCACTACCAAAGCACGGAGAGTAAGGGAACTATTAAACAGTTTAACGACATCTTAAGGCGTCATAAACGTTGCTTGCTTGCTTCATAGTGCTATGAGAAAAACAGAAAGGACTTAGGATCGCGCATTTCTACTGTTACTTATATGGCGAATGAAAGCATTAAGAAAGGTGTGGAACGAATTATAGTAGTTTTCATCGTATGGCTATGACGGCTTTTGACGTCGAAGTTACCAACGTTTAGACCTAAAAACTCTCAAAAACTGTCCCGATAAATTAAACCAAAACGACGTAACGATGAATGAAGATACAAAATTCTCTCAAAAACCAAAGTTTCCTTGATAGGTTTCCACGCGAAACGACGCCATTTTCTTACTCCCACCGTTGACATAAAGGATTTATCATTGATTAACAGCCAATCTATAAGTAAAAGATGTTCAGTTCCATTTATAGTGCTAATAAAAATCTTAAAGGGGGTGTATAAGGAAATACCCTACAATAGTTGTAGTTTCCAGTGTTGACATGTTGTGGCTACCAGTGACGTTGACGCCGACCTTACATTACTTGCTACACGTGATACACGATTACTACTGGTTGGTTACTTGCTTTTTAATAACGACACTGTGTCATAACAAAGATGATTAGCGTCGCCCTCCTCCTTGCTTCATTCCTCAGACTGGCACTGCCAAAGTGTTTTAAAAAGGTGTGTATGGAACTTATCGTATATGATATGATGTATGTTTTGTAAAGAGCAGTCAGTGTAATTATATTAGTTTAGTTTCGTACTCAGATGCAGCGAGCGAAGGTGTTGGGGAGGGGTTGCTCGATGAGACCCTCCTGGAACAGGCGCTATATAAATGTTTGATTAGAATTACAATTACAATTGACCTTTGTCTTTGGAGGTCATCCACTTCCTAATCCTCGTCCATCATCTTCATTTAATCCTGCTCCATCTTCACTAAATCGTCGTCCATCTTCTCCAATTTCTTCTCTGCTCCTTCCTTCTCAGCATCCCTTCCAATACCTCCTCAGCTTCTTCCTCCTCTTCCTCCAGGTTACCTAACAGCATGGATGATGTGTCCTGTAACAGCGCTATATAAGTCTCTGTATTTGATTGGATTAGAGTACAGTCATACTTGTGATCGCCCTCTATCCAACAGAGCTATAATGAGTACACTGGCCGTACACTGTTGGTGGGAAGATGAGACGGCGAGGGAGAGGACTGGCCTCACACCCTCATATCCCGATGCTAAGAAAAATGAAAACGTTAACACTTTTTATCCATGGCTGCCTCGTACTGAATGGGACTGCTCATTAGTTACTGCTTAGCGACACTGCGTAACAAAAATGATTAGCATCGCCCTTCTCCTGTATCCATCTTTTGTCTGGCACTACCTAAGTACGGACAGTGGTGGGAATTATTAAGCGAGTTCATCCATCAGTTAAATGATATCTTACGACACTGACTCATTTACAAACAAATAAATTAGTATCGCACGTTTTCTACTCTTACTTATACGGCCGATATAATCATTAAAAATGGTGTGGAAGGATTCATGGTAGCTTTCAGTGTTTCACATCATATGACATCGACGTTACCAATGTTTAAACCTAAAAATCTCTCAAAAACTGAATGAACGAATATAGAATAAATTTTTCTTGAAGCGTTACGGCGCGAAATGTCTCCATTTTTCCGGATAAATTTAATGTGTGTCTAATGTTGATTCGTTCGATGTCGTCTTGGATTAAATGCGTTAAAAACGGTGTGTTTGGAACTTGTATATGACCCGATGTATGTTATGTTAAGACACGTCAGTATATTTCAGTTTAGTTTACTACTCAGATGCTGCGGAGAGAAGATGTTGCGGAGGGGTTGCTTGATGAGTCTGGAAGAGGAATAAAATACAATTACAAATGTCCCTTGTATCTAGATGTCATCCACTCTGACACTACTAGAGTACGAGCAGTTGGAAATTATTAAATGTTTAACGACATCTTCCGACGTCAAAAGCTGTTGACTCCTATACGAATATCATTACAGCATCGCACAGTCGGGATCGCGTGTCTTCTACTCTTACTTATAAGGCGATGTAAGCCTTGAAAAAGGTGTGGAAGAATTTATGGTAGTTTTCAGTGTTTAACATCTTATGGCTGCCAAGTCCGTTGTCGTCGACGTTATCGGCATTTTCCTCAAACGTTGCGAAGCGAAATGACGTCATCTTTCCTGATATATGTAATGTGTAACCAAAGTTTAATGCGTTTGATACATTTATACGTCTAAAAGTTTTTTAATCGTCGAAAACACGCTCGCAAAAAAGCGAAACGATGAACGAAGATAAAAAAATCTCTCAAAACTACAATTTCCTGAAAGGATTTCGACGCCAACGACGCCATTTTCTTACTCCTGCAATTTTTTAATACCTGATCACCTCAGTTCACCTGTAATCAAAATAACTTTACTTTTATTTATAGGGGAATTTCACTCCGATGGATCCAGAGTTTAACGACATCTTATAGCAACAAAGGCTGTAACAGTTGACATCGACAGAAATTAACTTGGCATATTACAGCTCATTACTTCGTAAAAGGGTGTGTAAGAAAAAGCTCCACAAATAGTTGTATTTCCGGTGTTTAACGACATTTTATGGCTGCCAGGACCTTTCACATCGTGTCTATCGTATCTATAAATTTATAAAGCGCCTCTCGCAGAATAACTATCCAGAGGCGCTCTTAGTACAGAAGCCCCGGGGAAACAGAAATGCCTTTCGGCAACGCGAGACCGATGAGGAAAAGCCAGTCATTAGTTTGGCCCTGTTGCTCTTACCATAACTGTTACGCGGAATATACGACTCTTACTGTTCGGTTAGTTGCTGTTAAACGACACTGTCATAACAAATATGATTAGGCCTAGCGCCGCCTTCCTCCTTGCTTCAGGTTTTGGACTCGCACTACCAGAGTATTCTAAAAAAAAGGTCTGTACGTAACTGCGCGTACTTGACCAGATGCATGTTTTGTTAAGGCACATCAGTAGATTTAATTTAGTTTCGTGCTCAGATGCGGCAAAGCGAAGATATTGGGGAGGGGCGCTCGATAGATCTCTCTGCGCTATATAAATATTTGATTACAATTTCAACTGACCTTTTTCTTTGGAGGTCAGCCACTTCCTAATCCTTTCCCGTCACTTTCAATATTAATCGTGCTGCATCCTCACTAAGTCCTTCTCCATCCTCTCCAATTCCTGTTCTTCATCTTCGTCCTGAGCATCCAGGTTTCCTGACAGCATGGATGGTGTGCACTGCAACGGCGCTATATAAATCTCTGGATTTGATTAGAATAGATTTGAATCATGCTTGTGATCGTCCCCTAGCTAACTCAGCTATAATGAGTACACTGACCGTACACCGTCAGAGGGAAGATGAGACGGCGTGGGAGAGGACTGGCCACCCGATCTCATATCCCGAGGCAAAGAATAAATTAACTTGCTCACACTTTATACCCATGGCTGCCTCTCACTGAATGGGACTGCTCATTAGTTACTGTTAAACGACACTGTGTCATAACAAAACTGATTAGCTTCGTCCTCCTCCTCCTGTGCCCAGCTTTGGACTGCTCTACCACACAGTACGGGCAGTGAGGGAATTATTAAATGAGCGCGTATACAACAGTTTAACGACATCTTATGGCATCAAAAGACGTCGAATTCTTATACGAAGGCCAAGATGACAGACTTAATAATCGCGCTGCGTCTCCTCTTACTTATATGGCGAAAGTTAACCTTAAAAAAGGTGCGGAACTTATTGTGATAGTTTTCAGTGTTTAACATCTTATAGCTGCCAGGGCCGTTTACGTCGATTTAACCGATGTTTAGACATAAAATCTCTCAAAAACTGGAAATTTTCTTCCAACGTTACGGCGCGAAATGTCGCCATCTTTCCGGATAAATTTAATGTGTATCCAAAGTTAATGCGTTTGATACGTTCATACGTCTAAAAAGCTGTTTAAATCGTCGAAAAGACGATCGCAAAGAGCAAAAACGACAAATCGATGTACGAAGATCATAATCTCTCCAAAACTAAAATTTTCGTGAAAGGACGTCATTTCCTTATTCCCATAGTAACGGACAATCTACAGTTGAAATAACTTTACTTGTATTATTTTATAGGGCGATTGTAACTTGTAAAACGGATGTGTAAGAAACTGCTCTACAAATAGTTGTAGTTTCCGGTGTTTAACGACATTTGTGGCTGCCAGGACCTTTGACGTCGTATCGTATTGTATCTAGAAATTTATAAAGCGCCTCTCGCAGAATAACTATCCAGAGGCGCTCTTAGTACAGAAGCCCCAGGGAAACAGAAATGCCTTTCGGGAACGCGAGACCGATGAGGAAAATCCAGTCATTAGTTTGGTCCTGTCGCTCTTACCTTACCTGTTACGCGGAATATACGACTCTTACTATTCGATTAGTTGCTGTTAAAAGACACTGTGTCAAAGCAAATATAATTAGGCCTAGCGTCGCCCTCCTCCTTGCTTCAGGTTTGGGACTGGCACTACCAGAGTACTTTAAAAAGTTATGCATGGAACTGGGCTACTTGACCTGATCTATACGTTGATCAGTATAGTTTAGTTTAGTTTCGTGTTCAGATGCGGAGAAGCGAAGGAGCTGGGGAGGGGTGCTTGATGAGCCTCTCCTGTAGAGGCGCTATATAAATATTTAATTAGAATTACAATTGACCATTGGCACTAACAGAGTACGACCACTGAGGGAATTATTGAATGAGTGCATGCAACAGTTAAACGATAAATTATCTTACGGCGTTAAAAACCGTTGACTCCTATTATAAGCGAACGCAGAAAGAAGGACTTGGGTTGGCGCGTGCACAACCCGTATTTATATGGCGAATATAAGCTTTAAAAAGGTGTGGAACGAATTTTGGTAGGTTTCATTGGTTAACATCATATGGCTGTCTGCAGGACCGTTGACGTCGATGTTACCGATTTTTAGACCTAAAATCCCTCAAAAACTGAAATTTTTCTTCAAACGTTACGGCGCGAAATGACGCCGTCTTTCCGGTTAAATTTAATGTGTATCCAAAGTTAATGCGTTTGATACGTTCAAACGTCTAAAAGTCTTTTTAATCGTCACAAAGATGATGGCAACGAACCAAAAGGATAAAACGACGAACGAAGATAAAAAAATCTCTCAAAAAACTAAAATTTTATCGAAAGGTTTCCACGTGAAACACGCGACTTTCTTACTCCACCGACCTGCTCGATGTTCACTAGGGTGGAGTGAAAAAATGATTTTTAAATAAATGAATTCTAATAGTGGGCAAAAGATGCAACTGAGGTAGAGTAAGAAACACACCAAATATTTTAAATTTCAAATGACATCTTCTGCCCTCTACCGTCGATGCAATATTTCAACGTGATTAACCTAATATCACAATGGATGTCATCCAATCTCCTCTGCCTTAACCTTTCCAAAACAGAATTCATAATCCTAGGCCTTCCTTATCATATCAAGAAAAGCCCTAACCCTTCATACACCCATCGACTAACTCATCGCTTCTTAACTTTCACATCGGACCCCCCACCCCGTCCATTACTTGTGATCCACACCGCTCCTTCTCTAGCCACATCTCCAACCTCTCGCGCTCCTGCTTCAGGCACATTTGTGACCTTCGTCGCATCCGGCCCAAGATCGACCTTAAAACTGCCTCTACCATTGTTACCTCTATTGTTCATTGACTACAGCAATTCCCTCTTCCTCAACCTTGAATCCACCCAAATCAACCGTCTGCAACTTATCCAAAAGTCACTAGCCAGGGCTGTCACGAGAATGCCCAAACATCATCATATTACTCTCATCCTCAAATCACTACATTGGCTAAAAATCCCAGAGTGAATCCACTTCAAAGTCCTATCACTAACCTATGACTCCCTA
The DNA here is from genome assembly GCA_963556255.1 of Allolobophora icterica. Classification (NCBI taxonomy): domain Eukaryota; kingdom Metazoa; phylum Annelida; class Clitellata; order Crassiclitellata; family Lumbricidae; genus Allolobophora; species Allolobophora icterica. The sequence continues at coordinate 48,044,703 of OY744615.1, read as the reverse complement.
CAATATGTCCAGCCCAAGTACCTCTGTGGTCACCATCCAGGTAACCCGCTCCACCCGATCCTCCTCATATTTCAGTCTTTCTCGATCTCCGGTCACTACTCATCTCAAGTTCTCCAACCCAGCCATATCCAACAGAGCACCACGCCTCTAGAACGATCTCCCCTTGAATTCCGCAGATTCTTGGTTCCTCCATCATCATTCCAACCCGTCCTCCATCCTTCTCCTCATGTTCCTCTATCCATCTCCGGGCTTTCCACTCCAAACTGAAGTCTCACCTTTTCAAGTAGGGCCTACTCCTACCCTGACTCATTTGATCCTGTGCCTTCCAATTCTCCTCGCCCTAAATAACATCCACCGTCACAGCTGCTCTGCGTCCTCTCTTGATCTCCCCCCCCCACCGAAACCAGACTCGGACCTCTTTTGGATTACTCTCTGGAAAACCCCCTCAACACTTACAGTCGTATGCTGGCGCATCCTGCTTGAACAGAGCTTTGGTACTTCTTTCGTTCTCTCCTAATTTTCTTCCTTTCAGTAATGTCGCTGCATTCATTATAGGCGTTACAATCATAGGCGTAATTTGTCGGGGGAACGAGGGGTAACCGTACCCCACCCCACTCTTTGGGCTGAGGTGGCGTACCCCCACTTTATGCACAATGCCAATCAATATTTTATTATTTTGCCTTCCCAGAGATCGCAGTCAACGTCTTGATTCCTGTATGTGAGAAATTGGTACCCCCACCTTTTTAGACCAAAGTTACGCCCCTGGTTACAATTATATAATCCTGTAACACACCAGAGGCGATTTCCGCAACTCACTTGAACGTGTATTTCATGAATTGTAACCGTTCGAAGACAGTCAGTTGAAGAGAAAGAAAAATAATGCACCACATTGACGTTATTCAAAGAATTAAATATGGTAAATATAAAACCGTCGGTAGAGGGCAGAAGACGCAAAGCAAAATCAACAATATTTTGAGCACTAATTACACTCACATGCTGGCAACTTTCCATCGCTATTAGAAAACGTTTGCTTAAAAAAAATTTTTTTGGCCATTTTCACTCCACCCTAATGTTCACCCATAATCGTAATAACTTTACTTTTGTTTATATGGCGAATGAATATCTTTAAAAAGGTGTGTAAGGAACTGCTCTAAAGTAGTTGTAGTTCCAGTGTTAACGACATCTTGTGGCAAACAGGGAAGTTGACGTCGACTCTACCTTACGTGATACGTTATACACGATTACTACTGGTTGATTAGTTGCTGTTGGTGTCATAGCAAATATGATTAGCGTCGCCCTCCTCCTTTCTCCAGGATAGGACTGTCACTACGAGAGCACTTTTAAAAGGTGTTTATGGAATTGGTCGTATATGACATGATGCATGTTTTGTTAAGAGACGTCAGTATTATTTTAGTTTAGTTTCGTAATCTGATGCGTCGAAGCGAAGGTGATGGGGCACAGGTTGCTCAATGAGTCCCTCCTTGAACAGGCGCTATGTAAATGTTTGATTACAATTACAAATACAATTACAATTGACCTTTGTCTTTGGAGGTCATCCACTTCATGATCCTCGTCCATCATCTTCAATCAATCCTGCTGCATCCTAAATCCCTCTCCAATTCCTCCTCTATCCTCTCTAATTCCTCCTCTGCCTCTTCCTCCTCCTCATCCAGGTTGCTTGACTGCATGGATCGTGTGCCCCGTAACAGCGCTATATAAGTCTCTGGATTTGATTTGATTAGATTAGAATAGTTCTTGTGATCGCCCCCTAGCCAACTCAGCTATAATGAGTACACTGACCGTACACTGTTGGTGGAAAGATGTGACGGTGAGTGAGAGGACTGGCCACACGCCCTCATATCCCTAGACTCAGAAATATGAAATCGCTAATACTTTATACTAATTGAATGGGACTGCTCCTTAGTTGCTGTTTAACGGCGCTGTGTCATTATCCTGTGAACGGCATTGGACTCGCGCTACCAGATTATATGCAGTGGGGAATTTTTAAATGAGTGCATACATCAGCTTAGCGACATCTTACGGCGTCAAAGGCCATTGACTTCCAAACGATGGAGAAGCGAATGTATACCTACATTGGATGGATGGATCCAGGGTTTAACGACATCTTATAGCAACAAAGGCTGTTGACGTCGACAGAAATTAGTTAGCAGCTCTTATTAATATTACAGCGCTGCTGATTACTTTTTTCTCGATTACTTACTCGATTACTCGATTACGCTGCTGATTACTTTTTTCCTACATTGGGGCGGCCGCTACTCCTTCTTATACAGCAAATGTAACCCTTAAAAAGGGTGTGGAACGAATTGTTGTAGTTTTCCGTGGTTAACATCTTATGCCTGCCAGGACCGTACGGTTGACGTCGACATTACCTGACCTGTTACTCATACTACACCAGCGGTTCTCAAACTGTGGTCCGGAGATGACTGGTGTTCCGCCAGCAAGGCCTCTAATGAAAACATGCAAGCAGATAAATTTTGTCAATTTTTAAAATTATTGTTTTATTTAATCGCTCGAATCGGCTAACTGGCAGCATGAAACTAATAATACGCGGGTTTATGACAAAGATTTCTTTTGTAAAAAAAATTTTTTTGGCACAATTTTAGTGGTGTTCCGCGACCGAGACACAAAATTTATGAGTGGTTCTTGAGCCCCAAAAGGTTGACAACCGCTGTACTATTTGACCCTTACTGTTTGGTTAGTTACTATTGTACATACTCTATACTGCTGACCTTGGTCCCCTCTTGGCGGCCAGTGCAGTCTTAAGTCAGTCCTATGCGGATGACCTCCAAGCGTATGTCCACTGCTCACCATTGGCTGCTGCTGCTGCAGTTCGAGAGATCGCCCGAGTCGTGGGGAATTTGGAGGCCTGGATGTCCTCAAACCGTCTACGGTTAAACCCGGCAAAGACCCAATATATCTGGTTTGGTACGCGCCAACAGCTTGCAAAAATTAAACTTGAGGGTCTGGCACTTGAATTTCCCTGGGTTTCATTTGCCTCCTCAGTACGGGATCTTGGTGTAATTCTGGATCAAGAGCTCACATTCATGCGACATATTAATTTGCTTTGTCGGGACTCTTATTATCAACTTCGTCAGTTAAGGGTAGTCTCCCGCACTCTGACGCAGGCAGCTGCTTCTACCCTTGTCCATGCGTTTGTGGTTTCCCGTCTGGACTACTGTAGCGCCCTTTACGCTGGCCTCCCAGCTGCCCGCCTTGGGTGTTTGGACCGGGTTTTGCGTGCAGCCGCACGTCTTATTGGTCGCATCCCCAGATTTGGCCAGGTTTCTCTTTATATGCGGGATGTTCTGCACTGGCTCCCTTTCCCGCTGCGGATCGCCTATAGGGTCTCTGCACTGGTTAGGCGTTGTCTAGAGGGACTTGCTCCCCCATACCTGCGGGAGTTGTGTCGCTCTACCTCGGGGGTCTTGCGGAGATCTGCTCTTCGCTCGGCTGACCAGGCCGAGCTATTGGTCCCCCGCACGCGGACAGCCATTATGCAGCGACGTTCTTTTTCGGTCGCTGGACCTGCAACCTGGAATGGCCTTCCTGTTGCACTTCGCCTGGTCCCTATGACTCACTCTACCTTGTTTCTTGCAAACTTAAAAACTACTCTCTTTAGCCGTGGTTGGACTAGGAGCGCTCCTGAGTAGATAACCTTGAAGGGGCGCTATATAAAAGCTCATTAATAATAATAATAATAATACTGTTTAAATGACACAAAGATGATTAGCTCCGTTTTCCTCCTGTATCCATCTTTGGACTGGCACTACCAGAGCACGGACAGTGAGGGAATCACTAAATCAGTGCATTCAACAGTTTAACAACTTTTTCGCGACAAAACCGTTACCTGCTTTCTAGTCCCATACGAAAAGAACGGAAGACCAACTTGGGATCGCACCGCTTCTACTCTTACTTATACGGCAAATGAAATACTTAAGAAAGGTGTGGAACCAATTGTGGTAGTTTTTCAGTGTTTAACATCATACAGCTGTCAGGGCCGATGTCGCCGACTTTACCGATTTGTGGATCTAAAAATCTCTCAAAAACTAAAATTTTTCTCCAAACGTTACGGCGCAAAATGACGCCATCTTTCCAGATAAATATAATGTGTATACACAGTTACAGCGTTTGATACAGTCATGCGTCTAAAAGAATTTTAAACAGTCAAAAAGACGATCGAAAAATCCGAATCGACGAAACGATGAACGAAGATTTTTTTAAATCTCTCAAAAACAAATATTTCCTCGAAAGTTTCCACGGGAAACGATGCCATTTCTTAATCCAGCCGATCTCATAGCAGTACAACCACGAACAACCCATAAAAGAGTAACTTTAGAATTATTTATAGGCATATAAAATTCTTAAAAGGGGTGTGTAAGAAAACTGCTCTGCAATAATTGTTCTCTCCAGTGTTACGACATCTTGTGGCTACCAGGGATGATGACGTCGACCTTACCGTACCTGTTACACGTAATACACAATTACTACTGGTTGGTTAGTTGCCGTTTAACGACACTGTGTCATAGCAAATATGATTAGCGTCGCCCTTCTCCTTTCTCCAGCTTTGGGACTGGCACTACCAGAGTGCTTAAAAAGGTGTGTATGGAACTGGTTGATTATGTAATGCTGCATCTTTTGTTAAGTGACGTCAGTATTATTATTTTACTTTAGCTTCGTACTCAGATGAGACGAGCGGTGTTGGGGAAGGGTTGCTCGATGAGTCCCTCCCTGAACAGGCGCTATATAAATTTTTGATTACGATTACAATTGACCCTTGTCTTTGGAGGTCATCCACTTCCTATAATCCTCGTCCTTCATCTTCAATTAATCGTGCTGCATCCTCACTAAATCCTCCTCCATCTTCTCCATTTCCTCCTCTGCTTCTTCCTTCTCAGCATCAACGTTTCTTGACTGCATGCAGGGCTGTAGTCGGGGGTACACACGCGGGTATACAGCGTGTACTCACCTCTTGAGATCGTATATTGACCTCACAAAATATTTGTACTCGTCTCTAATTTGTTTCAGAAAATTAACCGGTAGCGTATACTCACCTCTAATTTTACCACTACAGCCCTGACTGCATGTCCCGTAACAGCTCTATATAAGTCTCTGGATTTGGTTATTATCATACTTGTGATCGCCCTCTCTCCAACTCAGGAACTAAATAGTATTCTACCTTTCGTAGACTAATCTAGACTAATTCTTTTACTGTAGCATACTCTTTCTGTAAGAAGTTGCGGTTTTTCAACATTGATTCTTAATAAACGAAATTTTATATAGCTATAATATGTAGGTCCGCAAAGGTTCACCATTCACTCTGTTGCAGAGTAAAGCAGGGAGGCGACCTGACCGACGTCTCTCATGAGCGTAGACTCGGATCCGACCTGGGCTGGTGAACCAAAGTCCTCCGTGCCCACCTTCACGTGGTGCGGACTGTTGGTACCCTTCCAAAGGAAGGGGAACTGTTGGTACCCTTCCAAATGAAGGGGAACGAACGGGCACGGCAGGCAAAACCAGGGGAAGGCAATGGCAAACCACCCCTGTTAACATGCCAAGAAAATCGTCATGAGACACACCAAACCACGCCGATGGTCGCTGATGGTGGGACTCCCAGGCCGGAGCGCTGATGGTGGGACTCCCAGGCCGGAGCGCGACTCAAGGGCTACTGGGGAAGTAGCAAGACGGCAAAGGAGACTGTGTGTCATGGCGATCGCTAGGGCTCCTAGAGCCGACAGCACAAGACAATAATATGTACACTGACCGCACACTGTCGGTGAGAAGATGGGACGGCCAGTGAGAAGACTGGCCTCCCACATATATACCGAGGTAAGTTACTGTTTAATAACGCTGTGTCATAACATCGATGATTAGCTTCGCCCTCCTCTTGTATCCAGCATTGGACTGACACCATAGCACGGACAATGAGGTAATTACATGTATCACTTGTGTGAACACTTCAGTGACATCTAACGCCTTGACAGAAGTAGGTCACGGATCTGCGATCTCTCGGCCGCTACTCTTACTTAACAGGCGAACGTAAGACTTAAAAAGGTGTTGAACGAACTGCATTTGTTTCCAGTTTTGAACATCTCATTGCTGTCAGGGCGGTTGACATCGATGTTACTTTATTATTCCAAAAGGTTAACGACATCTATTGGCTGCTTTGGCTGTCAGCGCCTTTACAAAATTAATTCTATGTCCGTTCAGTTTCTTGACTGCAGATGATTCGTCATTGGTTTTTTATATTCGTATTAATTGAAAAGCTCACTGACAAACCACAGTAAGTAACATTGAAACATATGACAGTACAATTATCGAGATCTTATAGAACACACGTCTTGGAATGCCCGCTCATTTGACATCTGCCTCCTAGAGAATGGAAGGCTGAGTCAACCTATAGGGAGCTTACGAGTATCGAACCGCGTCTTTCAAGATCTTATGTTCTTCGAGCAAGTGTGTTACCATTCATCTAACCCCTCCCTGCGTGCCTGTATATCAGAGGCTTCTGGGTTCATGGTGTTAGTATAGAGACAAAATGAGTCGAAAGAAATTCTATTATCCAACAGGTAGATAAGGCGTCGACGTCTCTTTGATCTTCCTTATTTCAATTCAGTTTCTTCCCATTTAAAAGTTAAGTATATACATATTAGTCTATAATTTGACCGATAAAGGTTCTTTTCGGTGGCCATTGTGACACTTTTCCGGTGGTCATCAAGGCTTTTTTCTGGTGACCATTGTGGCTTTTATCCAGTGGTCATTAAGGCTCTTTTTCGTTGGCTATTGTGGCTCTTTTCCAGCGGCTATTAAGGCTCTTTTCGGTGGCCATTGTGGCTAATATCCAGTGGCCATTAAGGCTTTTTCGTTGGCCATTGTGGCTCTTTCCCAGCGGCTATTAAGGATCGTTTTGGTGGACATTGTGACTCTAATCCAGTGGACTTGAAGGCTCTATCCGTTGGCCATTGTGACTCTTGTATAGTGGCCATTAAGACTCTTTTCTGTGGCCATTGTCAACGAGGGGTGTAGGTATGATGACAACATACTCTGGGTTTACAGCAACGTTTATCACTTGGCTACGCTTTACCATACGCTTTGGTTGATCAACCATGGCATCCCTAGCTCGCTTACGTTGTGCTTAAATTGTAACACGATTCTGTTCAATCGCAGTCAACCTCGTCCATCACATCTTTCGCCAAAACAGGATGGTTGTCGATCGTCTTCGCTCCGATGTGGCCTTCCGTGTGCCACTAGTAACTCAGGCCACTCTAGCTTTAGCTCAGTGATAACTAAAGCGGTAAACTCTGATCCGTTATCGCTTTGCAACATGTGTGGGGCACCAAAAAGGAGGAAAATATCCACGGGTTGATATGCTACCTTTGAGATCCGTTTGGAAGTGAGTGGGCGCAACAGACAGTACTTTGTGAGATGGTCTTGGTACACTATGATCCATTTAAATGCTCCGTTCGGCATGGCCTGCATGTCGATAAGTTCAACCTGACCACGGGAACTGAACTCAAAATAAAATACAATCTACAAATGTTAATCCTTTGAAACTAGGGCTTGTTTGCATAATGAACTTCGATTATGTTCGTCATTTTCCTTTCAGGCAATCTGTCAAATTTTCATCATCAGATTTCAGGGATTTTACAAAATCCCTTGTTTTTCAGGGATTTTATAAAGCGCCGTAGTGAATTATGGATTTTACAAATTGCCTAAAATGTCAGGCATTTTACAAAATCTCTGATTTTACAACTTGCCTGTAAATATACTAATGCTTCTCAGGCTGAAAACTTAGTCGCTGCTGCTTATACAATCCCTACCTAAATTTTGATAAGCAAGCCCGTCTTTTTAATAACTCTAGCATGTATATCGCATAATTACGTAAAGAAGTCTTAAAGTAGTCTTTTTTGGATTCTTGGATATCAGAAAATGAAAACCAAGACCCTAAGCATTTTGCTGTTTTTTTCTGACTTTTTAAGCGCTCTTATTTCTACTGCGCAAAATTTGAAGTTCATCACGATTTTTCTTATTTATAGGTAGAGTGAATAACTTTAAAAAGGTGTGTATGCTATTCTTTTCTGATATTTCCTAACATGAATTAATTTAAGACACGCCAGTTTGGCTAGAAATCAACGACGACCATGATGATGGTGATGAGTGATGACGATGATGACAATAACGACGACGACGATGACGGTGATGATGATGATGGTGGTGATGATGACGATGATGATGATTGGCCCACTTAAAATTCCAAGCATTCGATCGATCAAATATCATGACGTAAATAATATTTATGTGCGTCAACTTCTGGGCAAAACTGTGTCTCTTCCTCCGCCCGTCCGTCCGTTCGTCTGTCTGTCTGCTTGTCTGTTCGTCTGCTTTTCTGTCCGTCCATCTGTTTGTCTGTCTTTCCTTCAGCCCGTCTGTCTGTGTCTCTGTCTGTGTCTGTCTGTGTGTCTGTCTGTCTGTGTGTGTGTGTCTGTGTGTGTATGTGTGTGTCTGTGTGTGTGTCTGTGTGTGTGTGTGTCTGTCTGTCTGTCTGTCTGTCTGTCTGTCTGTCTGTCTGTCTGTCTGTCTGTCTGTCTGTCTGTCTGTCTGTCTGTCTGTCTGTCTGTCTGTCTGTCTGCCTGTCTGTCCATCCGTCCGTCCGTCTCATCTGCCCATTATCTCCTCGCGATCAACCACCAAGAAGAGGCTGCTGTTGACTCGGGCCCTACCTGGGTACAGAGGATGGATGGGGGAGTATATGAGCCAAGGGAGTGGCAAGAGGGGGCGGCCGAACGCGTGCTAGCATGCACGTCTACAAAAGCCAGAGGGCGCTAATAACGGCCTGAGCGGAAGTACGGAGGGAGGTACTACGGAGGGCGGAGAAGCGAGGGAGGGGGCTGTGTAACGCAACGGTAAACACGTGACGTTGCTTTGGACCGTATAAAGAGGATGGAGTCGGTCGGAGGACGCCGATTCAGACTGGACGTTGGAGTGGACAGGCGAGTGGACACAACTGCACTGAACTGACCATACGGAGCAGACGATCACTGTCATCTTCATCATTATCTGTGAGATTGGATGGAAAGATAAGACGGAGAAAAGTTGGAGTAACATTGTGAGGAAGAAGCCAACGGAAAGCTACTGAGACGGTAAGAGAGCGGCCGTTGAAGAGTAACTGTAATCGATAATTTATATTATTATTATTATTATTATTATTATTATTATTATTATTATTATTATTATTATTATTATTATTATTATTATTATTATTATTATTATTATTATTATTGTTATTTATCCATTTTTTAAGCGCCACTGTATACTGACCAAGCATAAATCGATGGCGCTGAGCAATGGTGAGTGAAAGACTTGCTCAAGATCCTTACACAGTAACCGTCTCAGTGGAGGAGTATCGAACCCGTACTCTCCGCGTTGTAAGGCGAGCGCTCTAACCAATCGGCTGCTGTGTCCCATGAGATAAGATGGAGCAAAACTGAAGCAATGCTATCGTAAACTCAACGTAGCCAACCAATGCAGTATGATTCCGCCCACATGAAACTGGATCAACGCCAAAAACTAGGCTAACGATCCGCGCATTGAAACCAGACGTTGATTAAAAAAGTCAATTAAACCAGGCAAGGTAATTCACAATGTCAGCCAAAAGAGATGGAAAAACAGTCACAAACAGACTATCAACCATTGTAATTGGAAGTGTAATTGGAATTGTAATAGGAATTGTAATTGGAATTGTAATTGGAATTGTATAATATTGCACACACACGCACATAGATATATGATATATATATATATATATATATATATATATATATATATATATTATACATTATACATATAGAGTCGTGAGTGGCGAGATACTTCTGGGGTACTTCACAATGCCAGTTCTAAGAGTAATTACTGTTACTAATATTATTTTTTTACGCCCGAGGGAAATATGTCCCTCAGGCTCTATAGGATACTATCCTGGAGTGCGTCCTCATACAGGAGTTAGTGTTCCTCGTCCCAGGGGAGTTACGCAAACGAGCACACCCCGAAGGCTAGGGCGTTAAATCGCTGTGTGCATAATTAGAGCTAAACCTGAAAAAGGTGCCTGGACTTCATAGGGTCACCGCAAGCGGCCTTCATGCAGCTCCCCAGTTCCATCAAAACCTCCCGGCCAGAGCGGTTGGCGGAGCCCAGCGAGTCGAATGCTACCGGGACGAAATCGTGTGCGGCGAGTTGCGATGAGTATTTGGCGCGTTTACAGCCCAATGCGTTTCCAGCCCAATGTGTCTTCGGCCGCTCCACCTGGTTCTGCCGACGTCAGGTGGACTTAGGAGGCCGCGCTTATGTGGATAGTTGTTGCATCCCGAGCGACCTACCTACCTCTGGGCCAAGGTACTAGAGTCGCCCCGTCCGGTTTCCTGCAAGCACCATGCATGCTCACTTTCAGTCAAGATGCAGCCATGGGTATGAAGTTGTCAGTGACGTAAACTTGTCCAAAATATTGAAGGGGGCGGGGCAAGGGGGTCTGGACAATCAGCGAGTCTAAGAGAAAATTGACGACAGAACGCGAAAGGTTTTTCCCCCTCCCCAGAGCCTACGCCTATAGAAGTTGTAGCGACTTCATTTGCTAAGCGTCGGCATATGAGAACGTCTGATCTTTCCACCAACAGTGTACACTGTACAGTCCTTGGACTCATTATAGCTGATTTGGCAGCGCGCTCTCTTTAAACATCTCTAAAACGTTGTTAACCTAATTATGTATGGCATGGTATAATGCAGCTATAAAAATTATTGGCTGCATTGTGTCATAGGAATGATGAGATCTGTTCAAACTATTCAACATTAATTTTAAACCGAGGACGGTCCTTGCACACCTTTTTAAAGATGCAAATCTCGCTATATAAGTAAATGCTCAACAATACGGTATTAGGTAGTAGGCTCGAAGTGGACTAAATGTGTTGTATTATCATCAGGAACAATTATAGTAGCCCTGTCGAAAATTATTTCTATCGACGTCAACGGCGTTTGTTGCCATAAGATGTCGTTGAACTTTGGATTGGATAGAGCCCTTTTTTTTATTAAACTCTAGACGTATGCAGTCCATAATTATATACCATCGTTTAACACGTTTCAAAGGTGTCTCGTTCTGTCTCCCTCTGTTTCCCTATGTCAGTCCGTCCATCCGTCCATCTGTCTGTGTCTGCTGGTCTGTAATTTTTGCTTTGATGTATATTAAACTTAAAGTACCATGTAAACCCAATAACTGTCCATGGAGTAAAAGCATTCTATTAATATCTGTTACGCAAATGCCTTCTTTTCCCGCGCGTATATCGTGATTCTTAAGCAATATATATATATATATATATATATATATATATATATATATATATATATATATATATATATATATATATATATGTATGTATGTGTGTGTGTATATATATATATATACACACACACACACAAGGGTATTTCTAAAAGATTGCATTTGATCACTGGCTCCACCTGGTCTGTGCCACGTTATTTGTTCGTCCTTTGGGACACTATACCTTTCCCTCATTCTTCGTGATGCATTACGCTTTAGACAACGGCGTCACAGAAGTAAGTTGTTAATTAATGTCTTCCAATCGGCGTCTTCCTCTTCACTCAATTTCTTTCCATTCATCCGCTGCTCCTCCTTTTTCTCCTCCACCCGTCCATCTAGGTGCACCGATCTTTTCCTCCTCCACCTCTACTATTCTTTTCTCCTAAAATCTCTTTCCGCCTCCTCTCCTCCTCCTCCTCCTCCCTCTCTCCTCCTCCTCCTCACTCCTCCTCCTCCTTCTTCTTCTATTCCTCCTCTTCCTACTCATTTTTCTCCTCCTCCTTTTGCACTTCCTCCTTTACCTCCTCCTACTCTTCCTTCTTCTCCTCTTTCTTCTTCTCATCCTTCTCCTCTTCCTCCTCCTCTTCCTCCTCCTTTTCCCTCCTCCCTCCTCCTCTTCCTCCTCTTTCTTCTTCCCCTCTTCTTCCTCCACCTACGTTTCCTTCTTTCTTTTTTTCAAAGTGCATAACTCATCAATCAATTAAGGAGGAAACCAATCAATCAGTCAAGCAGTCAATAGACAGATCAATCAATTATTAATCGACCAATACTGTTGACTGAAAATTTTCACGAAACGACTTCGATCGCATAAAGTCATGACGTCATCGTTTCTTGTCCTCACCACCGCCACATTGCCTTTACAGGTAGCGTGGGGTAATGTCTAACAACAACGCCTTTTGGCGACACACAGTTCTGCCGCTGGTATGTCATGTGGGCCCTAGGTGCACCGATAAAAAGGCGCTCTATAAATGACGATCATTCCACTCATGACTGTCATCAAAGTTGCAGTTCTAATGGCTTCCTCGAAAGGAGTTCTCCATCTGTTTGCCCCGCCTGCGAGGAAGTGGGGAAGAGAAAAGAGGAGGAGGCGGAAAGGAAGTAAGGGAAGAGCGCAGGAAGAAGAAAAGAAGGAGAAGGAGGAAGAGGGGATGAGGAGGAATAGGAGGAGAAGGAAGAAGAATAAGAAGAGAAGGAGAAAGCGGAAAGGAAGGAGGAAGGAGAGAAGGAAGAGGAAGAGGAGGAAGAGGAGGTAACAGAAAAGAAGAAAGGGATGGCAACAGAAAGGGAGGATGAAAAAGAGGAGGCGGGGGAAATGAGCGAAGAGAGAGAGACAGAGACAGAGACATACAGACATACAGACAGACAGAGACAGAGACATACAGAGACAGAGACAGAGAAATAGAGAGACAGAGCCAGACAGACAGACATACAGAGGCAGAGAAGAGACAGAGAGACAGAAACAGAAACAGAAACAGAGACAGACAGACAGACAGACAGAGACATAGAATGAGAGACAGAGAGACAGAGACAGAGAAAGAGAAAGAGACAGAGACAAAGACAGAGACAGAGACGGAAACAGACAGAAAATGACAGAGAGGCAGAAAGACAGACAGACAGAGAGAGACGGAATGAATTAGAGAAGGGAAGTATACTGGAGGAGAGAAGCGGAAGCCAGAAAGGGAGGGATTTATAACGGAGGCAGATGAAGATAATATCTCGCAATTTACCTCACCGAATATGTTTGTCTTATTTCTCTGTTTACGCAATCGACGCCATGTTTCATTTGCGTCGTCATCGGTTACGTAAACACTAGATGGCGCTTAATGAACAGTTACACACACAGACACACGCAGACACAGACAGACACAGACACACACACGCAGACACACACACACACACACACACACACACACACACAGGCATACAAACGAGTGCAACTAATTCATCTGAGCGCCACAAAAGAGGGCGCCACTGATACGCAATTCCGTCTAATTGTGCTCACCGTCTCTAATTGAAATATATTTAACACAGACAGATATATAATATATATATGTATATATATATACATATATATATATTAAGGGTGCCTCTCAATAGTTTATACTGCGAGAGGCGCTTTATAAATTAGTAGATACGATATATATATATATATATATATATATGAATATATATATATATATATATAAATACACGTATATAAATATACATATATATATATATAAATACACATATATAAATATATATAGGTAACTCTCTTCCCTCCTTTGCACTTCCTCTATAAAGAATCTATATATATATATAGATATATATATTATAATATATATATATATATATATATCGTCTGCTTAGAGTGCAAAGGTGCTATCTCCAAATTTTCAAATTTTTTTTATTGTTTTATTCTATTGCTACCAATGTAGTGTTTGAACTGTGAAAAGTTGGTAGCGTTCACAGTGTAAATAAAAAACGCAGCAACTTTTTTAATATTGGGGCTATCTCCAACAACCTAGTTTTGAAATGTGCAAAGGTTCTATCTCCAATAGAGCTAGGGCCTACTGCACTATGTGTTTACCAAAAAATAGGTTCCATGGTTTAATTTAGTATACATACGGCGTCGTGCTGAAGACTAATCCAAA
>OY744615.1:47985184-48030493 GCA_963556255.1 Allolobophora icterica | reverse complement strand
ACACAAATCATTATTTATTATTTTATAATATTTTTTTCTGTAAAAAGTAATTTTTAATCACAAATTTAAGTTGTTGTGAAATTATAGCTATCTCCAGATAAGAAAATATTTTGAAATGTGCAAAGGTGCTATCGTCTGTTACAAGCATAGGAGGTCGTTGGTCACTTGCTGTTATTTTGCATTTTTTAAGGCGAGGCGTCACAAAATTTAAAATAATTACAACATTCCAACTAGGGAAATAATTTATTATCCAAATGACTATAAATCACAATCACATAAAAACTATTGGATTTGTAGCAACTATCAAAAGTTTAGATTTGCTCTCCTGAAAAATGACCAAAATGGAGATAGCACCTTTGCACTCTAAACAGACGATATATATTCTAGTGTATACTCACGTAATATCATGTACTTAATATATTTAACACAGTTACATATAAACGCATTGTTTTAATATGCAATATATATAATATATATATGAAATAAACATACATACACGCATCTATGTATATATACATAATTACATACACATACACTGTGTTATAGCAAAGATGGTTAGTGTCACCCTCCACCTTTCTCCAGGCTTGAGACCGGCACTACAGGAGGAGGGCGACACAAATCATCTTTGCTAAGACAAAGTGCAGTTTAACAGCAACTAACCCAGCATTGCAGCCGAATTGATAGCACTATGTCTCTCTCTCTATCCCTCTTTAAACACCTTTAAAGCGATGCCATCCAATGCTATACATGGTTCGAGTTCGTTTCACCAAATCAGTTAACTTTGCGCGCTGTCGTTATTATATAAAATCAGTTAACAACATTTAAGGGGTGTATAAAGAGAACGCGGTATCGAATCGGGTACCGCGTCCTACAACTGGATTGGATAGGATTATTCTGAAGAGAATTATTGAGCTTTAAATAATGGCTATGACTTCAACTTTGCGAGTTGCGCGATGTAGTGGTCAGCGCTGGGCTGTCAGCCGAGAGGTCAGGATTCAAATCCCGCGAGGGCTGAAATTCATTTGATGATTTCTGTTCCACCTGCGCCCCCAAGTCAACACAGCAATATATGAGTCCACTGACTTTGTGTATGTGTGTGTGTGTGTGTGTGTGTGTGTGTGTGTGTGTGTGTGTGTGTGTGTGTGTGTGTGTGTGTGTGTGTGTGTGTGTGTGTGTGTGTGTGTGTGTGCTTGTGTGCTTATCACGTGTGTGTGTGTTTGTGTGCTTACCACCCCACAGGTTTTCCACTCCAAATTAAAGTCCTACCTCTTCAAGTATTCCTAAACCCGAATCCATCAGATCCTCTGCCTTCCAAGCTTTCTCGTCTTCAAAGAAACCTGTCTTAGCAACCGCTCTGCCTCCTCTCTCTGGTCTCTATGGCAACCGGACTCGGACCTCCACATCGATCTCTGGACGTCTCTGATACGACACAGCGCTCGTGAATAAGCTGGTGCCCTGCGCTTAGCTTAACCCTCAGGCTACCAAGGTTTTTTTGCGACATCGGCTACCAAGGGGGGGTGGTTAACCACCCCCCCCCGGAATTTCGTGTTTGGTTTAAAATATCATATCGTGTAATACAGCATTTGATTCAGCATTCATTTCTGAAAAGAATGGTATATTTAGTTGTAAAATATATGAATGCATCTCGAAATTATATAGTTTTTAACAAAGGCACCGGTCCATTTAACGATATCTGATATTATCCCACACAATTTGTACTATTTGGATAAAAAGATATAAATGATGTGGGTTTTGAAAATGAACTATGTATCCAAGAATATTCTAAATATAATGAGGCTTAATTTTCAACAATACAAACTATTCCAAAGTCTGTTTTAGTTGCAGGCAAAACCTAAAGGCGTGCAGCTATATCAACATGAAACAAGAAATTATGTAATTTTTCCCGGCAGTCAAATACGTCAGTGGTCCTTGCAGTTATTGCAAGTTACTTTCATTGTTTTGTGCGAATGCATCCTGCAAACCGGCTTCTTGAACACTTCACAGCACTGCTTTACTCTGTTAGCATTCTGCTTCAACTGTTTATAGCCCTTCCCCATACCCAACCATATCGGTTTACGTTGTGATGTTGCAACAGTGATTTTCACACTGAAAAAGCGTATTATTATTTATTATGATCACTTCCGGTTATCAAAAGACAAATAACTAAGGTATGTATGTATGTATGAATGTATGTATGTATGTATGTAGGTATGTATGTATGTATGAATGTATGTATGTATGTATGTATGTATGTATGTATGTATGTATGATTGTATGAATGTATGTATGTCTGTATGTATGTATGTATGTATGTATGATTGTATGAATGCATGTATGTATGTATGTAGGTATGTATGTATGTATGTATGTATGATTGTATGAATGTATGAATGTATGTATGTATGTATGATTGTATGAATGTATGTGTGTATGTATGTATGATTGTATGAATGTATGTATGTATGTATGTAGGTATGTATGTATGTATGTATGTATGTATGTATGATTGTATGTATGTAAATATGTATGCAAATATAGCCCTACATTCCCTCTAAAGAATGGCATAGTTGTTTCTCTTCCAGAAAGAATAATGAATACCTTTATAGTCGACAACAGCTAACAGCTGACGAGAGAAAGTCCTGATTTCAATAGTGGTACCTAGGCTATATCGGGTATAACTTTTTTATGGCGTGGGCTATCATCACGACTTTTACCTCAAAATGTGTGCAAATGGACCCCCTACAGCTACCTAAACTGTCAAAATTATATTCCATGTGCTAAAAAAAATTTTCCAGAAAAACGTAGGGGGGGGTGGTAACCACCCCCCCCCCTTGGTAGCCCGAGGGTTAAGAGCAGCGCTTTAGAAATTTGGAGTTGCATGTGTTTAGGCATGAAATTTTTTAAATATGTTTAAATAAATAAATATATATATATATATATATATATATATATATATATATATATATATATATATATATATATATATATATACACACATATACCCACATATATGTATAGACATGCAATGTCTTCCCGGAATGTTATGTCCATCAAAGAAACTGTGTCATAAACTGGGTCATCTCGCGCAGAAGTCAATGAGTTTTGCTCGGCCGTCACGCGTGGGGGAAGAGGTGCTTAGACGGGGGTGTGGACGTTAAGAGGGTGATGACGGCGTCAGTTGGTGTTTGCCGTCGGGGTAGTGGTGGAAAACGAGAGGGTTCTACGTTTTCCCCCACGCCCCCGACGGTAAACACCATCGTCTTCTAATAACCGTCGATCGATTAGCCCCGTGGCCTTGTTTGCCAGTCCATTAATGTCGAAGCGATTGTATAACTGGACGGACGACGACGAGGAGAGCATTAGCTGCAGACGAGAGGCTTTGAATTTATGATCGACGGTGTACCAGAGACTACATACGGCGATGGCGTTAAAGGATTCTAATAGATTGCTCGCATTGCGCAGTTATTGATGTTCAAACGAAATAGAGCAGACGCGTCCTTAGAACTGCAGAGTCGAGTCATCTAGCCGAGATATTAACAACATTCATATTGTGTGTGTGTGTGTGTGTGTGTGTGTTTATGTGTGTGTGTGTGTGTTTGTGTGTGTGTGTGTGTGTGTGTTTATGTGTGTGTGTGTGTGTGTGTGTGTGCGTGTGTGTCGTTCTTCGTTTAGTTTTCACTAAGTGGTCGTTTAATTATATTTAAATAAATAGATTGTAACTGTAATTACGGCAATTCCCATAGCAACGTCAGTAGCAATTAGCTACTTCTAGGATGTTTTACATTGTCAACTGTCAGCGAAAATGCTAAGAGTTACATAGCAAGTGCATTTTATACTGACTTAGAAAGGTTAGATATGTCGGAAATACTTGATGTTTAGTAATTAGGGGCGTTAGGTTAAGGGCGTAGTTTCCTCAATTGTTTAACATCTTTTGGCTGTCAGGGCCATTGACGTCAACGTCCACCTTACCCATAGAGGCATAGACTTAAACATTTAGGGCTATCTTAAAAATTACCGTCCTTACGGTTTGCTTTTACTTATTGGACGGTGGTAAGCCTTTAAAAGGTGTTTAGGGAAGAACTCCTTTGTTTCGAGTACTTGACTTTTTTTGGCTGGGGAATGATGTTGACGTCAACTTAACCTTACCTACATACATCCTGTTCAAGATTGTAACCTGAGCTTAAGAAGTATGAGTCTGCTATTACTTATAGGTCTGTAATAAACTTTAAAAGGTGTGTTCGGAACTGCTCCTATTCTTCGCACGCTGACGAAATATTTTGAACTTCTAAGATGTTGCGGTAGATTTTTGTTAATTTGACATATGTACGTTTTCACGTATGTAAGTGTATGCTTGTATTGTAATTATTGTAATCGTTATTGTAATAACGACAATTTCTATAGCTGCTTTCCTCGGCAGCCAGCTACTTCTGGGATGCTTTAAACGGTCAGTTGCCAGTGTAAATGCTATATTAGTTAGAGAGCAAGTACAGTTTTAAATAAAGTTGATATCATGCTACAGGAATTGTCGTGATTACTATTAAACTTCATTGGAACATAATATGTAAAGATTGAGCAAAATTCAGGTACATATAGCGCTGAATTCAAACGATTTAAAGGTCGACTGGACGATCCAAAATTTAATGGCAAGATTCTATAGGTTATTTCTTACATTTTTTATTATTCTTTTCTCCAGGCTAATATTCTATCTGTTCTATTGTACACAGTTGCGGTTTGTCAACCAGTATATGATCAACAATAAAAACGAATATGATGATGATGATAATAAAAATATAGTATGCTCTATTTAGACACCTTTAAATCGGTTAAATTTATCGCTATATGGTTTGTAGGTTCCGTTGAAGGTTTAATTGTAATCACGACAGTACACACGTAGCAACGTCAGTAGCAAACTACTTCTAGGATGTATTACATTGTCAGATTTCAGCGCAAATGCTAAGAGCTAGATAGCAAATACGGTTTTAATTAAAATTGATAATGAAATGTAATAGGCTCTATTTATTTCATTATTTACTGAGAATGGTGATTGTGAAAAGGAGACCTGCTCGCGTCTGGCAAAGAGTTACAGCGTCGCAACTGGACTCAAGGAGATTTGGCAAAATCATGGTATAACAATGACCACAAAGTTACGGCTCTTGAGGACATTGGTATGGCCAGTTGCTACGTATGGATGTGAGAGTTGGACTTTGAGGAAGACTGAAGATACAAGAAAAAAATGCCTTCGAGATGAAGTGTCTGAGACTTGTCCTACGAGTACCATGGTCTGTTAAAAAGACAAATGAATGGATGCCTGTAACTGCTGGTGTAGGGAGAAATCTTCTCAAGTCTATGAAGGAAATGAAACTGGCATACTTCGGACATATCATGAGGAAAGAAGAGAGATGTTTGGAGAAGGAGATCATCCAGGGCACAATGCCAGGCTCTCGTTCCCGTGGAAGACCAAATGGATGGATAACATCAGGACATGGACTGAACTTTCAGTTAAGCAACTGATAAGGAAGGTTGAAAACAGACAACCATGGAGAAGCATTGTGCATGACGCGGCAACCCTCGCTTTGAGAAAGGCTGAGAACAGAGCAGAACTTTTCAGACACCTTTAAATTGTTGTATTGTGCGCTATATGTACCTGAATTTCGTTCATTCGCTACAATTCATTGCGGGCATGTGACGAAGAGATATAAGTTTGTAACCGTCATTGTAATTACGACAATATATATATATATATATATATATATATATATATATATATATATATATATATATATATATATATATATATATATGTGTGTGTGTGTATGAATGCGTGTGTGTGTTTGTGTGCGTGTGTGTGTGTTAGTGTGCGTGTGTTTGTGTAAAGAACATGCAGGAATTATGATCAAAACAACCACTCTGCAGTGAAGAGATTAAAGAAAGCCGACGTGCTTCTTATAAACATAAATATATGTCTATGTAAATATATATATATGTAGATATTACTGCAGTCATTATAAACACATATATTTATATATAGATATACAGATATGTTTGTATTGAGAACTGGAATTCTGGCGAGATCCCTTTCAAGTCAATTAACCAAGTGTTGTATACAAATAAATGAAATTCTACAGTTGTTGATGTATATTTCATATCGTCTTATATAAAACGAGCAGTGTTGGGATAAATAGTGATGCTGACTATTCAAATAGAGTAGTAAATAGTACAGGTAAAAATTATTTAAATGTTATGTAGCATAGTAAATAGTTCTCGACGATTTTGAATTTCTGATACAACATCGTTACCGCAGCCGATAAATGTATATATAGTTCTGTTGGACAGTGTTTAAAAGGTGTCTAAAGAGCGCACTGAATTATTCAATAGTAGTATTCAGCGTAGGGTATTTTCATGGTTTAACGACATCTTGCGTACATCAAGATTGTATTGGAGAGTTTGCCGCTAGAGGACACATTAGTGCATAGCCGTGCAGTCGATATTTATATATGTCCACTGAAACCGTTTTAAAGGTGTTTAAATTACGAACTATACATCGTTCAGTGTTACTTCATCGTTTCATTTAATGCTATTTTCCAACGCGTATTCCATTGTTTGACGGAATCTCTTGACTGTCATGACCTTTGAAGACGTCTTGACCCTACTCGATACGCTCTCGTGTCTGTATGCAAAACTGTAACGGGGGGGGGGAGCCGTACAGTAATGGATAACACAATGGCGTGAAGTGCAGAAGGTACCAAGATCGAATCCCGTAGCCCTCCATAAGGTTTGCTCAGCCTTATTCTCGCTAGATGGCGACGGTAGTTAAGTGAGTGCTAGACCGCGATTGGCGCCGTGTGTGGCTGCCGTTAAACACAGTTATATTCGACTCCTTTAAAACTGTTATCATGTGCTTCTACTGTATACATGTATGCAAGGCGCCCTGCGTGGCTGCCGTTTCTACTATATGTATGTTCACTGTACAGGGCAGTGCGGTTAGCGTCTATAATATATAAGACCTCCTTAACACCGAAGGTTAATTCCAACTCCGCCACTACTCGTACTATGGAAGTGCCAGTCTCAAGCCTCGATATAGGAGGAGGGCAACGTTATTCGTGTCGTTAAACAGTAACTATAGAGGGTTAACATAGCAACAGAAGAAGAAGAAAAGCATGCAGTCCCCTAAGCTAGTCTTGAGAGGCAACCATGAATATGAAGCGTTAGCGACTTCATTTTCTTAGCTTCGGCATATGGGGTGGGGTGGTAGGTCGATCCTCTCCCTCACCGTCTCGTCTTCCCATCAACAGTTTATACTGTCAGTGTAATCATCGCAGCCGAGTTTGGATATAGAGGGGCACAAATGGAGCAAAAATCTGGAAATAAATTTTGAACCCAACCTTTCGATTGGTAGTTAAGGAGTCTAACCACTAGGCAATAGCGTGCAATTCTGCACTTAGCAGCATGGGGTAACAGTATGTTATGAATACTTAGCAGTATGGGATAACAGTATGCTATGAATACTTAGCAGTATGGGATAACAGTATGTTATGAACACTTAGCAGTATGGGATAACAGTATGCAATGAATACTTAACAATATGGGATAACAGTATGTTATGAATACTTAGCAGTATGGGATAGCGCAGGTTTTAATTACAGCATGACGAGATGTATGTAACGCCCGTTCACTGGCAGCTGAACTGTAAAGAATTCAATTACATCTACCTCCTCGATTGTGCTCGACCCAGATGCAGTCGTGTTGAGACCCTCCCTTTCCCGCCCAACAACTGACGACCTAGGCTCATTATAACTTAGTTTTTCTGCCCACTGTGTCAACACGACACCGCCCTATAACGTCAGTCGCCTGCAGGGCACTCGGTATCTATAGGGGCACTCACCGCAAACCACGTAATTACCCGCAACAATTGAGTAATCATCGGCTGTTGATAAATTGAAATAACGTCATAATGGCGACAACGGTTTACGGAAATTGTTTTGTGTAGGACCAATGGAAAAATGTAGACTGGGTTCATCATAGATGTATTTGCACCAAGGTAGCTGAGTGGATGGAGCGCTCGGCCTGTAACGCGGAGACTACGGGTTCGATCCTCCTCCTCTGAAACGGTTACTGTCAGGTTACGGTGACTGTTACCTTGAGCAAGTCCTTCACTCACAATTGCTAAGCGCCATCGGTTATGTCGTATGGTCGTGTGTGCACTTCTGAACTTTGGAAGCAGGACAATATCAAATGCATTATACAGTTGTATTGTATTGTATCAAATGCAGTTGTATTGTATTGTATAATCATCTGCGTTATATGATGAATTTAATGACGTTACAGCAGTATAATTGCCTGATGTCATAAGCCTATATATAAAATATAAATACAAATCATTTTCAGATATTTTAGACACCTCTTTTAAGAGTCTTCACCTGCATATAAATAAAGCTTGCTGTCTAAAAGGGGGAGGGGAGAAAACCCAACTCCGCTGACCGTGCATGGGAAAATCCTACCACCACCTTCCCCCACGGGGGTTTTCTTGGTTGGCAGCCGGCCGTCAGCTTAACCTGTCTTGGACCCCAATCGTGATCTATTATGTACCTGTACATATATTATTGTCTATGACGCCAATCATCTTTGATATGACGGCGTCGTTAAATAAACGTATTTCAGTCAGTAAAAGCTGTAGTGTGTTGCTCTGTAGTTTTTTCGTCGTTATTAGACAAAGTTAACTGTTTGGTAGAACTCTGAGATTAGACTAAGAGAACATATTATAATAGGCCTATTAAGGGACTAGTGAACTGTATGGTTATTATTATTATATATAGAGCCATAGTAAGGAACTTATTTCTATGGGTACATATCAACACGAATAATGTACTACATTTCGAACGTCCGCTAATCGGGTTACTGGGTCAAAACGCATCCATTCGAGACCCAACGGTATAGCTGTTTATACAACTGAGCTCCGTTTTTTCCGCCTGAGTTGAGTTGGGAGCAACTCGGAGCATAGTCATCTCGGATAGGCGCTATATAAATGCTCAGAGTGATTGAATGAAATGAGTAGGGAGAAGTAAGTGAGACATGCGGTCGTCAAAGGAAGTAAGAGACTGGCGGATTTAAAGAATAGGAACAGAAGAAACCATGCATGGGATGAAAGCGGAAAAACTTAAAATAAAAGAAATTTTAAATCGTTATCGTAAACTCAAAATTTTTAAAGCTAAGCGCAGGGCACCAGCTTATTGACGAGCGCTGAAAAATCAAAAATCAAACATTGGATTTAATTTACGGCTGTCAGAGAGGCTACAACAAGTAAATAACAATTAAAATGATATTAGTCAAAAGTTAAGCTCTGTGACATATTAGGGGCGGCTAAGCAAACTGACGCATCTGAGGATGGTCCTCACAATACAAAAGAGACTCCACAATAGAGACGAGATGTGTATTATGGACTGACAAAGCCTTTTCAAAGACCCCATGGGGATGATCTCAGACGCGTGATTTTAACCCCAGCCCAAGTCGAACGACCCCACGGGACCTTGGACAATAAACGCCTGACACATATCTACCCTACCCGGCACAGTCTTCAGTCACGCTCCATCGCTCCCGTGGTATGTGGGCTCTTCAGATGCAAACATAGACTACTTACTTACCTGCTTACTTATATAAGCCACACACCCCGTCTGAAGGTATACACTGGTCAGGCTTCGTTTAAATGAACTCAGTTATAACGAAGACACATGTAGGGAATTGGAAATCCGGGAGATTAGACTCAAAGCGACGTTTTCGATGTAGGTGGGTGTTTCATGTTGTTGTTGCTGGAATTTGATGTTCTTAACAAACGGATTAATTATTTAAGATGGAAATTACAGCAGAAAAACCGCTGACAGTAAATATATCCGAAAGGACATTTAGTGTCTGGTAATATATGTTTGGATGTACGGCCACATTGCTCTGTCTGAATGTCTGCTCAGCTGTCTGTTTGTTTCTGTGCCTATATACGTTTGTCTTCGTGCCTACATGACTGTCTGTGTGTCTGTCTGCTTATCTGTCTCTCTCTGCCTTTCTGTATGCGTTGTTGCGTCTACATGTCTGCCTATGCATAGGTATGTCTGACTTTCATGTATGTGTCTTTCTGTCGTTGTGTCTGTCCCCGTGTCTGTCTGTTTGTCTGTCTCCATGGCTGTCTATATGTGCCTGTGTGTCCGTGTATCTGCCCTTTCGTCTGTGTGCGTGTCTGTTCAATGTGTCATCAAACGACAGCAGGTTTGTACAGGATATGATGTCATATTTCGAAAGGTATGTCTGTATGCATTCGTGTGCACTTGTGTGTATGTGTGTGTATGTTCGGGTGATTGTGTATGTAGGTGTTTGTGTATGTGTGTGTGTGTGTGTTTGTGTGTATTTGTGTATATATAATTGTGTGTGCGTGTGTGTGTGTGTGTGTCTGTGTGTGTCTCTGCATATGTGTGTGTGTGTGTGTGTGTGTGTGTGTGTGTGTGTGTGTGTGTGTGCGTGTGTTTATGTACATAGTTGTGTGTGTATGCGTGTACACGGCAACAAAAGTAGCGCTACAAAAAACAACGAATGCGAGATCACGTTCAGACTTAGAACATGTAAATAGTTTTGGCGCCAAGAAGCGATTTCTCTGTTGTTACATCATTCGAGAATGCTTCTGCTGCTGCTGCTGCTGCTGCTGCTGCTGCTGCTGCTGGCGATGGTGACGACAACGAAGGCGATTACTATTCAGCCTCTTCATCCACGGAATGTCGCCGCACGTTAATCACCTGTTGAGCGGGAAGGCGGCCGTTTTGAAGTTGATTGGTCGGCGGCCTTTGATTGTCACTATAGCTTTGTATACCACGCACTTATACATACCTCTCGATTTATACATATGTACGTGAATATATATATATATATATATATATATATATATATATATATATATATATATATATATATATATATATATATATATATATATATATACACACATATATACATACACGGGGAAGGAGAGAGAGAAGCAGAGCGAAAAAAGAGAGATAGATAGATAGGTAGATAGATATGTAGATAGGTAGATAGATGGATAGGTAGATAGATAGATAGATAGATAGATAGATAGATAGATAGATAGATAGATAGATAGATAGATAGATAGATAGATAGATAGATAGATAGATAGATAGATAGATAGATAGATAGATAGATAGATAGATAGATAGCAGTGACGGCGATCTTGTTTGACAGGTGACACTTTAGAAATGATCTTGTCAAAAAAGAGTTTTGACTTGAACTGGTCAAAAAAGAGGTAACGCGCGATAAAATTCATACTAAAAAAAATTCGCGTTCGCACGCGATAAAATTTGATGACCTTTTTTTTGGTGTTTCCTCAAAATTTCAGGGGGACAAATGTATGGTGTGTCCCCCACTCTAAAGGGTGGGGGGTCTTGTCCCACCCCGACCCCCGGGATCAACGCCCATGATAGATGGATGGAATGATGGATGGATGGATGGATGGATGGATGGATGGATGGATGGATGGATGGATGGATGGATGGATGGATGGATGGATGGATGGATGGATGGATGGATGGATCGATCGATGGATGGATGGATCGATGGATGGATGGATGGATGGATGGATGGATGGATGGATGGATGGATGGATGGATGGATGGATGGATGGATGGATGGATGGATGGATGGATGGATGGATGGATGGATGGATGGATGGATGGATGGATGGATGGATGGATGGATGGGTAGATAGAAATACAGACAGAGACACAGAGAGAGAAAGACAGGCAAGGACAGAGAAAGAGAGCGGGGGCGAAAGAGAGGGAGAAAGCATATATACACGCTACATAATCTAAGACTCATACTTTAAATACTCTAAATATTTATGCAATGTCATGGCCTGAATCTGTGGCGCCAACATATCCACATGCTGCATATCTATCCTATGCATCATTTATTTGAATATCTATTTATATAAGAGAATATATGACCAACGTATTATTCAACATATTTATACGACATATATCTATACAAAGTGACCGGCGACGTCCGACATTGTTCGTCCTCCTCTCTGCGTCATTTTGCTGCGTCATTTTGGCTCCGCATTTTCTAAACATATTGGAGTCTACTGTTCGCGTATACGGAATTTATTATTCATTTCTGCTGCGCATTTTCTACATTTTTGCCATATTTCGTTTGTATGTCGTTTTGGCCTACGTGACTGCAATTGCATCATGAAGGCCCATCCCTCCTGATGACAGCATCAGGAAGGCCCACCCCTCCTGATATGTGATCGAGCTTGGGACCGTGTAGGACGTCTAAGGTTGGGTACTAGTGGTCTCGCGGAGGAGGAGAGGCTTGGGTCATTGGAGTTACCTGACCGTTAGTCACTGGTGGCGTTACAATTCACCGACCAACAAGTGACGAATGCCTGTTCTATGTACACCCGGGGGCTCGATGTATAGCCGGACGTGCGTCATCTTCTAGCAATTCGTAACTGCTCGGTGACTGCGCCTCCGTGTGCTGCAAGCGCTACAGACTGCTGGATGTTGACCTGATTACGGTTTGGTTTTGGTGCGCCACTGGTTGGTGCCTTGTGCATTAGACACCGGCGCAATAGAAGTTACTATTTATAATTACAATTATATTTACCATGTGTTGTCGCTCCAGCCCTACCTGGGTCGTAAGACTCTAAGTATGATCCTCCAATCTGTCAACTGTGGAAGCGATCCGTTGGCTGGGTTGTACGTGTGTGCGTGTGCCCGTCTCTGGTGACACTTCTAGTTTTCTGTTCACTGTTTGGCTTACTGGTGAAATCCAGCTCATCATTTAGCTTTATCAGTTTCCTCTTGAAGAGGCGCTATATGCATAACATTTCCTATCACAATAACCTACAATACCGTGTCGATAGTGTGAAATGTAAGCTTATATACTGTACGCTGTGTCCCAATATTATTGCGCTGATACCCTTTTCGCATAGGCGTAGCTACATTGAGGCAAGAGGAGGCATTTGCCTCCTATTGGTTTTTTAGATTTAAAATTTTCCTTGGGTTATAGACCTGCATCCTCAAGTACACCCGAATAGAGGTGTATGATGTCTCCTCTTGAACGGAAGAAATCTCTCAGAAAAGGTCATCACATTTTTTGGTGGAGAAATTCCCAAAAAAAGAAAGGTCATCAAAGTTTCAATGTTTCTGTTGAAGAAATTCGCCACAAAATTTGATGGTCATCAAATTTGGTGGCGAAGAAATTCACAAAATAAGGTCATCAAAGTTTCTGTTCAAGAAATTCACAAAAAAAGGTCATCAATTTTTTGACAAGCAGCAGTTGCCTCCTCTTGAATTGAAGTCTGGCTACGTTCTTGCCTTTTCGTTTTGGCAATAAATCTATCAATTCTAAATATAATTCAATAAAAGTTTACACGTTGAAAGAGGGACAGTATACATACCGAACATTTCATCAAATTCTATCAATAGGGTAGCTTATATCTAACGACGAAATATTCATAAATGTAAGTTAATTCCAAAGGATTTCTACTTGACGCTAACGGTCAACGATTTTTCAATCTTGGACGTCCCCCGTGAAATATGACGTCATTATGACGTCGTTGTGATTATTTTAATTATTCCGGATATTTCTATAGCGCCTCTCGAAGTCAACTACTACTCAGAGGCTCTCCCGACTACAGCAGTTGATACTGTGTCGGAGGAATTTTCACGCCGAAGCGCCACGAGCAATTGCGAGTGAAGGACTTGCCCAAGGTCCGCACGCAGCGGCTAGAGTGGGATTCGAACCTGCAACCCTCCGGTCACAAGGCGCCGAACTTACCACTGAGCCATCACGCCCCACATTATGAACAAACAATGGAAAGCAATCGTTGAGCTGTTGACGAACGATTTAACTTCTGCTTCCGGTCGGAAAAATTCTAAAACGCCAATTTTTTTTATACTTCTGCACTTTGGGCTCCAGTCAGCCCAAACCTAAATCATGTGAATCGTAGATTCCTCTTGGGGAAGAATGCAAGAAAAAGTCTGCAGAGGAAAAAATTCGGAATGTCGATGAGCTACCCATTAACGTACCAGGCAGGCGTGGTTGAACTGGATCAACACAATTGACGATGCAATTAATAAGTGGTCGGTAGACGCGCCTTACATCCTGCATCAAAACCACAGGAGGACGTTCTGAGCACAAGCAGAATATGGAGAGCGTTCCCTAAAGCTAGCCCTGAGGCAACCATGGGTACGAAGTGTTAGCGACTTCATTTTCTTAGCTTCTGCATATGAGGGCGGATGGCCAGTCCTCTCCCTCGCCATCGCATCTTCCCACCAACAGTGTACGGTCAGTGTACTCATTATAGACTAGCTGAGTTGGCTAGGGGGTGCAGTTGGAGCAGAAATCTCGACCCAAATTTCTGCTTTGGCGAGGATTTGAACCCCAACTTCAGCATGCGAACCACAAACTCTCTAGCACAAATTATAACTTAATGCGTCAATCCTCATAATTAAATCGACTGTCTTCGAAATTTGGTTTTTAATTTTGAATGCAAGTTATTAGGGATTTTCTTGGAGATCGATGTGAATAGGCTGGTGCACTGCGCTTGGTCTTCGAGTGGCGCTTTAGAAGTTTGGAGATTACGATAACAATTAAGATTACAACCTGTTTATCAATTTTTCAGATGTTTTGTTTATGGTGATTTCATTTCTCGGGCGTTGCCAGTGAAGGACCGAGTTTTGCATTATGGATCACGTCTCTACATTACATACATGGATTAAATACGACTCCATGCAAACACACACGCCTACAGTCACTTATTTTCTCCTTATTTATAATCTAAATAATTATATTTATATTGATGAGGCTTTCAGATATTTTTATACACTGATGAGATGTTAATATGGAGTTAAGTGGTGACGTCGGAACCGCAGAAAATTGGAAGAAGATTAAATTAAGTCCTGAGAGAGACAGACAGACAAACAGAGACAGACAAACATACAGGCATAGACAGACACAGAGACAGACAGACACAGATAGAGACAGACAGAGACATACAGAGAGAAAGAGGTCCTGCAAAGCCGACGACCTGAGCTTTCTCCGCAAATGTGGACCAGCGTCTGAAAAGGACGGAAAACTAGGACGGCATTTACCTGTTTTTTGTCTCTCTGCCTGCGTGTCTGTCTGTCTGTCTGTCTGTCTGTCTGTCTGTCTGTCTGTCTGTCTGTCTGTCTGTCTGTCTGTCTGTCTGTCTGTCTGTCTGTCTGTCTGTCTGTCTGTCTGCATAGGCCTTGACCGATCTTCACCTCAGCAATGCGTTGCTTTCTAAATTGACTGACTGTAACTTTTTCTTTTTCAGCTCTCTCTCCGAACGAAGGACGCTACAAAAAGAACCGATCGAAGAGCCAAAGACATAGTTAGACATACAGAGAGACAAAAACACACATACTAGCAGACACACGTACATTAAACTTTATCCAACCAGACAGACAGACAGACATACAGACAGAAGCGAGATCTACTACGAAGCAGAGATGAAGCACATATTCTCCTTTTCCTCCTCCTCATCGTCCTCCTCATCGTCCTCCTCCTCCTCATCGTCGTCATCGTCATCACTGGCTGTGGTCAGTCTGTTGTTGGCCGTGGTCATCTTGTTGGACGGCAGCGGCGTCGGACTCGTGGTGAGTGCGTGGCCAGGTGGGTCAGCCATGTACGAATGCTGTTGTCCAGACTCCGGATGTCGCAAGACCTGCTTCATGTGTCGAAACACCGACTTCGTCTGCAACTGTGACCTCTGCTCCTGTTACCATGACGACGCAGGATTCAACGAAATCGACGCCCCCGTCGTACCAAAGAACGGTCAGTCCTATACTCATCCACAGATCCACAGATCCACAGATACACACACACACACACACACACACACACACACACACACACACACGCACGCACGCACGCACGCACGCACGCACGCACGCACGCACGCACGCACACACACACACACACACACACACACGCACACACACACACACACGTATATTTATAACGTCCATAGAATAATGAGAGGTTGTTAAATGTCATTAAGAACAGAAATGTCATTAAGAACAGAAATGTCATCGGTCTTTGTCACTTTCTCTCTGTCTCTGTCTCTCTCTTCACTTTCTGTCTCCCTCTGTCTGCCTGTCTGTCTGCCTGTCTGTCTGTCTGTCTGTCTATGTCCTCTTTCGTCTATTCGTTAATTCAGACGATGTTGCCTGCTTTCCTGTCTCCACGGATAATAGCATTGATAGATTAATTATCCAAATTCACATAACAACATCTTTCATACCAGAGGCTAATTACAGCACTACAGAGTTTGACGGATAACCTTTCAAGAAAAAAAATCTATTAGTAATAATTATGGTCCTGTGTTGCTATATTAAATAATACAATACGTTGCAATACAATACAATTGTATTCGATATTGACCACCTTACAAGTTCAAAAGTGCGCACACGACCTCGTCGACTCAGGACACAGGACAACGATGAGTGACTTGCTCAAGGTCCCTACACAGTGACCGACTCAGAGGGAGGATCGAACCCGTACACTCCGCGTTACGTGTCGAGCGCTCTAACCAATCGGCTCCCGTGTCATTACCCTGCGAGAGTATTCTGGGAACACTGAGAGTAGCCGCAGGAGTTTTATAGGGAGAGGGGAGAGCGATCAACGACAGCGTCCCTATCAAACTCCGACGCCGAACTTAGAGACTATTCACCGTAATATCCCGGGTAATTGCGGGGAATGTTCAATAACACTGTTATTGGGCACTTTGTGGAAAAGCCGGTGAGGCAGTCAGTAGTTGCAAGTGCAGTCGAAAGGAGACGCCAGCGTCGGCCAATTACTCTTGTTTATGTTCTCTGCTGAAATGGTTGGCTTCCCATTGGATGGTTTGCGACGGGGTCGGCGGAGGAAAAACAGGAAGCCAGCGATTCAACATCATCAGCTGGGTTACATGAAACCATATAGACTCCAATCTATTTATTAATAGGCTAATATGCAGCAGTCCATTTACGGAGTCAATTAAAGGTGGAATGTAGGACGGATAGGAGGATGGGAGGAAGGAAGGATGGAAGGAAGGAAGAAAGGAAGCAAGGGAGGAGAGAAGAAAGGAAGGACAGCAGGAAGGATGGAAGGAAGGATGGAAGGATTTAAAGAACGAAAGAACGAGAAAGGAAGAAAGGATGAAAAGAATGGAGGATTTAAAGAAGGAAGTAAGGAAAGAGGGAAGAAAGGGAGGGAGGAAGAAATAAATGAAAGAAGGAAGTAAGGAAAGCTTCATAGGTTAACGAGCAAGTATATTGGATGAGGTATGACTTGTAATTCCCGTAGGGTTGCATAACTCGTATGCAGGGGTTGCATAACTCATCTTGAGGACTCTTCGAAGTACCCTTTCAGTACCGTATAAGTACCGTTTAAGTATCCACTAAGTGGCTACACGGGTGGATGAGTGGCAATGCTTGACAGCGTTACTCTCAATTCGGACCATTAACCTATGACCTCTGCTAATGACCTCCGGGCGTTGACCCTTCGCTCTCTTCCTCCCTCTCTCCCTTCGACCTCAGTGTAAACAAGTAGCCTACAGAAATAGAGATGCTTGATGAATCACCCGGCATTGTCTAACCCCTCTGACCTTCATAACCCCAAGATCGCATAACCCGGGTCACGTGGTGCATTACCAGATCACGTGATCGTCGCTGTGGGGGATTCGAACCCGCGTTCGAGTGTCGCTGGTCGGACCTTTTATCAGATCTGTTATGGCCGACCGCTTGTGTAACGGTTCAGTGGGGGTCATCGAGTGCAGTTCCGGATCTTTTTCTCTCAATGAATTGGCTGTCACGATAAAAAAAATAACGACCTCAGGTGAAAGTTCTCTCAACGGCATGTAATTGCCTTTCATATAGCTTAAGTGCCTATTTATGTAGCTAAAGTGCCTATTTATATAGCGCAAGCATAGGCAAAGCGTAATCAAAGGCGTAGACTCTGGGGGGCAGCCGGGGCACTTGCCCCCCCCATAATTGAGATGGACTGTACACCTAATGCAACAATTGTAGAATGAATAACCGAATATTTTGGACATGTTTACGCTAGTGAGCGCAAGTGCCTATTTTAAAAAGTGTTATGGCCTACTTACATAACGTAATAGCCTATTTATAGAGTGTAAGTGCCTACCTACATAACGTAAGTGCCTATTCATAGAATTTTATGACCTACTTACATAACGTAAGTGCCTATTCATAGAGTTTTATGGCCTACTTACATAACGTAAGTGCCTATTCATAGAGTTTTATGGCCTACTTACATAACGTAAGTGCCTATTCATAGAGTTTTATGGCCTACTTACATAACGTAGGTGCCTATTCATAGAGTTTTATGGCCTACTTACATAACGTAGGTGCCTATTCATAGAGTTTTATGGCCTACTTACATAACGTAAGTGCCTATTCATAGAGTTTTATGGCCTACTTACATAACGTAAGTGCCTATTCATAGAGTTTTATGGCCTACTTACATAACGTAGGTGCCTATTCATAGAGTTTTATGGCCTACTTACATAACTTAAGTGCCTATTCATAGAGTTTTATGGCCTACTTACATGACGCAAGTGCCTATTTGTATAGCTTAAGCACTTGTTTATATAGCGCCTCTTCAAGGAAACCCGCCAGAAGTGCTCCCAACCTGATTACAAACGACCACGATCTGACAGATTGGTCTCCAACCGCTTGCGAAATAGAGCCATGAAAAGCAGAAGTTCTTGTCGCAGATTGCATGGAAGCCAGTTCAAAAAAGAGCGACCTACCACTGCAAAGCTTCAATGCTGCATTGCGATGATGTAATGTCATGTAATGTAAATCTCAGAAATTTCTCCGCGCCACACAAAAGACACGTCAGGAGGACCAGCTTAATCACCGTCTCTATATCAAATCAAGTCCGCAATTTCATGAAGTAGGCCTACTGGCTGCCTTGGCACACCTATTCAATGCCTCTTGCCTACTCACTTGCTTAAAAGCTAACTCAATTTCTTACTCACTTAACTAGCTCGATTGCTCATCTAGTAGTTCAATTATGTCATACTCGTTCATCGGCTTGCTTAGACTGACGCTTGCGTGCGCATTAATTTATTTATTCACTTAGGACTAATAATAATTATTATATTCATTATAATATAATAATATACTCATTAATATATTAATATATAATAACATTTTCATTAATACATAATAATATTCATTAACAATTAATATTATTTATTAATATATTTATATATTTTCGGCGTTTGGCGTTGTAGATCTTCTGAGCATGTTGCTGAGGAACGGAGCTGGTAGGAAAGGGCGCAATTGGAGATACGCCCCAGGCCGATAACCTGAATTTGAAGAGCTGGACCTCCTGAATTCGACGGTCAAAGAATTACTGAGACTCCTGGTGTAGAAGGTCCCAATTCGAAAGTCCAACCGACGTCATTCGACTTCTATTTTGTGTCTTCTCTTCCTTCAATTTTCTCCGCGTTTTCTTTTGCCACGATGACGGAACGATGACGTTGAAACTCGTTCGGATTTATCTGTATATAATTTATTTGTAATTATTTAATATTTATACGCAAAATATTCAGTGGCGGATCGAGAAATTTTAAATTAAGTAAGTAATCGGTGGGAAGTGTCCGAGATTTCGGGTGCGTTTCAAGATCTATTGGTTTTGATGCGTTTTTGCAGAACAGAGTTTTGATTACAGTGTTTTTTATTTTTAAAGATTAAGGTAAATCTTTGGTTTCCAGTGTCCAAGATTTTGAGGTTTTTGAGTTTTAAGATTTTCATAACTTTGTGTTCAATTCCAATATTGCTGTTCCAGTTTTGTGGGCAAACCTCAGAAATGAAATGGGATTTCATCCGCCCTTTGATATATGGAATTAGATATTTTGAATATGACGTATTGGTGTTAAGTTATTTTTAGATATCGATACTGCTACGTATCAGAAACATGGAATATTGGAATACGCAGTTTGGCCCGGAAAAGTAGGGAAGCCCTAAGGTGACATGTTAAGAGCGTTGCGCAAAAATATTTTATACCATTCGCACCACTCATGGTTTGTTTGGTAAACCGACTTCATAATTCCCTCGAGATTACTGCTAGGTATTATCTTGTTCTCCACAGATAACTGGTATGTTATCTCATTTCCCTGAGATGACTGCTCATATCTTGTTCCCCATAGATAACTGTCGGTATATTATCTTGTTCCCCATAGATATCTGTTGGTATGTTATCTCGTTCCCCATAGATAACTGCTGGTATATTATCTTGTTCCCCATGTAATAATAACTGCTGATATAGTATCTCATTCCTCTGAGATAACTGCTCGTATATATCCTGTTCCCCATAGATAACTGTTGGTATATCATCTTTTCCCCCAGAGATTACTGCTGGTATATTACCTTGTTCCCCATGGATAACTCCTGGTATATTATATCGTTTCCTTGAAAATCTGTATTATTTGTGCGCTACTATTATGTCACTTTAGTGCTTCCTTACTTTCGGTTTTTTAGCGGTGTATGTAAATAATCGTTTGAAATAAGGGACGCGATCAGCTTGGCTTAATCTCACTTGAGATACGGAAACGCTAGGTGGCGCCAGTATGCAAACTTCTTGAATAAATAATAAGCCACGTGACGAAGGCGCTGCAGAGATTTGTGGATGTTTTTGCTGCATTTAAAGCTCATGAAATTTGCAAGAATTTGTTGGCTTTAGTCGCTAGAGGCGCCAGTCAGAGGGTATTGGGAGAGGTGTTGATTTACCGTCTGAATTGTCTGTTAGGCTTTATATGTGCAAGCGGGGCTAACAAACAGCTTGAGGTATATTGTCAATGTCAACGGTCCTGGCAGGCATAGATGTAGTTAGATTAATGGAAACGCTTGTGGCTGAATAGTAATGTTGAATCTTTCTGTGCACTTCTTAGACGCCTTTAAAATGACGTCACCGATGCTTATAAAAGTCGACTGCACGTTATCGAACTCACTGAGCCTGATGTTTGTCTTTTCCGCGATTTCAATGCCCTAAAACAAGCAGAAAACAGAGAGAGAAAACAAGAGTGGCTTAATTATTGGTGTGGATAGGACGTACTCCGCCTCTGGGCAAAACGTACAATTTGTATCCCCATGTAGGCCTACAAAGTCTAAGATAGATTTTGAAGCGTACAATTTACACCCTCGTCCCTGCGTACAGTACCCTCTGCACTGCCCTCGCTAAGACCCTTGATGCAATCCAATAGTAGGAAGGGGTATTTTACAGTCCCCAGTTTTTCTATAAGTCTGCACTCTCCACCCTTCCTTCAACGGTCTGGCCCCACTCTGAAGTCTTCTGGTTTAACCAGATGCAACTGGTAAAGCCAGATTATTCTTCATCCTAGTTCGTCTGTACCAGGCATCGAAAGAGACGAGTTGTCGATTTGTGTTGCACACTTATTATCGCTCACCTGCAGTTCAGCCGATAGTTTCAGCTTGCGTTATATCGACTTGATTGATGTAATTAACAGTGAATTAGTTAGCACAGAATCGGTTTGATGTTGTTTTACGCTTTTCCTGGAGATTTTCATTGTTACTGTTTATATTTTCGTGAAATATCTTGAATTTACGTGAATATACCTTGAATTTTTTTGAATAATATTATTGTCGTGAAAGTATCAATGCGTGGTGAATTTGTCAATTCTTGATGCCACATTGCACATTTCACATTTTACCGTAAAAGATTTTTGGAGCGTGTCTTTATTCTTGTTCAATTCGTCTTCTTTGGTGTTCTTACACCAGGAAGGTCGAGGAATCTAACAACACCATGTTCTCGCTGTCTGTTCTGTGCCATTTCCTTAACTTCTTCTTAATCCCACTTGATTTGTCCAGCGTCCAGTCCAACAGCATAGTTCTTGGCCTTCCCGGCGGGTTTCTTTCCTTCAATTCTTCCTTCTAGCATTGTCTTAAGCAGAGCATTCCCACACCGCTGATATTACTATTGAACGCGGGCGATGAGTTTATATATATAGCTCCGG
Source organism: Allolobophora icterica (assembly GCA_963556255.1). Classification (NCBI taxonomy): domain Eukaryota; kingdom Metazoa; phylum Annelida; class Clitellata; order Crassiclitellata; family Lumbricidae; genus Allolobophora; species Allolobophora icterica. Next base: position 48,008,427 of record OY744615.1, on the reverse strand, counting down.
TGGATTTTGTTTAATGGGTGTCCATGGAGAGCGCTACAAAACTTAATTGGATGAATTTACCGCTGCCTTTATTATTATTGTCTTAAGCAGAGCATTCCCACGAAGTGTGAGACCGATACAATGCCTTTGTCTCTTCTCTGCTGTAGTTACCGATGTTCTCTTTTCTTGAACAAAGTGCAGAACATCTTATTTATCTTTTCAACTGATTTCATCGGCTAATGTCCACACATCAAACGACTCCAGGCTCTCGGTTTCTGCCTTTCCGAGATAGTCGATGACTCGGGTCCATACAGCGTTACTCTCTAAATAAGACATTTCACCATCCTTTTCCTTAAGTTGTTACTACATTTATCATTATTACTGTAGTTTACATTATTTTTATTATTTATTTATTTGCAAAACAATATACTCAAAAATAGACTAATTAAATTGACTGTGTCAATTAACTGCGCTCGTAAGTAAGCTGGTGCCCTGCGCTTCGCTCTCTCAGGTGGCGCTTTAGAAATTTGTAGTTTACGATTACGATCAATGAACCCTCATTTAGGGCCTAGGCCTACTCTTGGGTTGCCGTCCTCTGGAGATTCTTTCAATTCAATTATTGTTATCATTACTACTAGTTTATTACTGATACTACTGACATTGCTAATACTACTACTACCGCTATTATTATTATTACTATGGATCTTTTAAAGAGAAATCGTGTTACAATTAAACGGGATTTGGACACACCGGTGAAATTACTATTGAACGAGGGCGAAGAGTTTGTATATATAGCTCCGGTGGATTTTGTTTAATGGGTGTCCATGGAGAGCGTTACAAAACTTAATTGGATGAATTTACCGCTGCCTTTATTATTATTATTATTATTATTATTATTATTATTATTATTATTATTATTATTATTATTATTATTATTATTATTATTATTAATTATTATTATTATCATCATCATCATTATTATTGTTATTATTGTTATTATAAGGCCTATTATTACAAGGCCTATTATTATTATCGTTATCTATTGTTTATGGCGATGCTTGAAGTAGTTTTTTCATATAGATATGCCTTGTAGGTCTCATAGTTTCACCAATAATATTATTGTTAGGCGCTGACGTTTGTTTCCCTAACTGTGAACGGTCTTGAAATGCTTGCGAAGGAAAGATTTCTTATGTCGACAAATTACGTTTCAATTTTAAAAAAGGAACACGTTGTAATAGTCCAAGACTGTTATAGTATTACGACTTTTACTATACTTGTTGTGTAGTGTAGTCCGTTGTTATCGCTGCTGTTTTTGACTGTTGTACGTGACGTTGCCTCGTTGCTGTTGTTGTTCTAAACTATTGGATTTATTCGGAGTTGAAGTACAAAATATATTTTCATTGTGTTTTGTTGTGCTAAATTGCTAAATAAATAACCAATTTGGCAGATAGAGGTTGGGGAAGGCTAAGGGTGGCTAATAGCTCGAGTTAGCCACCAGGACAAGTTCCAGACCCTGAGTTTTCACAGAGGGAACTGGACACCTCAGTTTTCATCCAAGTACTGGACCCTTCAGTTGTCATCCGGGCACTAGACTCTCCGCGTTCATCCAGTACCCCTCAGTTTCCATCCAAATACCCATCACTTTCATCCAAGTACTCAACCCCTCGGTTTTCATCCAGATACTGGATCCATTCGGGCTAAAAAGAACATTGCATACGCTGTACCAAAGATCCTAGAATACACTGTGAGATATTACATTCCTATCTCGCGTGTGTGCGGTCATAAACGCACAACCACCACGCCACCTAGCGTAGGTATGATTACGATAAGGGTCAGACTATAGACACACTTTAACTGGGCCCTTTAAGTTTAATAAGTGGCGCCAGCTGGCATGTTTACATCTACCGTAACCACGAGGGCTGCACTTTTGTGAGGTATTTAAAAAAGGCGCTATATTAAGATTCTAGATACATGTACGTACACACAGTACAACTTCGCTGATTGGCTTCACAATTTCGTCGACTGTAGCGTCACCTTGCGGTTGGATATTTATTTTAGAAGGAAAGGACCTTAGACATTTAATACACAGATTAGAATAAGTTGTCAGGAAACGACCTCCTTAATTTGCACAAGGCATGACTTGCTCCAGTTACATAGAATATTGGCTAAATTGAGATATAACGCTACAAAAGACATGACCTGTTAGGCTGTTCTGTTTAGACAAAGCCAACATTTTCTTCTTCCTATACACAAACAAACTTCTTTGCTGAGTATTTTACTGAACGAGTTTCCAAATCATCACATGGGGATTGCTTTAATGAACGCTTTCTTGAAAAAGACGCTAGAAAAACGCTCGAGTATTACGTTGTACCGGAAAGCAGACAATCACTGCGGATAAGCGTCCGTATACACAAAATAGCGTCGAATGTCACGGAGTTCTCGATAACAATTATTAAAAAGCGATAAGCGTTTAACAAAAGGAAACATCACAAAGTCTGTGAACACTGCTAAATCAGAAAAAATTTCTGCCAAGACATCGCTTTGAAATGAAAGACAACTTAGGCCAAAATGGCTCCCAAACTTGGAATGGTTAGCGAAATTCGTTTGTAACAGCCACTTACATAATTATCAAAGTCTACTGCCCGGCAGTTCTAAAGGAACGAACACCAATCAGATTAAAAGTTTAAACATTGCCAGTTCTGCAAATGTAAACAACCGAATGAATCGAAAACAATATCCTAATGTTCAGCAAAGTCTAAAATAACTTCCATGTTTACACTTTAAACCAAACTCCGTAGAATCACGAAATTTGTATGTTGAAACGTGCAAATATCTGTTTTCTCGGTAATTAAGAACCAATTCACTGATGGAAGTTCCCAATAGTTTAAACTAATTTTATGCTAGTATGCTTACTTAAGAAAATGTTATTGCATTGAAATAATACCTGTTGCAGGTAATATATTTCTGGACAACCAGTTAGTTACTTTAACAGAAACTGGGAAGGATCTAGAGAGTTTTTAGACAAAACTTTAATAAACTACTGAAAACATTCTCAGAAGATTGCTCACAAACAGGAATTAAACTAGCAGAATGCGATTAGACTGTATTGCGAACAGGAATTTCAGCTGCGGGACCAAGATTATATGACTACTGATGCACGACGGTCTGTTAAATAATATCTGAAAATAACTAGAAGCAGCGTCGGTTATGTTGGGTCTTCGTAGGAAGAAAAGACAAGGGACAGACACTATAGACAACACCTGATTGCCTGATATAATATTATAAGCAGGATATATTATGCTTCTAGCATCACAATAAGAAATAGCAGCTTTGTTAGACAAGACCACCGTACAAATCTCTAAAAATGTCTACTAAGGTCACTTTGGTGAGGAATGAAGATCATTTAAAGCCATAATTCATAAATGTAGGCCGGGTCACGCCTTGCGAGTTATAGGACTACAAGGAAGGTCACTCTATGAAAAGACACACTCATAATAAGGCCACCAGTTATGGCCGCTTAGTCTCAAAGCAGCAAAGGCAGCATTCAGTGACTTCACTGAATTATAGTTAAATGCAAACAAAACTATGACAACCATTTCGTACAAGATTACAAATTCACAGGTCACTGCATTCCCAGTACCCTCAACAAAGCACCATCTCGAAGCTTTATAAAATTGTATACACTCGTGCAAAAACCGTCTTAAACAAAATTATAAAATATATAGTTCGATGAACACAATGCTAATTATTTGAACAAAAAAATGGAACAGTTTATTGGATTCAGCTTAAAACAAAATATCATAAGACATCTTTATCCATCAAGTAACGAACGTACAAAATCAGCCTCGGTAGACCTCTTGAATCTCGGAGTATAAAAGCAACATTAATTGGTCACAACCATTGTTGAGAAGTTATACCACATTTGGTTAATGAGTCTCACTGACCACAGGTTTCTTGTTAGATATTTCTAGGATATTTCTTAAGAAAGCTATGACCAATGCAACTGCAACATTTCCTTGCTTATAGTGAACCCCAATTTCCACTAGTTATTTGAAGCACAACATGATCAGGCAGAAATTTCCTGCAGTCGTTTCGACCATTACTCATAAAACCAAACTCCTTCAGATGTTATACTAAGAAGACACAATCGGAAGGGATACTCTAAAAGAGTAATTAGTCTCTTTCTATCAGAACACGGAATGGTTCCCAATGTTCTACCAGAACAAGGAATGGTTCCTAATGTTCTACCAGAACACGGAATGCTTCCTAATGTCCCAGAAATCCATTGCTGCCATTGATCGACTCGCATTTAACCTGCTCCATCCTCAGACGCTTCATCTTGGCACGATGATTTTTGAACCACAGTTGGACGTTTTTCGGCTCGAGCTTTGGAAACCTCTGTCGATACTCTGCCTTGTTCAGTTCGTCCGTATATTGCTCGATCGTCTGCGCACTTGGGTGTGTGTCTGCCACGTACCACTGCTCGAGTCGTGGGATTTCAGTCGTGGGATCGATGAAGACTCTGCTGCGTTTTCTCCGGTCGTTTTCTTCGTTACCGCTTCCTGGACTTCCCATGTTTTCGATGTCGTACGGTTGCGGCACAAAAACGGGGTGTGAGAAGTTGTACAGTGCCCTCTGTTGTAAGATCTGAATGGTGGCTGCGTGGAAGGAATTCGGATGAATGGGCAGGCCCGACATCGTGGCGAGAGGGTAGGACGGATAGAAGGAAGCAGGTAGTGCGTTATCAGTTATTGCCTTTGGTGAAGATGACCCGCTTGATACTTCATACTCTCGTGTGTCCCTTTCTGTCCGTTTCTCGGGATGCCGACCGGTCGGGTCGAGTAATGCAACTGGCTTCCAGTTCCAGGACTTTGTGGAAGGCGGGTGCAACCTCTTGACAAGGCTGAGGTCTGTTGCTTGGTCTGTGGCGACATCAACCACTGACGGATTGCTCCAGTTGTTGTGGTTTTCGTCCGATTTCATGGTAGATTTCTCAAAAATGCCGGTTGATGTGACATCAACGGGACAATTCGGAGAAGTTCTCGGTGTTTCCGTGGCAAGGTCTCCATCATCGCTCGGTTGGACCACAACAGCAGATTCAGAGTCACTGGAATCTGCTAGAAGCGGATCAACAACATAGACGGCATTTCTGTTTGGCAAACACGGTACAACAGATTCTTTTGATTTTGAATCGCAATCGCAGCTCTTCCTTTTCTTCTCGTGGTTCGGCGATGAAGTTCTTAAAAGCGATGACTGGAATTGTTCCGGATGGTGTAAACTGGACTTGGATCTGGCCTCTACGAACCAACTCACCACACTGTTCAGGGTGACGCGGTGACTGCGACGGTGTGGTTGACAGTTAAGTCTATCTACATACTTGAGCAAGTCAGTCAACGAGGGATCCGGGTTCAGTTCAAACCAGGAGTTGAGTTTGGTTATTTCAGTACATGGATCAAATGTGGTTTTTGAAGAACGAGGTGAAGTTGAGCATAAGTCTAAAGTCTTTGTTGATGGAGATCTGGGATTCGTTCCATTTTCCACCTTAAGTTCTGGAATTGCTGCCTCTCTTTTGGACCGATGAACTCCATTCTGAAGCTGATCACCACAGTTAAACTCTTTTACCCATCGTTTAAAGGCTGACAGTTTAGTTTTCGAGAGATTCAACTTTTTGTCACCGACTCGTATCTGATCCAATATTGTCTGAAAAATCCAACAGTAAAAACTTTAATGTTTCATTCAGTAACACTTTAGTAAGCGGAGATCTGAAGCTTACATCTTGAACAGTGCAAGGCTTTGAGCATGAACTCTGGTCACTGAACTTTTGTATCTGTTTATGCTGAGAGTTATTAAAATATGCGTTCCAACCGTGTTTAAACGATGAATAGCACAGCGCAAGTACAGAATATTGCGTTCGCCAGGTCGTGTGGGTAGATCCTGTTTAACGGCACAATGTCATAAATAAGATCATTAGCATCGCCCACCTCCCTCATCAAGCTTCTGACAAACACCGCTTGAAAACGACAGCGATGGACTTTTGCCAAGGTATGCTTGAAGCACTTTAAGTACTGGTTGTAAGTCAACTAAAATCTCTGACGTTTGGGCTTCACAAAGCGGCGGCTCTTGATGGCTCGTGAAAACCGGTTGGGAATGAAATCGCCAGAGCGATCCATCACCCCAAGCACATTATTCCCAAAGGGTAGCGCCATGCAACAATACTATTTTGCTCCAATAATTCTGCCTTTTGTAACTTATTACATAGCCTTGATGTTGACGGACGCTTGGTTTTGTCGATACAACACTGACAGGCACAGTATACAGTGAATTTGAGACTAATTGATCGTGCTCACTGCAAAGAAGGTGACCACTGACCACACGTTGATTACCACGCTACCACGTATACCATGCCACCTGGCGCCTGCTTGGTCTTCCACACTTCACTGGTTAGCAAATGATTCGCAATGCTATACCAAGTAGTAAAAACAGTGCTTTTTTCAGCCGGAACGCGCCGGAACGGCGTTCCGGCACATTTTTCAGCTCCTAAAAAGTAATTCATTTATTTTAATAATAAAAACAATAATTTAGTTATTTTAATTTAATTTCAGTGTTTTGAACTGTTTTCAGTTTTTATTGAGATCCCTCCCAACCCCCATTCCCGTTTTCCTCGGGATTTTAGCCCGTCCATAATTGTTCCGTTCCGGAACCTTTTTTCTAGAAAAAAGCACTGAGTAAAAATAACAGAAAAGAGCTTCTACTTATGGTTTGCCGTGATCATGTTTGTAGCTCAGCTCAGTGTGTTACAAAACCTCTCAGAGTAGTATACACTGACCTTGTCAAGAGGACAGTTGGTTTTCGTGAAGAGGTCGAACGAGACGATCGAAAGTAGAAACTGTAGTAACGCTTCCCTCAACTTCTGTTCACAGCTGAAACTTAGAAAGCACAGAATAATCATTTTACCCTGTGTGCTGTGTATTGTTACTGCACATTGTGAATGTGAATTGTTTATTGCACGAAGCAAGTATTACAGTTATAGTCATGAGTCAGCAAGTGGTAATGTAATGTAATTAGTAACTTCTATTGCGCCGGTGTCTAATGCACAAGGCATCAACCGATGGCACACCAAAACCAAGCCATAATCAGGTCAAAATCCAGAAGGTAAGTACTGTGCCACAGGTGCCAAGAAAAGCCAATAGCTTATTAACCTCTAACTAATTCTGTTTAAATAAGAAGCAGTTGTGCTAATCCATCCAGGCATAGCCTGTATCTTTCATATATATACAGTTTAAACTTATAAAATTAAGGCAACTTGCACCAGTAATGAAGGTTACCTACTCTTGAATACTAAATTATCTAAAGAGTAAATTTCAGCACAAATGAAAGATGTAATATTAATTCATCTGCAAAGAGTGAATTTCAGCACAAATAAAGACTACGGCAATACTAACTCACCTGGGAAGAGTAATTTTCAGCACCATAGACGACGTCTCAATTCCACTGACTACATCTCCGACTGTGGCCGATGAGTCGAGAGCCACGTCGTCTAACTGTATTGCCTGCCATTTGCTGTTAGGTAAAATTGAACCTAAACACACACAGCACAGTTCATAGAATCAACTAAATGTTTACACTACTTACACAGCACAACATAAAGTCAGTTCAACATTAACTTAAGACAGTATATTAAACATTACCTTAAAACAACATAACTCTGCCAGAGGCCTGATCAAGATCCGCTCCAGGGTGAGAATTGTCAGGGGGTTGGGGGGTTTAACCCCCCAGTCTTTCTTAGGACCCTACAGTAAAGTCTTCATTACACACCCAAACTCCACGCAAATCAATGTCTAACCCCCCCCCCAGTCTTTTTCCTACAATTCTCATAGTGATCCGCTGTATCTGGACAACCCCTCTGACATGACACGGCGCTCGTCAATAAACAGGTGCCCTTTGTTTATCTTCTAAGTAACGGTTTATAAACTTGGAGTTTACGATTGCGAGTATCATTAACTGCTATCAAATCTTAGGCAGGTACCCAGTAAATCCGCTGTCCATGGTAAAATTATTTGTCGGACACGGTAGCCGATTGGTTAGAGTGCTCGCCTTGTAATGCGAAGAGTACGGGTTCGATCCTCCTGCCCTGAGACAGTCACTGAGACGGTAGGGACCTTGAGTAAGTCCTTCACTCACAGTTGCTCAGCGCCGTCGATTAATGCTTGGTCATTCGGTAGTGGCGTTTAATGAATGCACAATAATGATGATGATGATAATGATAATTATCAATAATAATTAATCGCGCTATACTAACAATAATAATAATAATAATAATAAAAATAATAATAATAATCTATCTATCTACAAACTATCTACCAAAAAAATAATAAAATATGACCGTTAACTCCATAATAGTAATAATAATAATAATAATAATAATAATAATAATAATAATAATAATAATAATAATAATAATAACCATAATAATAATAATAATTATTATTATTATATTATTAATAATAATAATAATAATAATAATAATAATATTAATAATAATAATAATAATAATAATAATAATAATAATAATAATAATAATAAACATAATAAGTCAGCGGTAGATTTATCTTGATATGTAAAGCTCACCATGGACACCCATTAAACAAAATCCACCGTAGCTATATATTAGTCAAGCTCGTTCAATCATCATCTCATTCAATCATCATCTCACCACTGGAGTATTATTTACAAAAACAAGAAAAATACACAAATTACAGATTTTCCTTAATAAAAAAGAAATTAAAATAGAAAAAACTGCCAAATTTCTGGGAGTTATTTTTGACTCTAAATTAAATTGGAAGCACCATATAGAATACATTGTTACCAAATGTAAAACACGAATGAATATAATGAGAGCTGTATCTGGGTATAGATGGGGGGCATCCAAACGAGCCCTCCTATGCATTTATAAAGCTATAATTAGATCAGTTCTTGATTATGGGGATGTAGCATATACCACAGCTAGTTCCAGCCAGTTAAAAAAGTTGCAAAATATCCAATCTGAGGCTTTGAGATTAGCTTGTGGCTCAGCTAAAGGCACCCCAATCATGGCTCTTCAAAATGAATGTGGTGAAATTCCACTCCACCTACGTCGTTTGAACAATTCGCTTAAAATAGGATCTAAAATTCTCAGTTCAAAAGATCATCCTGCGGCGGAAGCTATGCGAGACCACTGGACAAATTATTATTATGCATCTTCTGTTAAACAAAATTCCATATTTAAAAGAACTAAACATTTTTTCTCATTGATCTCTCAGCCATTTAAATCACCATCTTACCAGTCAACAGCCCCCTGGCTTAATAAAACCATTAAGGTTGATCTGTCCTTGAAAAAATATATCAACAAAAAGACAGACTCCCCTAATTTTATGTCATCCTTGTCATTAGAATTAATTAATAGATATCTTGATTACACACCCATTTATACGGATGGATCTAAACTTGAAAGTATAGTTTCAGCAGCCTTCTATATACCTTCTATACAGTTTCATAATATTTATAGAATTGTAAATGATTCATCGATTTATTCAGCTGAATTAACAGCCATAATTGAAGCAATTAAATGGATTATTATAAATGAAAATGAAAATACAAATAAATATATCATATTTACTGACTCATTAAGTGTAGCCACTTCTATAAAAGAGAATGGGTCTAGTTCAAGGCCTAATCTTTTTCTTGAATTTTTGGATAATTTTAATAAGATAAAACATAGCAATATCATCGTAGCATGGATACCAAGCCATATTGGTTTATCTGGAAATGAAATGGCAGATATGCTGGCAAAGAAGGGACTGGAAATATCCGAAATTAATTCAACAAATTATTTAGAGTTTAAGGAAATCTATTCTTTAATAAGGAATTATGTAATTAATAAATGGCAAATTGAGTACAACCTTGAAACAAATGGAAGATTCTATAAAAATATTCAACCCCAGGTATCTACAGATATAAAATTTACAGACTATCTTAGAAAACGAGAAGTTCAAATTACCAGACTTAGAATGGGACATATTCTAACTAATACCTGGCTGAAATCTATAGGTAAAAGCCCAACGGACTTATGTTTTGAATGCCAGGTACCTGAAACAATTCATCATATACTAACTGCTTGTAAAAAACATGAAATATCACAAATGCTAGTTCAGAAATGTGCAAAGAAAAAAGTGGAATACACTGTTAAAAATATCTTGACAGTTCGAGATATTTATCTTGAAGTATATAGTTTACTTATGACTATAACTAGTGGAAAGATTATGTAAATATCATAAATAAATAGTGTAAATTATATCTGAAAATACTGTCAACATGTATATTGGAGTTCTGCCATTTGAGCTGGATGTTCTCCGATAAAATAATGTAAATAGTTATAAATTTTGTTACCATAATGTTTATATAAAAAGAAATTAATTGACAGATTCTTATGTGCTTATCACTAATCATCTGTTGATTTCTAGGTAATTCACTAATTTGAAGTAATCCAAGAAACTATTTTCTTCGTTGTGTTATTTAACCATATAACATTTTTTTTTCTGGACACTGATAATTGCTTGTTACATATAAATTGGTGATTTGTAATGTTTTAAAATGTATGGAATTCATAACCTAATATGTTCTTTTTTTTCTTTTTTTTTTAAATTGGATATAATCGATGACTAATGATATTTATAATATTATTGGTCCTTGGACAATACTGATAAACTGGTGTGCGTGCGTGCGTGTGTGTGTAAATCAATGTATAGGATCAGTCATTGAAAAAAGAAAAGAACCGATATGGTCGAAAAAGAGCCTTTGGGCCAAATAGAAAATGAATATAAGCCAAGTGGCTAAATGAATAATGATGCATATGTACATACGTGTGTATATATAAACATGTAAATTAAAATATTAATCTATATATTAAAAAAGATGGACTGCTACCAGCTGTCAATCAATGGCATCTCCATAACTTGCCAAACAAGGAAACAAACGATGAGACAATCAAAAGAAAGAAAGAAAAAGAAAGAAAGAAAGAAAACAGAAAGAAAGAAACTGATGAATGAAAGTTATACGAACATGAACTGAAATATATAAAAAAAACTGTAAAGACGTCAACGGCCTATGTAGCCATAAGATGTCGTTAAACTTTTGGAATAATAATAAATCATCATCTCGCAGAAGTAACACGATCATTGCTAGTGGTTTATTCAAAGATGCATGTTAATTAACACATCTGCTATTATTACTCTCCGCTGCAAGTCAAACTAATATTATCGTGCTTCTGTAATCTGTTGCGTTATTGTCACCTGGATTTGATTAATTAAACGATTGATTGATCGATCGAATGATTGGTTAATTGATTGATTGATCCGAAAATAAATGCGATCAAGATTTCGCCTACCGTTAGCGCCAAGTACATCCGTCGAATCGAAGTGATGAGCATTGAGGACAGCCTCCACCAAATCCCTCAGAGGTACTGAGCCTGGGATCGGAGTGACAGCATCCAATACCCTGCATCTCTCCCGGTTACCTACAGGTTCCTCAGAGTCTTCTTCCGGTCGCTCAATAAGGCAACGGATCTCTATAAAGTCACCGTCTGCAAACAGGTGGCGCAAGTCAGTAATATCGCGTGATCTAATTCAATTGCTATTATTTTGTTCATTAAAGAACATTTATTAGGCGCCACTATCTAAGCAACTGTGATTGAAGACTTGAACAAGGTTCCTATAGACTCAGAGGAGGAGGATCGAACCCGTACTCTCGTACTCTACTACTAGGACTTTCAGTTTCATATATATTATTTATGTTGCATAAAAATATATATATATTATGGAGTATATTATTCATGTTTTATGTGTGCATATATATATATCGTAGGTATCTGCAGAAATAAGTTCCTTTTTATGGCACTATAATAATGACCAACATACCAGTAGTCCTTTAATTGACCTATATTATATTAGTCCAATCTGAGAGATCTGCTTAACAGTCCAATAATATTCTTCAGGTCCAATCTACAAGGAATCTCAGCAAACTATATGAAGTGTTTTGGAGGCAATCAATATTTATAGTTACGTTAAGATGCTTAAAAGAGGTGTCTCAGATATATCAGAAAACGATCTGTATTTATATTATATATAACATCAAGCAAGTATACTTTGTAACGTCGCTTTATCATAACACAGATGATTATGCAATTCAATACAACTATATCTGATATTGTCCTCCTTTCATAGTTGATAACTGGACATACGACCAGGGCTTTTTTTCAGCCGGAACGAGCCGGAACGGCGTTCCGGCACCTTTTTCAGCTACTAAAAAATAATTTATTTATTTTAATTATTAAAACAATAATTTAGTTATTTTAATTTATTTTCAGTGTTCTTGAACTGTTTTCAGTGTTTATTGAGACCCCTACCAACCCCCAATCCCGTTTTTCTCGTGATTTTAGCCAGCCCATAATTGTTGCGTTCCGGAACCTATTGTTCCGTTCCGGAACTTTTTTTCTAGAAAAAAAGCACTGCATACGACCATATACGACAGAACATCGATGGCGCTGAGCAATTGTGAGTGTTCAACTCTCTCAGCAGCACTAACTAAGTGGAGAAAAACTAAACCGATAGTTTGATAGGGCATCAAATGTCCAGGGATGAGCGATAGTGTAGTGGTTAGCGTGCTGGACTGTCAACCTTGCAAGAGGTCGGGGATTCAAACTTCGAATGCCCGCATGAATAGATATTTGGTTCAAGATTCCTGCTCGTGTGCGACCCCTGGCCAACTTAGCTACAACCAGTACACTGACCGTAGACTGTCGGTGGGCAGTGTTTAATCTAGTCCCCCTCTTCTGGGAGGGGAAATCAGGTTTCTGGGGGGACAAGCCAATTTTTCTGACTTTTTAAACTTTCATCCAGACTTTTTTTAAGTTTCATCTACAAAAAAAGTTGATGACCTTTTTTTTTAGTCATTCGTTGATTTGATGACCTTTTTTTAGGAATTCGTCTCTCTCGGGGGGGAAAACCATATATCACCATGTATCCTGGGGGGGATTTGCCTCCCAAAAAGCTCTCAACCTTATAATATTGCCGGCCTCTGGGGGGAAACATCAATCCTGGGGGAACTCCCCCCCCCCCAAAGACGTCTAGATTAAACACTGGTCGGTGGGAAGAACAGACGGTAAAGGAGAGGACTGGCCACCCGCACTCACATGCCAAGGCTGAGAAAATACAGTACTAACTGACCGGAAAACACTTTCTCCTTAGAATGCTCTATTTAGGAATTTGAACATTCGCGGACTTAATTTAATCTAATTTAATTTAATTTAGTTTAATTTAATTTTAATTTTACCTTTTCATATTCTCTTTCTTTCTAGGTAGTTTGTGCCTGTACTTGTCTTGTTTTGTTTCTTGCACTTGTATAACCCGTTTGTTAGCCGCAGTGCGTTTGCAGGCGGATCATTAAGGCCCATACTTACTTACTCACTTAACGTCTGCTTCCTTTTACTTATATAAGCTAGTGCAACACTTAAGAAAGGTGTGCATGGAAGTGCTCTTTCTTTATATTTAAAACACGAAAGTTTTCTATGGAATGTGTGTGTCCGTGTGCGTGTGTGTGTGTGTGTGTGTGTGTGTGTGTGTGTGTGTGTGTGTGTGTGTGTGTGTGTGTGTGTGTGTGTGTGTGAGCATACTATATAAACGAATTACATAAGACTTAAGAAAGGTACATAAGAATTGTCCTTCTTTTCTATATATATATATTTAGTTGTCGAAAAAGAAGTCTAAAAGGTAAAAGATTACGAAATGAATTCGTCAAAATCTAATGTTATTAATACATTGCACACAAAACAACTGACAACGCATGAATTAAAACGATCACATTTCTAAACAGACGTATGGAAAAATTACATAAAACAATCTAAGAACTTTTACGCTTTAGTTCACAGAAATGTTTGAACTATGTCAAGACCTAACCCCACCCGCTACATCTTTTCAGTTACTTAGCTACGGGGTTTATAGAAGAAGAGTTAGGGGGTTGAACCCCCCTTCCCAACACCCCTTCAGACAACTTAGCCCCATATAGGTAAATAAATGTATACTAGACTTACGGGTAAATAGACACCCATTAAAGAAAAGCCATCGACGTTATATATGTTTAACTGCGCTCAATCGTCACATAAGTTGAAGGTCTTCATATCCGTTAATGTGATACGATCGAATATTATATTTTATCTATAATAATGACCAATAGTCCTTTTGCCTCAATTGGTCCCTCTCTCTGGAATACACTGTCTCCTGCTACTCGCTCTTAAATTTTAATAGGTAACCCCTCATCTTCTTTTGCTTTCCTAAAGACTTATTTCTTTTCTCTTGGCCTTGCGCACTGGGAACGCCTCTGAACGGTTCACTCTACTAGAGGGGCTTCATAAATGTTTAAATACAATACAATACAATACAATACAAAACAATAGTAGGCCTATATTATGTAAGTCTAATCTCAGAGATAGATCTACTCCAACTCCACAATTCATTCTTCAGCTGCAATTACCATTTAACGAGAGCTGTCTGCCTATCCTGTTGAAACCAGCTTTTGCGGACAGTAAGCGGTATTTATAATTGCGCTAAGACACTTAAAAGAGGTGTCTTATATGTTTCTCTATTTGTATTTTTATTACATATAGGCTTATAACATCTGGCAAGTATACTGTTTAACGACGCTGTACCATAACGCAGATGATTATACAATACAACTGTAGTTGATATACCGCCCTCCTTTCAAAGTTCAGCATTGCACACGCAACCATACGACAGAGAGTGAAGGACTTGCTCAAGGTCCATACACAGTGTAAGCTTCTCAATGGAGGAGGATTGAACCTGTATACTCTCCGCGTTTCATTTCTCTCAACAGCACTTACAAATGGAGAAAAGGTAAACCGATAGGACGCTAAGTGTCCAGGTACACACTTTCAGATACAACTACTTGCAGGTACAAACTCCTTGTAGGTACAAACTACTTGTAGGTACACACCGCAGGTACAAAAACTTTAGGTACACACCGTAGGTACACACTGCTTGTAGGTACACACTACTTGCAGGGACATACTTGTAAGTACACACCGCAGGTACAAACACTTGTAGGCACACACCGTAGGTACACACTACTTGCAGGTACACACTACTTGCAGCTACACACTACTTGCAGGTACACACTACTTGTAGGTACACACTACTTGCAGGTACATACTTGTAGGTACACACCGCAGGTACAAACACTTGTAGGTACACACCGTAATTATTAGACACTACTTGTAGGTACACACTAATTTTAGGTACATACTTGTAGGTACACACCGCAGGTAAAAACACTTTTAGGTACACATCGTAGGCACACACTACTTTTAGGTGCACACTTGTAGATACACGCATACAGGTACACACTGCAGGTACACACTTGTCACTAAATGTACTAATTGTGCACTGAAATAGTGAGCAACAACACTTACTTTTAGGATGTTGAACACCTAACTCCGGTTGACTCTGCTTCAGTTTATTCGTTTGTGGTTGAGTCGCCAGTTGACTTCGCTGCCGTTGAGTCTCCTGTGTTGACTCCTGGCTTGCCTCTGACTGAATCTGTTGCATTGGTGGCTGCCAGTCGGACCCTGGCTCAGTCAAGTCTGTCGGATGGCAGCTGTTCTTTCGTGGACTCTTCGGAAGTCTTGGGCGAATTGGACGAAACTTTTTACTGATGTCGCATTGATCTGATCGAAGAGATCAAGGATTTGATTAGATAAAGAATCGTGTCATGATCAAAGTCAAGAAGACCTTAATACAAAAAGGTCAGTGACCTCCATGTCAGTCAAAATTGTCCATCTATGGCATAAGTCAAAATGCAATGATCTCATTATGACTTAAGGGAATGCCCTGTTGGTAACTTAAGTAAAAAAGATTTGTGACTTAAGTCAAAAAAGGCAATGGCCTGTTTATGACTTAAGTCAAAAAGGCAATGGCCTGTTTGTGAATTATGTCAAAAAGGCAATAGTTTTAAAAAGCACTGACCAGAAAAATGATGCGGGGTCAAATCTTCCCTCCGTGAACCAACACTGGCGCACTTCCTACCCAGAAACCTCCACGGAATGTTTTAGAATCCACCCAACCCTTTCTAGCGAACCCAGCCGACGTCTTAATTCGGTCAAGAAGTCTAAATGCTCCGTCTCAATTGTACCCCCTCGACAGGGTCACAGGCTTCAACTTCCCCAGTCAGATTTACTAACTCTACTTCTCACTTACAAGCTTCACCTCCTACAGCTTCGCCGGATAATCACAAGTCGGCCAGTGCCTAGGGCATTAGAATTAAATTCCTTGGCACAATGGGGTCTTTTGATCAACCACTAACCAACTCCACGAAAGCCTAAATATTATAAAGCAGTCCCAAGCCCACTACCAGTAACACCGGTCAGCGCTAAGCCGAGCCTCCTGTACTCCTATCTCTCCTCGGCTTAAGGCTTTCAGATGCTAATCCTGGCCTTCCATCCAACCGGGCTTATCTTCTTTTAAAGAAGACGACCATTATGCTAATGCGGGTTTAGCCTTTACAAAAGCCCCATCGCATTCAGCTGGGCATTTAAGACAAGGTGATTGGCATAGTCAGTTGAGCCACGGGGGATGAGATTTCGACAAAAGGTTCGTTGGACCGTGAATGCCCCCGAATTCAAATACATCCACCCTTAATGTATCTTCCATCGCGGCCAGATTTCGGATATCCATCAGAAGGCGTCGTCAAACAAAAGCCCAAGGAAGGGGTTAGCGTAAGAATCGGCTGGGGTAATTACCAGTGGAGGGTGGAAAAGAAGGAAGGAAGGGCGAAAGATACAAAGAAGGGGAGGGAATGACCCCCTCTTTCAACCGATCGAGTAACGACCAATAAGGCAAAGAATGTTATTCCAACCCTTCTTCTAGTCCCTATAAATTGACCGCCCCAGGGTAACAATCCTAAGATTACCCTCTCACAGTTTATAACCGGTTTAAAACGCCCTCAAAGTCTGTGACCGACGAAACACATTATTACTCCACACAGGAACAGGGTCGGACTGGCTTGCAAAAGCGGCCCGGGAAATTTGGTCATGGGCGGCCCACATTATCGAGCGCCGAAGGCACGAAACCGTTCAGGATAAGGGATAATGCTTTTTGTAACATTTAACATGAAATGGAGGACATTTTTAGTTATTAATGGGCCAAATGGCATACTATTGTTAAATGAATATTAAAAGATTAGGAAATTAACACGTATGCGTTTTAATTTGTTTTTAGTGATTTGTCGTAAATTCGTAATTATGTTTGGAACCAACTGTCACATTATGTTGTGCACAGTTTAGTTTTTGAAATTAACATCTTGATAGAATTAGTCTATAGAAACAACTTCACACATGCACTCAGTATAGCAGTTTTTCATCGTATCACAAGTTGACGCCAAAACGTCAACGATTTCTAGATTAATTCTGAGAAGAAGGTCCTTTTCACAAGCCATGAGCTTGAAAGACTCTAAACTTCACTAACTTAGCAAATTTCTTAATCTGTTCAAAAGGTAGGCCTATTTCACTTTCGAAAATGAACTCCCACAAGCAACGTGTGATGAGGATAATGTCAAAACGAATTTGTAAGCCAAAAACAAATTTGAATAAGTTAGACTATGCAAATTGAACTTAAGGAGAACTTGGTAAAAGCAACCAATACATTTTTGAATACAGGTTTGAATTTATAATCTGTTTTGTTGCTGTTTACTGCTGTTGGGACTGTTTCACTTTCTATAGGCCTAAATTGAAATTGCATGGCGTTTTCTGAGACCGTGTCTGTTATTTCAGTGTCAAACAGCAAATAATAGGCTAGTTTTTAGTTTCGAAACTTTCCCTTTTCATGCAAAGTCCAATAATTCCATTTGCAGCTGCTCTTTTGTTAGACTGTAGTAAAATTTTCTGAGCAACTCAAGTGCTGTATGTAGTCCATCAATAGGAATCCTTATCGAAATTTCTGCAAAATTTTTGGGATCTAAACAAGACAGATCATCATAAAGAATACCGTGCTCAAACTATAATTACTTGATCCATTACCATTGTTGTGAACATTTACTAGAAATTTATCTTTCGCATTTTCATTTGGCTGGTCCGTAGCAGGTTCTCCTGGCAATTTATTTTTTTTGTTCAGATTTTTTTTGTTTCAAAGCAGTCTCAAAATTAATGTCGAGATTTCTTTTATCTTGTTCACTGTTAGCAAGTTCTGAAAAAAAACGTGTAGCTGCTTCAAGAATGACTTAATTCATGCATTGATAGTATCTTAAACCATCTTATATAGACTCGTAGGATGCCGTTTATTTGGAAAAAGGCCTATTGATATAACGGCCGAGTTGCAACGTAAATTCAAAACTTGTCAAGGAATCCAGGAGGGTTTTCGATCTGTACCGGACATCATTGTTAAAGTTATGTGATTCGGAAATATCATGAAAGCATGTATATGTAGGCCTACTAGAAATCGAAAACTTCTGTGTCTTTATTGCATGCGCTATAATCAACGGTAGCCTATGGTACAGTGAATATTGGCACGTAGCTGCACGTTTCACGTGGCAGTGCAAGTTACTTGGTAAGAACCATGCGCTGCCAATATTTCATAATTTATAACACTAGAATTAGAATTAGAAATTAAATATCATAATATTTTTTAATCATAATTTTTCTTTTTTTGGGTGGCCGCTCCAGTACAAGCCTGGGCCACCGGCCTACCGGGAATTTCCCGGTGTCCCGGTGGGCCAGTCCAAGCCTGCACAGGAACTCTGCACCAGCCACGCTATCCATAAGAACAACATTTTGGTTTTAGTACAAGTAACAATTGGGACACGGTGGCCTCTTGATCATAGCGCTCTTTTTAGACACCTTTGAAACAGTTTTCAAAGATACTATAATAAGCATGAAACGCTACAGCCTATTCGTAATAGCGATTTCGTAAGACACCTTTCTTTCTTTCTTTTTCTCCTCCGTCAAGTGTTCACCGACGATGAGGCTCCAACAAAACTTCTCCATTTCGGTCGGTCTCTTGCGAGTTCTATTGCCTTTTTTAACTCCCATCCTCTGTCTTCTATGTCCTCCAGTACGTTATCTATCCACTTCTTCTTCGGTCGTCCCCTGCTCCTCGTTCCCTCCACTTCTCCGTGCAGCGCCTTTGCCGGCATTCTTCCGCTCTCCATTCTGATCACATGTCCATACCATGTTAGTCTTCTTTTCTTTATTCTTTCCACTACCGTTTTCTTCTGTCCCAGTTCTTCTCGTGTCACTTCGTTCCGTATCTTTTCTCTCCGTGATCTATTCAGTAGTCCTCGTAGCCAACCCATCTCCGCCACCAGCAGTCTTCTCTCGTCCTCCCTTTTCACGCACCAAGACTCTGCTCCATACATAAGGACTGGTATTACCAGTGTTTCATATAGCTTGGTTTTTGTTCTTATTGAGATGTTGCTTGATCTCCATAGTTTCCTCAGCTTCCCAAACATTGCTGATGCTAGCCCAATTCTTCTCCTTATGTCCCTTGTCGATTCTGCATCTTCCGTAACTACACCCCCAAGGTACACAAATTCCGCCACCTGTTCCAACTCCTCTCCTTCCAAGGTGGTGGTTATCTTCTTTTTTTCCTTGCCAATTGTCATTGTTTAAAGACACCTTTAATAATCCGCGCTATAAAAGCATGACAAAACACCCTAGTCCCAACTCAACGTTACTCGTAACTTACAAAACCGGAAGTAGATAACATAAAATTATGTAGCGTTAACGAAACAAGTAAAAATAATTTCTGTCGATGTCAACGGTCCTTGTTGCCAAAAGATGACGTTAAACTCTAGATTGATCAATACATTCTTAACTTCGCCACTGTCCGTACTCTGGCAGTGCCAGTCCCAAGTCTGGAGAATTACCAGGGTGACGTTAAACATCTTTGTTATGACACAGCGTCCTTAAAGAGTAATTAACCATTAGACTGTCTAAATGATTATACCAATGCAACGATGAGAACTGTTCAAAAATAAATTCCACCGACGTCAACGGCCTTTGTTGCCATAATATGATATCGTTAAACTCTCGATCTATTATCCATCCGACTGTTTGAAGCGCTCTCATTAGACACCTTTGAAATGTCGTCATATAATGCTATATAAGTATGAGACCGAATATCAGTACTAGTCTAACTGTGAAAACGATGGGTACAGATTCGAACCTCCTCCCCTTGAGACGGTTACTGTGTTTGGACCTTCACAAGTCATTCACTCAAAACCCCCTAGCGCCATCGATTGATGCTTGGTCGTTACATAGAGGCGCTTAATAAATGTGTAATAATAATAATAATAATAATAATAATAATATCTTATCTTATCTATCTTATTATTCGATCTCTCTTAGATCAGGATGGGAGGGCTGGGCATTAGGAAGGTGACTTCGCTGGCACTACCCGCCTTTTTGGCTTCAGCCGCAAGCACTCTCTCAGTCCAGTCCCTCATCTTGGGCGTGGCCTCGAATACCGATAACGCTGCCAACACGTCTGCACTATCTGACTGGCTGCAGATCGTTGGAACTTGGGACCCAACGAACCTCCCTGGCAACAAACAGTCACAATGGGACAAGCCGCTGCTCCTCGGGGTGACATCGTCTGTCGACGCGAATCTGCACAGCCCCTACGATCAGGCACGCCTAAAGGCCATAACGACCTCACACGCCTCTGACTGGTTACGTGCTCTCCCGCTCACCGCATTCGGCCTCAGGCTGAGCGACGAGGCCGTGCGCGTGGCGGTCGGCCTGCGGTTGGGCGCAGTCATTTGTGAACCACACACTTGCGCATGCGGCGCCCCCGTCTCAGCAAGGGGATCGCACGGCCTCTCGTGTTCGCTCGGTTTCGGTCGACAAGCCAGACATAGCGCCATCAATGACCTTATTCACCGCACTCTTAATAGAGCGGGTACCCCGGCGATCAAAGAACCATCAGGACTGACCAGATCCGACGGAAAAAGGCCGGACGGCCAGACTCTGATCCCTTGGAGTGGCGGACGCTCTCTGATATGGGACGCGACCGTGGTGGATACGGTAGCCGCTTCATATCTTCCCGAGACAGCGATCACGGCCGGAGGAGCAGCAGAAAGGGCGGCCACAAGGAAGCACGCCAAATATTTAGAACTAGAAACGAGATACACCTTCGTGCCGATCGCCGTGGAGACATTGGGCCCTACCAACAAAGAAGGTCTCGCCTTTGTTTCTGAAATCGGCCGCCGATTGACGGCAATCACTGGCGAGGCCCGCGAGACAACCTTTCTCTTCCAGAACATTTCAATAACAATTCAACGATTCAATGCCGTTGCATTCCAGGGCACCTTGTCAGGACTATCCGGGATCGAGGACCAGCGGGCCCATCCAAGCTGGACCTAACTATACAATCTTGAAGAAAACTTTGCAAAATCGAGATAATAATAATAATAATAATAATAATAATAATAATTATTATTATAATAATATATATATATATATATAGCTGTTCATGCAACACGTCGTTGGGTTACCACGATGCCTGAAGACAGCGTCCTAGTGAAGCTTGACTTCACTAACGCTTTTAACACTCTGCGCAGAGATTCGCTTCTAGAGGCAGTGGCTAGAGACATCCCAGAGCTCTATCGTTTTGCTCACGCCGCCTACTCCAACCGTCCACTGTTGCGTTATGGCTCGAATATCATACGATCTGAAGAAGGGACCCAGCAAGGCGATCCACTGGGCCCTCTGGAGTTCTGCCTTGTCTTACAACCGGTTCTGATAAAGCTGAGTTCGGATCTGCGCATTGGATACTTGGATGACCTGACATTGGGGGGTAGCAAGGAGTCAGTGGCCGCCGATGTTCACCTTATTGCGCAAGAATCAAAGAAGCTGGGTTTGCTATTAAACCGCAGCAAATGTGAGATCGCCTGCCAGAACATCCAAACGCCGATCGATGACCCGGCGTTTCAAGACTTTACAAAAATGGCCTTCGAACAGATGACCTTGTTGGGTGCACCTCTGATACAAGGTCCAGCTGTGGATAAGGTTTTAGAAACGAAAGCTAACGATCTCGAGAGAGCAATCGCAAGACTATCCTTACTTCATACACATGATGCTCTGGTTCTGCTGAGAAACAGCTTAAGTGTACCGAAGCTGTTATACAGTATGCGCACAGCCGTCTGTGCTGATTGCCCGGGCTTGGCTCGGTTCGACAAATTGTTGAGAGAAGGTCTATCGACCATCCTAAATGTAAACCTTGACGATGACCGGTGGCTCCAGGCTTCTTTGCCGGTGAGAGACGGTGGTCTGGGAGTTCGTTGTGCATCTACGCTGGCACTTTCCGCCTTTCTGGCTTCTGCTGCTAGCACAACCGAACTGCAGACATGCATCTTACCAACAGAGTCGGCTGAGATACCATACGAACTGGTCAATTCAGCACTCACCGCGTGGAAGGCCCTGACAGATGCAGAACCACCAACAGGAACAGCAACTCATCGCCAAAAGGAGTGGGATATCCGATACACAGACAAGGCACGGACAGGCCTGCTCGAGTCCACCAGCTGTCCTCGCGATCGTGCTCGCCTGCTAGCTTCACAAGCACCTCATTCTGGTGACTGGATGCTAGCTCCTCCGGTGACTGCTTTGGGCCTTCGCCTCTCAGACGAGGAGATACGGATCGCAGTCGGGGTGAGGCTAGGCACGACACTCTGTGAGCCGCACTTGTGCCACCACTGCCGAGCAAATGTCGACGCAAGAGGGCTTCATGGTCTGGTTTGTAGAGGAGGAGGAGGGAAACAACAGCGGCACGCTATGCTCAACGATGTGATCTGGAGAGCGCTGAGCAGAGCGAAAATCCCTGCTCAGAAAGAGCCTCTCGGCCTCTCAAGAGGAAATGGAAAGCGACCAGACGGTGTCACGCTGATTCCTTGGTCACGCGGACGATGCCTGACATGGGACGTGACAGTGCCCGATACCTACGCCACCTCCCACCTTGCCCACACATCCATCGGAGCTGGCGAAGCCGCGGAACATGCAGTTCTGATCAAGAGGGCGAAATACGCCACCATCACCAACACCCATACCTTTGTGGCGATCGCCTTGGAGACGGGCGGATCTTGGAGCGGTGAAGGCCTACAGTTCGTTGTGGAGCTGGGAAGCCGGATATCGGACTCAACGCACGATCCACTGGAGACATCGTATTTGT